>RDPX01000729.1:84426-95755 GCA_003991215.1 Morbakka virulenta
ACTTGAATTCAATTTTAACAACCAATCCAGCCACACCCACATAATTCATCTGAAGGCCCACTTCATCATGTATAATTGTAGGTAATATATCAGTCCCAGTAGCAGGACCTGCGAGCGATCCAGCATGACAACTACTCTCTTGCTAATACCTGATGAACACTAAGGGAAAAGTATTAGTAGAAGGATCGTTTGTTTCTAGTTTTATTTTACTGTTTTCAGTTACTTGTATCATTTAGACACGCGAATACAACTTCATATTGATCCACTTAAGTACTTTCTGTCAACTTTGTACAAATCCGATTCAGTGTTGTTAAGTAAGCTTAATCGTCTCACACTATTAATACTTTCTATCAGAACATGTTTAAGATAAAGATCGATTTTAGTAATTAACAAAAGATACGTAGAACCCAACACTATTGTCGTGAAAGATCTACTGTCACTTGGCAAAAAAGGAACTGAAAGGTTCTAGTTTAATTCAGGGTCATTCCATTCAAATCAAATCGGACAAACCATGTCGGAGAACAATCAGTCGCGGAAGGTGCCACAATATTTAAAATAAACCCTCCCACCATTGGCTGACCCTCCCACCATTGGCTGACCCTCCCACCATTGGCTGACCCTCGAGTCATCTCGAGTCATTAAGTACTTTCCCATTCCAATTTAATAAAAATTAATATTATCGTAGTATTGTCGAGTTTTAGGTATGAAATTGAACGATGTGAAGTACTTTTTTCAAGTACAGGGGTTCATTTTCAACCACGATTTAGGGATATCGAACTTTGCACCCCAAAGCTACAAAAGGTCTACTTGAAGAAATCAAGATTCGGATCTTTTAAATAAACGGCAGCTTTCACAAAGTGCGATCCATGGCAACAAATGTGTCTAGTTTATGTAACACGCTGAAGCGTTCATTGTTGGAAAAAGCACCATTCAGAAAGTGCAGTAACAGAAAAGTTAGGGTTTGCAAACATCCCGCAAACTGGGCGTGTTCACATTTTAAAGTATCGTTGAAAGGTGCGTTGTAGCTCTAAATCTTGTCGCAACTTGTAATCATTGTTTCCTTTTTAAATACAGTCCTGCTCGGAAGGTCTTCTTCTTGTTGTTGTCCTGCTAAACTCTTGTACCCCAGAAAGGTGCACCATCCAAGGCCTCCTCTGAGGGAAGCATCAGGTCAGCTCGTTGGCAGCTTGGTGCAGTGGGACAGTTAAGAAGGTGGGGCATTGGTCGCACTGATCCACAGCTGCAGATATCTGTTGTCGTGAAGCCTCACATCTGGTGAGATGCAATGTATCTTTCCTGGGAAGGTGTACAGGGTATAATAACACCCCTTAAAATGTCATGTCTTCTTTGCTATATTTTACTCTCATATTTGTGACAATTATCAACAATCTTGACTTTTGTATTCAAGATCAACCAAACACGTCTCTTCAAGCCACTTTGTGAAGGTCTTTTTATCCTAAAAATACATTGAACCACCCTGGATGATTCGCCTGAATATGGTAATGGGAGAGAAGCGAAAATGCGCCAATGGCTTAGGATCGAATTACCTTTTTAAGTTAAGCCTTATCGAATAAAGAACTAAATAAAACTACAGATACTTTATTGAAGTACTTTGCGAAACGAAAATAAATTGATTTTTAGATTTTGGAGAGAGAAAATAGCTCGATTCCAATTTAAAATTGGATATCTTACATAAAAAAAAAGGATCCAATTTGAAAATGTTTAATTAACCTTGTTCAAAAAAATAACTATCGGTCGACAAATGAAAACTTTTGATACCATTTTATCAAGCAACGGTAACACTAAAATTACAATAAAATGCAGTAATTGTGTAAAACAGCTGGCAAGTGTATTGAAAATGGGTTTTTTTGCTACCCTTTGAGAGGGAAAGATGAAAAAAGCCAATGTGGTTTGGTTTTATTAACATATTTGAAGAATGGTGTGGAAAAGGCGTTAGGTAATCTGTTTTAAAAATCCTTTTTACACAAGGCAAAGGAGAAGGAATTTCAACTCAATCGCAGCAGGCGTCTTTTGTTCCGAGGTAATTTGGTAACACAGCAAGAATGCATTTACGGCATCCTTTGGCCTGATCAACCAGGAAATGATTCAGATCGAGAAATGGAAAGCACCTAAAGAGAAATTCCACTTTTGGAATCAAATGTGCCTTTTTTTGCTGAGTATAAGAAACACAGTTTTGTGATGCTTTATTTCACCCGTCAATTTGAACTCTTTCTTCTTCATTGATATTGTCTTCTTTACAAGATCTATTTCCATGCTTCTCAGTAAATCTGTGGTGAAGAAGAATAAAGTGCAAAAGTAAAATAACATCTAATTTAATGTAGAATTATATTTTTGGCAACTTACAAGTTCTGTATTTCCTGTGCATTAACTTCCATCAGTGCTTTAGGAATCTCCGTTAGGTTTCTCCCTGAACAATCAACTGTGATACCACCGTGTGTGAAAGCACAGCTAGAATTACCTGTGCAAGGCAACAAAATCTGTAATACCAACAATATGCTTAGCAGGTACTTTTCCATATTAATGCTTCTTACGGGGCATATAATGCTCACAGAACGGACAAAAAAAATACACAAATCTCGGGTATTAATGAGCAACGGCACAACTTCTCCTCTCACAACAGTTCCAAGATCAGTTCTGAATTGATTATTGAGATTTGTCAGACATCAATTGAGTTGATTCCTGGGGAGATGAGGCTTCATCACTTATTTCATCTTGGCGCAGTTGACGTCGTAAAACAGTGAACAATTGAAGGGTAAATTATGTTTGGCATGGTGTCGGAAGAACAACTCGTGAAAATTAAAAATAGATCATAACAGCGGGTGCATCGTTCCTTATTTCTCCACCTCAACTGAACACAATAAAAAAGCCAACTACTTGTTAAAGTATTCATTTGATCAGTCTGAGTATTTTTAAAAGTTACCATTTCAACGTTAACTGCACAGTCACAAAAACTGAACAATTCTTTTTCAACTAGAATATTTCTATTGACTCTTTCCATCACGTACAAAGACGAGTTAATACGCTCCGCCACAACAGGACAAAAATGGTTGTATTTTTAGACCATCTCAATCTGTTTATTGTAAATTTGCTTGTTTATTTTGCGTTTACAGAAAATGATCCTTATTCGTTCAAGGTTATGACAAGAATAAATAGATATTTAATTCGAAGCAGCCAATTTGATCTCGGATCTTGTGAAGAATACAAAATATTAAGGAAGAGGCAAGATTTTAAAACTGCAAAGTGAAAGAAATCAACAAAAGAAATGTGTTTTTTGGGAATAAACGGAGGAGTTGGAATAAACGGAAGGGGTGGGAATAAANCATCTTGGCGCAGTTGACGTCGTAAAACAGTGAACAATTGAAGGGTAAATTATGTTTGGCATGGTGTCGGAAGAACAACTTGTGAAAATTAAAAATAGATCATAACAGCGGGTGCATCGTTCCTTATTTCTCCACCTCAACTGAACACAATAAAAAAGCCAACTACTTGTTAAAGTATTCATTTGATCAATCTGAGTATTTTTAAAAGTTACCATTTCAACGTTAACTGCACAGTCACAAAAACTGAACAATTCTTTTTCAACTAGAATATTTCTATTGACTCTTTCCATCACGTACAAAGACGAGTTAACACACTCCGCCACAACAGGACAAAAATGGTTGTATTTTTAGACCATCTCAATCTGTTTATTGTCAATTTGCTTGTTTATTTTGCGTTTACAGAAAATGATCCTTATTCGTTCAAGGTTATGACAAGAATAAATAGATATTTAATTCGAAGCAGCCAATTTGATCTCGGATCTTGTGAAGAATACAAAATATTAAGGAAGAGGCAAGATTTTAAAACTGCAAAGTGAAAGAAATCAACAAAAGAAATGTGGTTTTTTTTGTATGTGTTTACAGATGTGCTCCACTTGATTACAGAAGTCGAATTACAGTACTTGTTTACCTTATTTTCTTTGTTATCACTTATTTCCAGAATTTTTTTAGACTTGGATTTTTTTTACTGGTTATCAGGGCTAAAGGGCGCCTTAAATGTAGTCTTGCTGCCCCACCAACGTAGCCCCGTTGTGTTATTTTCAGTAAATAAGACAACTGAGCTGCGTTGGTACAATTTTATTCTTGCGATCGACCTTTCTACTAGTAAATAAACAATTGCTGTTTACCAGTGGAAGTGTTGATCGTAAGAAGAAAAGTGTTCGATGTTTAACAACAGGGTTGGAACAAGATGCGCCTGTCTTGATTGAGAAGATACACGTCTCCCCTTACCTTGCATGATTAGCAATTTAAAAACTGATGTTTTGCGTACACCATTCTAAATATACCATATTATTAACCCTATTTAATGTTGGCCTTTTCTTCTCTCCTTTTTCTCTTCAAAGGGTCCAAGGAAATAGTGTTATCTAAATTACAAACTCTTACCTCCAATTAATGAATTTTGACTTATTTCATTGTTACACATTGGTACCAAAATGATAAGAAAATTC
The DNA here is from genome assembly GCA_003991215.1 of Morbakka virulenta. Taxonomy (NCBI): domain Eukaryota; kingdom Metazoa; phylum Cnidaria; class Cubozoa; order Carybdeida; family Carukiidae; genus Morbakka; species Morbakka virulenta. The sequence goes on from RDPX01000729.1 coordinate 88,934, forward strand.
GGTTTTAAATACAGTCTTCTTCGTCGTCGTATCTCGTATCAATCATAAAGTCCCGCTCCAGAACTTAGCGGTCGCTATAGCTTTGTCGGTTGGTTTAGCAAGCTCGTCCTCTGTACAGCCGGGTGCCAGGGTGCAAGTCAGCAGGTGGCTCATTGACTGTTGTTGGTGATATGCTCCTTGAAGGATAGAGTTCGGTCCAATGTCACTCCGAGATATACAGGATTAGGGTTATTCTAGATAATATTTCCTTCCCACGTCACTTTGAGATTGCGGTGGTCTTCTCTATTCTTGAGCGAAAAGCTGCATAGCTGGGTCTTTGTGGGATTGGGCTTCAGATGATTCTCTCCGTAGTAGATTGACATTTGTGTTAGAGCCTGTTCAATGGTGCTATCGACTTCAGAGAAACGCTTCTTCTGTGTGGTGATGCACAAATCGTCAGCGTATATGAACCTGCTACAGGAAGCGGGCATGGGTTAATCATTTGTGTACACATTAAACAGTCTAGGTGACACTTCCTTGAGGGAGCCCATTTCTAAGACTGAACCAGCGGCTTCTCCTACCGTTAAGTACAACATAGAAACGGCGGTTTGAAAGAAGGCTGCGGATGCTCTAGCAAAATTTTGAATCCTGAGTGAAGTTGTATTGTTTGGCAATCATTATTCGGTGTTTGACGGTATCATAAGCAGCACTTAGATCAACAAAGGCGGCTCTGGCTATGAGCTTGTTCTGGAAACCGTCTTCTATATGTTGAGTGAGCTTTAGCAGCTGGGTGGCACATGACTTTCCTGGTCGGAAGCTTGCTTGGTCAGGTGTCAACTACTGTTCTACTACTGAGCTGAGTCGAGTCAACAGCAGTCTCTCAAACAGCTTGTAGCTGATGCAGAGAAGAGAGATAGGTCGATAGCTCTTAGGTTCATCGGCGTTCTTTCCTGGCTTTAGTATTGCTACAACCTTAGCTCTCCTCCAGATTGATGGAATTTGTTGGGAGCTGAGGCAATCATTAAACATGAGCAGTAGCCAGTTAGAGGCAATTGGACCAAGATTTTTGAGAAATTCTGTCAGGATGTCATCAGTCCCTGCTGCTTTTTTAGGCTTTAATTGTTTGATGCCTTGGTCGAGCTGTGCTTTTGAGAAAGGTCGTGTTAGGTAGGACAGATTTTGATCTTGATACGGAAGTTTGGTTGAGAGGTACTCTCAAGTCTTTCTTCTCCTCTCCTTACTGCGACCATTGGTTATTAGTTGGCTATCCACTTTATTTGGTGTAACAGAGCACTGTGCCGAAGGGGTAGTGTTGTCCCCATCTAGCTTTTTGATGGTTTTCCAGGCCTTTTTACTATTTACTGCCATGTTTGTGTTCTTGATCATATCCTGCCAGGCCTTCTTCTTCTCTGTTCCTACCATTTCGAGGAGCTGTTCACCACGTTGTAGGGTGGTGTCATCAAATGGGTCAGATCTGAACTTGAGCTCATACTCGTTACGAAGATCCAGAGATTCGTTAGTTATTCCGGGTATATACCGTTGGCGGCAGCCCCGGGGGATGCTCGTACGTGCCGACTACCAAAGCAGAATAGTTCTGTGTGAATGGTTGGAGATCTGATATGGAAACGTTCAAGGCTTCACTGAAACCAGTCCAGTTGGCCTTTCGTAGGTTGAATCTCCATCTGAATAGCACATCTGATTGCTGCAGTGATCTTGGTGGAAATTGGTCGGTGCTGTGATTTTGGGATAGGTGAGAGCACATACGTCTTGGCAAGGTTAGCGATCTCATTGTTCATAAAGCAGAGGTCAGGGTTGTAACCTCGCTTCCATCTAGCCCTGTTAAAGGATTTGGGGAGCTTTGAGTCATGGATTAGAGCTACAGTACGTTGCCTGTTTGTACCCATTACTCGACCAGATCCCCGTCCCTGTCATTTTCAGGGTAGCCCTAAAGGGTGCTGTGAGAGTTGAAATCACCAATGATGACACGGTGTTTTCTCACACAGTGTGTCAGGGGTTCAGTCCACTGGAATTTACTAGCAGGGGGCTTGTAGATGGATACGACGTAGATGTCTTGGAGGGAGATTGTGATGAGCTCGATGTTGTTCTCATTTACTGGGGTGTGGGTTGCGTCAATCGTCAGGGTCGGTCGGATAAATATGGCTGACCCATACTTCTTGTGTCGTATCTCAGCAATCAGTTTCATTCCGGCCAAGGCCGGTCATCGGCTTGTGTTCTTGAGGTGTGTCTCTTGGAGGCACACAATGTCATAGTCCTTGATAGATTTTCCAAGCAGGTCTGCCTTCACGTCTCTATATCCTTCACTATTAAAGGCGACAGCCAGTGCCGGTTCTGAAAAGAACTTGTGTTTTTGACTCTGGTGTGAAGGCATGTTGATCGTATGTCGCGGGTAGCGTTGATATAGCGTTGATTGTCGATTGTTACGAGTTTGGCAGAAATTGGCCGACTGAGGGTTGGATTCTCAGCGTTTCCTGGGATGGGCCACGAGGAGGCTTTTTGCTTGCATCCTTTTAAATACAGTAATTTAGTAGATAAACGTTTATATTTGTGGACAAATATTTAAATATTGTGAAACGATTTATTTGTATTTTTTCAGGTACAACAAAAGAACTTTAAAATAGCTTCCTTGATTATAATTATTATTAGAAATGGAATTGGTAAACTTTAATCGTAAAGCCAGTGGTTTTTTAATTATTTTTTTTGAAAATGGTTACTTTCCTTAATTTTGGATGATTAAGAATTGTCGTACGTTTGGCCAATAGTTTAATTTTTGTGGCAACAAGATCCAATGGATGGTTTATAAATATATATTTATATATATATATATATATATATATATATAGATAGATAGATAGAGAGAGAGAGAGAGAGAGAGAGAGAGAGAGTTATGTCTCAGAAGCTCTTTGCTGCACTGATGAGCCCACAAAGGGCGAAACAGTACTGTCCGCAGATTGAGTATATATATATATATATATATATATATATATATATATGTGTGTGTGTGTGTGTGTGTGTGTGTGATCTAAGCTCCTATCTCATTTTTACTCCATTCCAGACATTCCGCCTTCTTCATCAGAAACGTGGGATTTAGATTTCACAGAAATAACTTAATCCAGTAGGATCAAACACAGGCAAAGAAAATAAGACACCTGGTCAAAAAGGCACCCAGACTCAATCCAATGTTTCACTGTTTTAAATAAATTTTCGTAAAATCTTTCAGCCCTATTTTTTACTTTCGAAATAGGAATGTCCTATCCAAATAAGTTCCATTGCACCCATAGTCCTGTGGATATGCAATAATATATAGTCTTGGGGTGATGTTTATAATTGGAAAAGAAAGAAAATTTGACAAGCATACCTTTACATTTTTCGTTCATTCCTAAAGTAGCGTCTTCACTCTAAGATTTCTATCACATCACCGCTGATGTATACTTTATTACATCATAAAAAATGTAGTATAATTTAACATATCATTTTCAAATTTTATTTTGTAAAAAGTTGAATAACATTGGAATTAAAAGACCTGAGAAGCCATGGCTTAATGGTTAGTGCAGTTGCATTGTAACCAAGAGGTTCCGGGTGTGATTCCCCGAGCGGGCGTCCTTGGAACTTCACAAAAGAAAAAGTGATTGGTTTGGTTGGCGTCAGGAATCGATCCCTGTGAAAGGCACCGTAAAAGGCCCTATTTTATGGGCTTTAACTTCTTTCGAATACAATTTGTATTTGCAATATTTCCAGATTAAAATACCTTATTCCTTCACATAACTGAATTTATAATATTTTATTCCTATGCTTCAATTGATTTTATGACATTAATAGATAGTACGATACGATGTTTTCTGTAAAAGAAGAAGCTGATATGTAGGATAGAATCACGATATACTGTTCAGTGATACATAAACCATCATTTGCAGAACCATAAAAGGTCGAAATGCACTTGTTCGACTTGGTAGTTCCCTTGTCGATTCGAATACCACAATATGCATTGTGATAACTTACAAAGACTTCTTTATATAACACAGCAATATTATTTAATACTGATTAACACATCAAGTTAAGTCAAGTACGTAGTGAAAATACGATGCCAAAAATCATCTATTTTAGTGTTCAAATTATCTTGATATATTGATCTTAATGAGCAATCCACTTGTCCTCTTCCAAAGACATTTTGTTTCTTCAAATGAGACATTTTCAGAATAGCTAAGCTACAAGACGAAATTATTAATTATCCGTAGGCTGCGCGTAGGTATTTTACTTCATGAAACAAGGAAAGTCATTCTTTGTTAGTGTTGTTAAATGTTTGATTAAAAATCCGTAAATGCTCGAATTAGCGCCCTGGGCGTTTATTTACAATTTTGACTTTTTGGGTGGGCGCTTATTTGAGAGGGGCGCTTACTCGAGAGGGGCGCTTATAAAAAAACTGCAATTTTAATCACTCAACACAACAATATTTTTTTCATAAAACTGCAAGACATAACGAAAAAATAAACGATGTACATAAGTCACTATAAAATAAGAGTTTGTTTCAAATTTCTTCTACGTCAACTAGTTCGTCTTCGCTATCGTCTTCGTCTGAGAAGAAAGTTTTGTTTTCAACATCTTCGATATCGGAATCGGTTACACTGATTGACGACAAAAATGGATTAGTTTCATCTTCTAACTCTTTCAATAACTCCATTTGTGATTTCAACCTCTCTCTATGTTCATGTGTTGTCAAATGTTTAATTTAATTGGTAGTGAAGCAAACTTGAGGAGCCGTGGCTTAATTGTTAGTGCAGTTGTGCAGTAATCAAGAGGTTCCGGGTTCGACTCCCCTAGCTGGCGAAGAGAATTTGGTTGCCATCAAGAAGGGCATCCGGTCAAGAAATCACTGACTGTCAAAAACAACGTTCCTCTAAGGGCACCGTCTGAGCCCCAATTGGTGGGGGAAAATGACTTTAAACCTATTTTTAAAAAGTATTTTATCAAACTTGTTCCTTCATAAGTTAAAAAAGAAAATGATATTTATTTCGTTGCATAAATGTTGTACTAAGTTGTACAAAGATTACAAATATATTTCTGTAATTAAATCTGAAATCAAACATCAAGAAATGCGTTGTCATCTTTTATCTTTTAAGTAAGCCTTAAAGGAATTGTGTGGTGACCATGCACAGGACCGCGTGCGTTGGAGAAAGACCATTCGCTATGACGACCCCTCAAAGGAAAAAATCGACAGAGAAAGAAAAAGAAGAAGTTAAATTGGTTCAATGTCATTTTTTTGTCCTTTGTTGAGATCGTATTGTTGATTCTTACAAAATGTTCTATTTCAGTTGATGATAAATAGTATCCTGTTCTAAGCAATATCCCCCACCCCTCTTTTTCTGACCTTTCACCGCATTCTCCTTGTCGAGCAGGGAAGGGGTTTCTGGGTACATTTCTTATTGCTCATCTCCACGCTGGTCTGTCTCTCACATTACATTTCTCCAGATTACAGACCTTCAAATCTTTCTTGATTGTCTTTTTCGGTGGGGCGACCATGACCCCTCTTTGCAACTATTACCATCTCACATGCTTTCCTGATGTCTTTGTTATTGTCTCTCCTGCTAACGTGCCTTCAACATTCCATTCGTCTTTTGCTTAAAGATCTGCTATTGTATTGTTTGCCCCTTCAATTGGCACGAAAAATGTGGACGTCCCAGATAATAAAAGTTATTTCAGTTTCTCTATTTGTAAGGCGATCTTCTTCCTACCAGCCTGCTGTTTGAAATGCTTAACAAAAGATTTGGCATGTCTCCAGAAGTTTGGCAAATGTGCTGAAATTCGTTTGATTGGTATGAAGGGTGACTTCCGGAGTGACTTTCGAAAGTGGCGTGATGACCTCTCAAGAGACAAAGAAATTGTGACCTATGAGTGTGCCTGAGGAACATGTGTTCCTGGTGTGGAGTTTTGTTTCAGAAAAATTAATAATTGCATTTAAAGCTGATAGCAAATCACGTACCAGAATTCTGGCTAAAATATTCCAGACGTTCAATATTTATTAGGGGATTCCTGGTCTCTATGCCAAACGAAAAAATTACCAGAGGTCCATGGTTTGAAATAAATACTAAATATCAGTGAATTAATTGACTTTAATTATCGCTGGTGAGCAGAATTTTGTCAAATTGGAGCTCACAAATCTCTCGTTTCTGATAGGCCGGTAAAATCAGGAGACCATCTGGCTGAAAGCTCGATGACAAGGACCCTAATTAAAGTCGGCATCATTGCAGCCACGAATTCGTCACAATTTGCTGTCAACTGTCAACCCTTTTTTTAACGGATTGGTGCAAAATATTGGCACTAAATATGAGCTGTCTTCACTGCCTGGTGTAGGATTTCATTCGCCAAAGGGCTCATCATTGCTCACCAGGAATAATTCTACATCTCAAAGTTGATCACTCTGGTTTGTGTACTTCTTCACATTTGATACTTATTTTCATTTTAGTCCACAGTATGATTTCGCTCTTAAAATTGTAACATTCTCTTTCTATGATTACCTTACAGACTTTAATTTATATGTATATAAAGTACATGATATTGACGAATATATAATATATATAAAAGTATAAATATCTTTACAAAAATATAATTGGGGCCTGGCCCAGAAGTCCTACTTAATAATAACAGAAAATGCCCAAGGCATGGTTGTAACTTACCACGAACATCATGATCCAACTTTCTATGTTGCCTACATAAAGGCAAATTTGAATTGTAGGTGCCTGTCATAAATAAGGTGCCCGCATGACCGTCTATTTAACACTTTCATTGATCCATCAGTCACATTCAAAATAATCAAGTTAATACCAAGGG
>RDPX01000073.1:0-19797 GCA_003991215.1 Morbakka virulenta
CATGTAGCTTGAGTATATATATATATATATATATATATATATATATATATTGAGTATTCTACTAAAGATTTTTTACTTCTTTAAGTGATAGAACATTTGTTTCCTTAGGTAATCTAATTCCCATTGGAATTCTTAGCTTGGGCACATTTCCTTATATTCTACCCTTATCATTTATTTCAGATGCACACATTTTCGTAATTATGACATTGCTTTTCAGCATCAGATAGGCATGCAGTTATTTAAAATTAGATACAAGTAACTTTAGATGGCCGACACATTGACGAACTTGTCCTAAGTTGAATTATTTTATTTTAATTGTGTCTTTAAAGGGAGATAAATTACAACAACAAAAAATGTTGAAATAGCTGTTTCTGAGTGGTCTGAAAATGAAAATTTACCTTACGGCCAAACAGTGGTGGGTGTCGTTTTAAGAATAAAATGTACAAGTATTTTGGCCTCTCATTCTGAAAGCTCTGGTCGCTGTAACCTATTGCTACACATATTAATGGTAACAAGACGCTTTTATATCAATTTAAACAGGATTATAAACCATATTAAACATTTACTATTTTTCTTTAGTACCAGGACACTTGTCTATTGCACAAAATTTGAAATCGTGTTGTTCAATCTTCCAACTAAGATTTTCTATGACCAGAACAATATAGGGCAGATCTATATAGAGGTTATTTTGTAAGAGATTTGGCAATCAAATTTCTATCAGCAAATCTGTATGCATCAGGTGGTAAATCTATAGTACTAGCAGGGATTAGTGAGTTCTGCACTAAAATACGCATAAAAACATAGGTGTTTGGCTATTAAATAAAAAGGCCTGTCATTAACAGCTCAAAATGCAAAATTTTATGGAAAAGGGATCTATTCTCCAGTTCGAGCTATATCTTCTGTATTTCCACAAAAAAAACGCAGTGGATCGTGAGTGTATTTATAAATAGAGTTTTGCTTAAAAAATAATTCTCAAATTATGTACTCAGTTAGATACAGACAAGCAAATCTCCCATTTAGAGATCGTTACTATGCATAATTACCAGAAAGGTGTCTCAGGCATCAATTCCTTGGATTCTATTGTCTTTCATTGAATTGATTTACTTTCTGCAGTGCCTGAGGTACTCAATTGCAATGCATTTTCTTGATGATGCTACCAACTCTCTATTGTGACAAACGTTCAAGTTCAACAGGATTTAGGTTGAGATTTAAAAAAACCTTTTTAATGATCTAAAAGAAAACAAAGTATAAATGATAAAGGTACAATGTAACTCAGCAGATAAAACTCAGACTTAACGACAATTTAGAGTGTGATGTTCAGAGAATAGAAAAGAAAGTGTTTGCATTTTTGCAATAGCGAAAAAAATCCTACTGATGTTGTTTAATAGAAAACTAAGTCCTTACCTTCTTAAAATATTCAAGCACACTCATTTTGATATTAACAATGGGCAGGTTACTTCCATTCTCGAGGAATGCTTATTAGTAAGGCTTATCTTTCTTGGAACTCTTATATTTAATCTGTTAAGCCTGATTCAAGAAAAGTTTATTATTTTTGATATTCTAGAGAGAAACCTACCCCTGACCCCATTTTATTTCTTTATAAATCTACCATCCGTTCTTGCATCAAATACTATTGTCACATCTGAACAAGTGCTCCTTCATCTCTTCTTAATTTTCCTGATCGAGTTCAGAGCAGTGTTTGTAACTTGATAGGTCCAAGTCCTGCTGCTGCTCTTCAAAATACGTCTCATCCACGGAATGTTGCTTGTCTTTTCTATAGGTATTAGCATGGAAAGTGTTCTGATGAGTTTGCTATATCCCATGTGGCTTAACGTCTTAATCCTCACGTACTTGTTGCTCCTCTCTGTAAAAGGTCTTTCTATAAATGTAGGTTTTTTTCTCTGACGGCTAGATTGTGGAACTCTTGTCTTCTGAGTGGTCTTCTACATTATATGACTTCAATGTTTTTAAGTCTGTTAAATTCTTAAGTCCAAAACAAAAATTATAAAAACAAATTAATCAGTATGAAAGTGGATTTTTATCTGGGTTATGAAGGGACATTGCCAAGATATTACTACACTCAATGCATTAGCTGGGTGGTTCCATCGATTTTGCTCCCAGGTGAACACTTTACTTAAAAATAAGACAGGCATGTCAGAAATTACGCCATATAACTTTGTACCTGAATTTGAAGCATATAGCCTAAAGCACTAAGAGAACGTGGAGTGGGTTCTTATAATTTATATGACTTAGAAAACTTGTGCCAAACACTATTATCTTTTGTGTTAGAAAATAACTAACGTATGATAGTAAAGGGACTGAAGAAGTCGGTGTGCTAGTAAACATTGCGGACTTGACAAGCGCCAATGTACACTCACTTCGCCAGGTTTGTGAACAGTAGTACCAGACTGCCTTCACTGATGATCCTTGAAGGAAAAAGTTTACACATAATTTCTAGGGGGAAAAATTTGCTCTAACATTTCAAAAGAATGCATGGTGAGATAAAAGGATATTCAAAACAATGGATAAATGAGCTCTTGATTCCCTCTTATGCTGGACCAACCTGAAAAATTCTATACACTAATACTCACACTAAATTCATTCGGTTAAAGTTTTGTTGCCTAAGAATAAAATTATACTGATTAATGCTCCAGGTAGAACTACAAGTCGACTCTTCCATGTCTATCAATAAAGCATTTCAAAACCGAGTTTTCTGAGCCTCTGAGAACATTTCTATGAAAATCGTGAGCTTTAGTAGAAAGGGAAGTTCCGGGTATGCGAATTCAGCATGAACCTCAGGGAATGGATTATCCTGCCCTGCATATCCAGACACCCTTTGGCAAGGTGTACCACCCGGTTTAATCACCCCTTCCTAGGTTATGGAGCCTTCATCCTGTCGGCCCGACGGAGAATTCCTGGGCGTATTAACTTCCTTGATGAGGTCACCGGCCGGGGACGGCCGCTCACTGCCTTGTGAGCAGGTCTTTTCACCCAAGGCTAGGCCCACTTCCAATAACTGTGGTTGGTGTCAGGAAGGGCATTCATCCAGAAAAACAACTGCCAAATCTAAAATGCAAATGACTGAACAAGCTAATAACATACCGGATCGGTCGTGGCCCGGGTTACCAACAAATGCCTTTGCCTTGGGAGACCCATCGAGGTAATGAAAAATATACGACTGGCTACAAAAGTAAGAAAGCGTGGAGGAAGAAGGGTAAGAAAGAAAAAGGAAAAGCGATGGAAGGAAGACCGAGAACATGACCTCACGATCGGTACTCTCAATACTGGTACAATGACAGGGAGAGGCAACGAAATTGCAGATTTGAAGGAGAGAAGAAAACTGAAGGTCCTATATGTGCAAGAAACCAAGTGGAAAGGCTCAAAGGGCAGGAAAATTGGAAATGGGTACAAACTGTATTACAGTGGGACAATAAACAACAGGAATGGAGTGGGCGTCGTCTTCCACCTATCGCTCACTGAGGGGGTAATAACGGCAGAGAGATGTTTAGAGTGAACCATGGGACTACGGATGGACGTCGGTAGTGCTACCATGCAAATTATCAGTGCCTACGCTCCACATACTGGATGTAATGAAGAGGAAAAGGAAAGATTTTTGGAAGACCTGGACGATTATGTGAGCAAGACCCCCGGCGATGAACAGGTATATATAGGAGACGATTTCAACGGGCATGTTGGAGAGGGTAACGTGGTGAATGAAAGAAACATGGGCAAGCATGGACTGGGAACAAGAAATAAGCAAGGAGAAAGAGTAGTGTGCTTTGCAGAAAGCTTCGACCTTGCTATCATAAACACATTCTTCATGAAGTCAGTGGAACAGAAAGTGACTTACAATAGCGGTTTACATAGTACCCAAATCGACTATGTACTTTGTAGAAGAAAACTGCTGAAGGAAGTCACAAACTGCAAAGTAATGACAAGTGAATGTGTTGCACCCCAGCATCGACTGGTGGTATGCACATTGCACATTGTCACATTGTCACATTATGAAAACCATTACAACGAACAAAGAAAGCGGAGCCAAGAATCAAATGGTGGAGGCTTAAAGAACCAGAGGCAAAGAAGGAGGTCAACCGAGTAGTGGCAAAAGCGGAAGCAGAGGCATTTAAGGAGATGTACACCAACATGGAGACGTGCGAGGGAATGAAATCTGTCCACAGACTGGCTAAGCAAAGAAAGAAGGGCACGCAAGACATAAAGCACGTTAAGATGATGAAAGATGAAGATGGCGTTGTATTGAAGTCAGAACCGAAAATCCTGAAGAGATGAATAGGGTATTTTGAAGACCTAATGGATTTAAAGAAGCCCAGGGGAGGCCGGGAAAATAGTGGAGCAGTTTAAGACAAAGAGATCAGATCAATCACACGAGAGGAAACAAAAAGGGCACTTAACAAAATGAAGAACTTTAAAGCAGTTGGTCCAGATGAAATACCAGTAGAAGCCTGGAAATACCTTGGAAATTGCGAAATTGAGTTCCTAACACGCCTATTTAACGCTATCCTTGAAACAGAGCAGATGCTGGAAGAGTGGAAGAAAAGCACACCAACCCCAATATACAAGAACAAAGGAGATGTGCAGAGCTACTCCAACTACAGAGGAAAAAAAGCTGTTAAGTCATACCATGAAGGTTTGGGAGAGGGTGATAGATCAGAGAGTCGAGGAAGAGATCTAAATCAGCCCAGAGCAATTTGCCTTTGTGCCCAAGAAAAGCCACCTTTGCGCTCCGACGTACAGCAGAGAAGTATCGGGGATGCCAACAAGAGCTTCATTGTGTATTCATCAACCTCGAAAAGGCATACGACAGGGTACCGAGAGTGGAAATCTGGTATTGCATGAGAAGGAAAGGAGTCTCGGAAAAGTATGTGCACTGTGTTCAAGAAATGTACATGGAGTGCAGGACGGAGGTCAGATGTGCTGCAGGAAGGACAGAAACATTTTGTGTAAAAGTAGGGTTGTATCAGGGGTTAGCCTTGAGTCCACTGCTCTTTGCTCTAGTGATGTGTGTGTTGACATATGATTTAAGAAAAGAGGCGTCATGGAATATGATGTTTACAGATGAAATCGTACTCATGAATACTCATCAAAAACAGGGAAAGAACAGGCCAAAGAGGAGCTAGAAGGATGGTGGTATGTACTTGAGAAACGTGGAGTGAAAGTAAGCCGATCAAAGACGGAATACCTCTGCATAAAAAAGAAAAGAGACTTACCACCAATCAAAATCGGTCATGATGATCTTCCAGAGGTAGAGAATTTCAAGTGCCTCGGATCCACCATTGAGCAACGTGGTGATTGTACAAAAGAAGTGAAGAAAAGAATCCAAGCAGGGTGAAGCAACTGGCGGAGCACGACTGGAATTTTGTATGACAAGAGAGTACCGGTCAAAGTCAAAGGAAAGTTATACAAAACAGTGGTAAGGTCTGCCATGATGTACGGACTGGAGACAACTCCTCTAACCATGAATCTTGAAAAGAAGATACAAACAGCAGAAATGTGTATGCTAAGATGGTCGCTTGGAGTCATAAGAAATTACATGATCAGAAATGAAAGTATCAGAGGTACCATCGGAGTATGTGATATCGTAGTAAAGTTGAGATAGACACAACTAAGGTGGTATGGACATGTGCAAAGGAGGGAAGAGGATCACATTGCTAAACGGGTGTTGGCCATGGGGTTACCTGGCAGGAGAAAAGAGGGAAGGTCAAGGAGAAGATGGAGATACTGTGTGGGAGATGATGTGAGGGAACTTGGGTTGACCCAGTAAAATACACATGACCGACGTAAGTGGAAGAAGTCAATTTGCTGTGGTGCGTGTGTGTTTGATCTTTTGGGTAATGCTTGATTTGTATTTTATTGTTGCGAGGTCTTCTGAACAAAATTCAAACTAGATTGAATGACTGAATTGAAAATATCATGTAAAATATGACAGTACATTTTATATGAAACTTTGCATATGTTAACACATTAATTAACCGTTACAATAATAGTAACTGATAACGATGTTTATAAAGTAGCATTCATTTGACCCGTTGATGACAATATTCACCAAATAAATGACAGCTAAAAAGTTTTTACTAGACTGGACTACCCCATTTTAACATATTCACAGTTATTCAACTGACGTCATTTGATGTGATGCAATAAACAATTGAGTTTTCTTTTATCAAACTACATCTCATGTTTCTTTAACTATGAAACAACAATGCATTAACATTCTAGTCATTAATACTTTTCCTTCTACAATGGGAAACATTTATACCACTAATAACTCCCAATTCTCTGCCAATCCATCTACCACATATGTACCTTCTTGTCTACNAATATTTATAAAGTAGCATTCATTTGACCTGTTGATGACAATATTCACCAAATAAATGACAGCTTAAAAAGTTTTTACTAGACTGGACTACCCCATTTTAACATATTCACAGTTATTCAACTGACGTCATTTGATGTGATGCAATAAACAATTGAGTTTTCTTTTATCAAACTACATCTCATGTTTCTTTAACTATGAAACAACAATGCATTAACATTCTCGTCATTCATACTTTTCCTTCTACAATGGGAAACATTTATACCACTAATAACTCCCAATTCTCTGCCAATCCATCTACCACATATGCACCTTCTTGTCTACTCTGTAGTTATCCTTGTCACCCCACTCGCTGTAATACCTGCCAATAGGGATCAATTACCTCGTCCATCTATGCCCCTACAGTCATGATGCGCACAAAGCATGGCGACAAATGTTCCTTTAAGTAACTACTCTTATTTCTTACTTTCAACCTGTCACAAAATGTCCTACGTAGGCGAGGCAAAAGAGTTTCCCAGAAATTGTTGAAAAAGCATTCATACAAAATACGTTGCTACAATGTCATCTAAAATTTCCATTTTACCGAACTTATACACTTCTCCTTGTTGAAACTACTTTTTTACACAGTCCAGTAGACAATTATGCATACCACCTTTTGCTATGGTTTAATTGCAGCATAATATTAATTTTGTCACACTGAAATCAAAATTTGATCTGGTGCTTTATCTTTGAAAAGATGTACTTTATATTTTATCTCTAGCCACAAAAGCTGCATTTTCACGTCCTTTACACTTAATCCATTTGAGATTGAAAAGATTGAATGAGATGAAGTTGGCGCTACCTTGAACTTTGCACCATTAAATACAATTCAAATCAACAAAACTCCTTACAGTTTTGCAGTCCAAGTGTTTAACTCTCCTGCACGACAGTGATTCATTACTTTTTCAATCGCTGTGGTACTTTATTTTTGTTTATTCTACTGAATAAAACTCTCTTTGACACCAAATCCCGTTTAAAAATGATTAACCCAACCTATGGCCTATTGGCTTTGCTAGCAGGAAGATTGCTGCACAGGTATAATGTTATTGAAAGTGTAAAAAAACCTCAAGTTTATGTTTATTTTCTCATTAATTTCCAGCAGTGACATATTTCTTATCCACTTATCTTATTATAGAAACAACTATTATTTAGAAAATCGTGAGTGTACGTGGTGTTTGATCTCCCTTAATTACTCATTTCTCTGCAGCTCTACACTTATTTGCCTTATAAAGATGCAATCCAAGTATGTTATTAGGATCCCATTAAGAGGCACATACAAAACAGGTTGGATAACTAGAGCTCCAATAGTAAGTTTTAAAATAGGAAAGTTGACTAATTTCTTGGTTCATTGACAAATTTTCCCATATCAGGAATAACATTTTATCGTCTACAATGGTACCCCACCAAATATTCCTACAAAATCAAATCAGTCAAAAGTTGTCAAAGTTTAATAAACAAACAAATTGTTTTTGCATGAACCGTGTTTGTTTTATAGCGGAAACACGAGCTTAAGAAAAACGGCATCCAGTAGATAAACTTGCAGCTGGACTATCAATAACAGATCGAAGCTTAAACTACAATCGAAACCTTCTTGGAGTATTTCAAGTTTCAAATCGCGGTTTTCCTAAGAAAGTTTATTAGTTTCTAGATACAATGGATCTGCTATTACTATTCCAGCTATCCATTTATCCAAAGTAATTTTAAAAGAATATATTTTTCTTGGATAATGTTCAGAATTGTTGTGAGGAATCGTTAACAAATTCTTTCAACTAGGAAACTATTAATAAAGGGAGAATCTTAGCCTGAGTGGTCAAACCGCCCTTTCAGTAAAGTAACACAAATATCAATTTATTTGTCTCTAGTGATCAAATGGCTTTTATGGATGGTTTTATCCCAAAACACATTGTACAGAGGACTAGTGCAACCTTCTAACTTTTTTTGGCTAAATTTTTTGGTTGAATAAAAATAATTTATTTTCTTTTGCTCAGAGTCTGTAACCTTGCTATGAAATATCTTTTGTACCTTCAGCCGTTCTTGATACTATTTGTTTTTACATATATTTATGACAATATAACTTGAGGATTCTCAAAGATTTTAATTCCAAATATGAAAATTGCTATCCTATTTTAATGAATGTGGCATGAAGAGGTTTTTGATTGGCATATCTATAATGTTTGTGATCTAAAGGATAAAAATGTTGTAAAGTTAAGTAGAAAATTAAAACGAGGTTAGTTATTACCCTCTGCAGTTTGATTATTTTATTGTTCAAAATGTTTCACTCTCCTCTTCCTTTTTGGAATTGAAAAATCAGCGTGAAAACATGTTTTTGTGATCTATCAGCTAAAAAAAATTAGCATTCTTTTTTGCCATCAAATATCATTGGGATGTGAAGCGCTGGGCAACTGTTTGCCATTCAAATAAGAGATATATCCATTAATGCTATTTCTTGTTTCCCAAAGAGATTATAATTAAGACTATAAAAAGACACTATAATTAAACTAAATCTTCTCTCAGTTACTGATAAACAATTTTAGGCTAATAATCTTGAAAATTCTGAACTTTATGGATTCAGAGGAAGCCATAGATGTAAGAGCTTTATCATGTCATGAGTCGTAAGCTTTTTCTGAGCTAGGTTTCGAGAGATACTTCTCCCATCGTCAGCCTGACGATGGGAGAAGTATCTCTCGAAACGTAGCTCAGAAAAAGCTTACGACTCATGACATGATAATTTTAGGCTAATTGAATTTAATCTTTAAAAGTTTCAAATTTCAGTTGAGGACAACAGAAGCTACAATTGGAAGCTACAAAGAAGATGACAGGACAGAAAGATGTAGGGCATATTTTCTGCTGGTTATTAATGTTATCATTCTGCTGTTCTTTCTGGACAAAATTCTTTTTGTCACAAGATACTTTTGTTTTAATTCTGCTGAAGATTGTCATATTTCATGAAGCATAATAAAAAAGAAGTTCGAGTTGGTTTACTACAGTACTCTTGGGGCAGCTTAATGGGATGCTTCAGTAAGAAATACTAGTAGCAAATACAACATTGAACGTTGATGCTATTATTTTCGCAAAATTTCATATAATTTCTCTAATGCTGTAGCTGACCCGGATGAATTGTACTGTTTACTGCATCGCACATGTCTTCATAGAACTAGAGGCAAAGGAGGTATTTATTTGTATTTTGGGGGCAGAGGGGAAGAATTCGGGTAAGACTTTTTTATAAGAAGGGAACAAGATAAAAACGGTTAACACATTAGACAATTTTTTCGTCAAGTCTCTTTGGATAGCATTCATTTTAAAATAAACAAAACCAGCTTAGTTTATCTGTTTTCATCCCCTTAACCAAATAGGATGTGTTCCGTAGTGTAAAAAAGAAGCATGTGTTGTTATTTACGATTATCTGCTCAACAAACCACCGATAGTGGGAGTCTATTAAGTCAAATACAATGCAGAGCCAGTTTCAGAGGTGCCCATTTTGAGATAATTGCTTTCCACCATTTTCCATAATCAATTTATAGAAGAGATAAAAAATTTCCAACATCATGAAACACGCTAAGAATAGCATTGTTTTCAGTGGCAAAATGTTAACTGTATCGAAAAAAGAGTTCATACTGATATACAGGTTATTAAAAACTTCTTTACAGAAAAAGATCTAATTATCAATGCAATGAAAAGAAAAACAGAAATCATGTTTTTCACTGCATCAAAACATTGGAAATCCTCTCAAAAATAATCTAAGATTACATGCATTGAAGCATTTATCAATTTCGTAAGTAAGCAGAGGTGTTATCGGCAATATTTGTTGGAAACAGCTAAGCGTTAACCAAGATTCTTGATGAAGTAAAGGGAAATGCATATTCCGTCTTAAACTGCCCGAACAAATGAAAGAGCATCTTTCAACAATAGCATGTATCAGAGTTTACACATCAATGTTTATAACCCTTTTTATATAGAGTTTCTCTGCACACTTTATCTTTACTATCATTCAGATATCAAGATTTGAAAACAGACAATGACCAGCAAAATTAATCACCCCATTTAACCAGCAATTTTCTACTATTCACAGCTATATATATAGGCTTTTTATTGTCTTGGCAAAGAAATGTATTTAGAAAAAAGGTTGAATTTGTTACCACTTCAATAATTACTTTTTATCAAAACATGCTTAACAAACGCATGCGCATCGTATTAGATAGTATGAATTCAATAAATTGTTATATTCTAGGGTCAGAGTCGACTTTACAGAGAATGAGTCGGCAGCATGCAATTCACACTTTCTCTCTGCAGTGATGCATGTGCTTACAATAAGATTATACACACGATATATAACACGAAAGTTTGTTTGATCAGAAGTAAGAACGTTCAGAGTCTTTTATGACATGGAAAGTTCAATGTTTTCAACATTTACTGCAAGGTCTTGTTTGCGTTTAGCATTCCTAGAGCCTCTGACACACAGAATTGCAGAACGTAGTAAAGAATAAGATACGACTGTGCGTAGCCAATTCATTACGACGCTCTGGCTGACATCCTGTTTATCAGAGATTTTCATGGCAAGGACTGACAGAAATTTCCCAGACTCAATTAGATAGTATGAATGGTGGCGAAGTGGGAAAAGAAATCAGAGTATGGAGAAAGTGGGGGAAAAATTGTCTAATCCAATGAATTCCAATGAGAGTATAAGAACAGAAGAAAGAGATTGATAAATCGTTTTTATTGTTATTCTCTCTTCATTTAACTTTTTCCTTTAATGTTTGATAATTTCAGTCTCCGTAAATTTTATAATCCACTGCCATTACTCCCCATCATTTTTTGCAGTACTTTTGTTTCTCTTAGGACGCCTGCGAACTGTTTCAATTTTGGTTGCCTTAATTAAAAGTTTTTATTGTTTTCATTCGAAATTTTTTTCGAAGTTCTAATCTTCCATTTGTTTGGAAAAGAGAGAACAAGATGACGCAAGACTGGACCTTTGGTTTCCTAATCCTGGATGAGGAAACAAAGACTCTTCAGATGTAACAGACTCTTGTCGCAGTCTTGGAAAGCCAAGAGCGGCAAAAGAAGAGGTTACCATCGTTGAGTACCCGGAACTTAATACTTTATTTATTTATTTATTCATTTAAACTAACAATTTGAAAAACCAAGAGTTGCAACATTCTCAAAAGCAAAATCTCACAAATAGGAAAACTTATACTTCCATCACTTTATTTCAAATAGCCTTTCGTGTAGTACAAGTAGATTGAATAGACAAATAGGATAATAATGTCAGTAAATAAACGTTGTCTTGAGGCTGCACAATACGTGTTTTGTTTCAGTTAGGCTTAGTAAGTAAAAATCCCGTCAACCATTCAAGAATTCTCTTTTCTTACTTTTAAAGGTTTATTCCCTGCAACCCATCAGTTTTGTGAACTAAGATCCTACGTTTTTCCCAAATTCTTTAATGCAACAGAAAAAAACTGTCATATTCCTTTTCCTGATTAACAAGACAGAGGCTGAATCAAAAGTTGCTTATTCTGGAAGTCCATATACAACATTAATCAATTGTTATTTTTATCCTGACTGAATATTGCCTGTGCACCATCAATAGTTGCTTGATGAAACTCGAGTAACTATAAAAATTTTAAGGATAATTAATGAAAGATACACTACAAACTAACTCTGAATAATAATACAGACAAACAATAAAAGAACATAAGAAAATACTTAAGAAAACATATAATTTTGGTCTTTCAGTCAAAAGAGGACTTACTTGCTTGACCAGAATTGAAATTGTATTTAATAAAAGAGAATAAACAAGTTAAGTTTAACACCCAAAATTTTAACTTTGATTAATGTTTACTTCAGCTTGAAAAAATATTTTAAGAGGAGAATAAAGACAGAAAGTAGCATTTCAGTATATATATATATATATATATATATATATATAAATCCAGTAAAGCATACAAAATAACTAGACAAATTTAGCAGTTACTACTAGTTTCATGTTTTCTTAACAACCTTCAAACTGCATTGAATTACTACAATTAATTAATTAATTACTACTTGTAGTAATTCATTGCAGTTTGAAGATTGTTAAGAAAATATATGACGCAAATACTTAATCATCAAACCATCATAACATTTAACTGAAACTTAAAAAAACACAGTATTTGTACCTCAAGAAACATACTAAATCAAACAAATTAAGAACAGATGAACTTTTAGCCACTTTTTACAATGTTCTAAAATTGGAACATCAAACATCAGTGTCTACTCAACTCAATCATTTCTGAAACAATACCATGTACAAAAGTACTTTGTATTGAGGGCATATTAATGTTATATTCCTTTTCCAAAGATTGCAACGCCCTTGTTGCTATCAATTCCACAAAAGTTCAGTTTGTTCCTCCAGATGGTTTAAGACTACATTTAGAATCTCGGCAATTTGTGTGAAAGAAGGGTCTGGATGGGGCTTTTGATATGTATTTAACCATTTAATGCCCCATTATTTTGTGTCTAAAATTCAGCTAGGATAACCACCACCACCACCACCACCAAAGAAAATCTATGCATTTTGCAATCAGCAACAATTTACATTCTCAAAAAACTGGAAAGTCGGCATCAGGATCATTTTATGTTTCTTAGTTTTTGGCGTTACTCTCTGAATAGGCGATGTGACAGGTCTACTTCTCTCATATTTTTAGCTGTCAGACAGGTTCGGTTTTTCAATAACGACAAATAATTTACTTGAGGAGCTTCAGCGTCGAATCTGTTTCGTTGATTTTATACAGACTTTATGAACCTGAGAAGCTTTCCCTCAAACCACAACTGTACTTTTTGAATTCCTTGGTATCCTCAAGTAAACAGTTTTCCATACAGTTTCTGTGCACAGTGCCTTTAAATCGTACCCCCTCTGATGAGATCCCAAGACGGTAAAACTTAGCAATTTTATTAGTCTTGTCTATCCTTTTTTGTCTGCAACATGAAGAATTATCTTAATTTCCTGAAAATGATTTCGTAAAATTTGTTTAGTCATAAGTAATATGCACACTCGTTTCCTGAAAACCATTGGTGTCTTCTAAACAGTGTGTAGTAATCAGTCAACAACAACACAACAACAAACGCGGATATGTCATTCTCCATTAACAGTGGTTTCTGAGATAATTTGAATCTGTTTGAACATCTGCGCTAAAAGTTGTTACAATTTTTTGATAGAGGTCATATTATAGAGCTCTGAATGCTGATCCTCGAGACCATTCGAATATGAATATTTGAGTGTATCATTAGTGTCAGAGTTTACTTTCCTGCGCAGCTCGAAGTCCATGCTTTTTTACTTTTTTGTGAGGACAGAGGTCCCTGTTGTTGCTATTGTCCCTATTCTCCCTGTATTCCTATTCCTATTTGGTATTCTGCTCCCTTGTACTACTGTACATGGAGAACTCATCAGCCACATCAACCATTTGGATCTTTAGAATTTCTCCTATTTCATCATCTTCACCTTCTTTGCTTGTAATCTGTCCTATTTTTTCCCCAAGCAATTTTCAACTTGTTTTCCGAATTGAAACTTTGGGCATTATTGGGTTAATTAACCAAGTCTTGCTATTTTTTTGCTATCAAGCAAAAATTTTAGGTATGAAAGTGATGCTTCTCCCCTGGGAGTTTTGTGGCGGTTATCACTGCTGGCATATTAATGTCGACGAAGCCTTAACCATGCCTTGTGAAACATAACTTCTATGTCAAGAAATTAAAACTATATCGCGGATTCATCGTCTACGAAAAGAAAAGAAACAGGATAAAGAGTGATTCGAAAAAGTTTGTCGTTTAAGACTTTACATATTTGGTTTTCTTATCTTTGGCTGAAGAGGACAAACTACTGAAGAAAAAGATTTGAAATGAACTAGAGAAAGCTCCAAAGCATGTGGATTGGTATCTCGCAAATGACGTACGACCCACACAAAGGAGAAAGAAAGGGAGAGAGAGAAAAAAGACAGACGCGTTATATCCGGTAGAATGTGGGAAACATATTCTGAAGCAGGTGGTCTTGATATTCTTTATGAGTGTTGTTGTGTTACATCTTCTTGTCATGCATCACAACGTAGAAATACTAGATTGTGAGCTACAGGTAGTCCCCAATCTGACTGAGTCGTGGGCTGAGGAGGATCGGAGAGTCCATTTTTAAATGTTGGACATTCAACATTTTATTGGACGCCTACGTATTATTCCGTCTTCCACCGTTCCATCTCGAATTATGTTGGCCAGTTTGTTGTGTCACGTGACATGGTCCAACCAAAGCAGTTATCTTTACTTGACTGTTGTGAGCAGGGTTTCTTGTTTCCAGGCATGTGTAGAGATCTGTTGTCAGTTATATTTGTTGTTTTTGAGCTCTCTGCAGGTGGTGTTGAGGGTTTCCTTAACTTCAAAGGCTTGGATGGGGCGTTCTTCCTCTGCAGTCAGCGTTCATGGTTCACAGCTACACAAGGCGATGGAAACAACATTGGCCTTGTAATACCTGGTCTTTGTGGGTATCCTGATGTGGTGCTTTTTCATCATCGTATCAGTCTCGCCATTTAGGCCAATGCAATGGCAAGCTTAGACTTGATATCATCTGTTATTTTGCTCTTTTTGTTTACAGCGGAGCCGTGTTATTTGCATACCTCAATCTCTTCGTGTGTCTGAAGGTTCATTTTGATGTTGGTAAGAGTGGTTGGTTTGTTAATGTTTACCTACAGATCTACATTTCAAATTCACTAACATTCTTGTCAACCCTGTCAGTGAGGTCTTAATGGTCTTCCATTTTTCAAACCATTAGATTAGTATCATCTGCAAAACTTTAAGGTCCAGACTGGCTTTTCTTCTATCCTCACTCCAGTCAAATTATGAAGAGGGCTCTCTACATCATGTTTTCAAAGTAAATGATGAACACTATAAAGGATAGTCACATTCCATGGATGAGGCCTATGTTAAAGAGTAGCAGCAAAATTTGGACTCAATCGAGTGACAAACAGATCTCCAAGCTCATTCAAGAGCATCAAAATAAGATGGAGGAGCAGCAACTCTTCAGATGTGACAATATTACTCCATCTATTGCAATTTCCCCACATTAGAAGAAACCAGCTACTTTCTTCCCCATTCTAACACCCAGAAGATCAGATTCTAAATCTTCCGGAAGTTTGACTTGTTTCTACTCACCTTCCCTGTGATTAGTGCCAGAGTACAGGGTAGTGTCATTAGCATAGAGGTTGATAAACTAAATCAAATTACCAGGAAGATAATTGATGTAAAGAAGGAAGGGAGCCTGGTCAATAATACAACCTTGAGAAATACCAGAAATGATGGGATGTTCATAAGATATAATTTCATTCAATACGAGACGCATGTTATGGTCTGAAAGAGAAGACTGGAGCATTTCAAAGACCCTTCCAGAAATGCCTGCTTCTTCTTATACTGCTTCTCATATTATTATTTTTATTTATAAATTTTATTGTGAGCTGTGGGAATGCCAACAATAATGGAATTCTCATAAAATATGACTCCATCCAATGTGATACGCATTTTAGGATCTGAGAGAAAGGACACAATGATATGAAAGACCCTTCTACAAGTACCATAAGCAGAAAGCTTATTAAGCAAGCTACAGCTTGTCAAATGCCTTGGAAATATCTAGAGCTGTAGCACAACTTCCACCATACTTCTCCATAAACATTTAGATCCATTCCATGATTAAAGTCAAAAGATCAGCAGTGAAGCGAGGTTCTTCAATCAATGCAAGAAAATCAGGTGATAAGTGGCCTGATGAAGAGACAATCCAAACCATACGAAAGGTTTATCTTTAGCTTCAAATTCTTGTAGTCTAACAGCTGGAAGATCCTGTCGATCCTAGAAAGCAAGACCATGAAAATGAGCTGCAAGGTCCACAGAGGCAACCGCCAACATAAAAATCACTATTTCGGTTTATTATTAGTACATTTAGCCTGATGGTGGGGTGTCAGCCTGCTCTTGCAATGTCCAGCCTTTCAGGAAAAAGGACTCTCAAAGTCACTTTATCTACAGGTAGACTGTAAAATCTTTTCTTTACATAGAGTCTGAAACAAGTGATCATTAAGTTATGGAACGATCAATTTCATCAAACCAGAAGATGTACCGGTAAGTTTAATGGTTTCTTTTAAGATTTACAGAAGGCTTGAAATAGAGGAATTTTGTAAATAACACTGATTTTTAAAGAGCTTGAGAAAACTCTACAAAGCCATTGTAAAAACAGTCTTAAGAAATATCATATTCACATGGGATTCAACAAAAGCCGAGGCAGCAGAATTGGACAAGGGACACAGAAAACCGAGAAGTATGGAAAAACAAATGGCAATGTAATAAAGACTTAAACCAAGACAGCAACGAGGTCACAATGTATGTCGAAATGGCAAAGGTGAGTTGGTGAGCTTTAGGTCACATGCTGAGACTACCATCCGAAACACCATGTCAATTAGCAATGCCTTTCTACTTTGGACAACCCTAAGTTGCTAAGAAGTTCTGAGGAAAAAATGGATGAGTCTGCCAGTATTGACAGATGAAGACATAAAAGAATGTGTCAATCAGAACATTACTTTACCTGGAAATGTAACAGCCCTCCAAGATCTAAAGACATCCAGAGAAACTGAAAAGTAGCTAAAAATCGAGAATTGTGGAACAGTCTTTTAGACATTATAGTTGGAGGCGTAGACGGTAATGGATGCATCAGTAATCAAGAGCTATGAAAGTACTGCGGAAGAAGAAGGAGAAGAAGGAGAGGAGGAGGAGGAGGAGGAGGAGGAGGAGGAGGAGGAGGAAAAGTAATCTTGATTTCATTATTTAATCATGTTCAGCCCAACGGGGTTTCCGTTAATTCTTTTGTTGACAAAATTTGTGATTGTCCCTTTGTTTTTTGCCTAAATGGCATAGACCGGAAAAGAGAATTTAGTTTATTAACAATCTCATCTCGCCCTTTCGGCAAAGATCAAGTGTGGTATTCTGAGAGGAAAGGGCCTTCCCATGGAGGGTCCTGGAGGGGCGATCCGTATGTCTTGCATTTTATGGTGTCTTTCGTGCTTTCTGCCCCACTTTTTCTTGATCTGTTGCTTCCTTTCGGGTCTTTAACAGGTGGATATCTGTGAAAGACAAAAATGGGCCCACTATTCGTGTTCCTCATCAGTCGTGCTTTTAGTTTTGAGAGCTCCAACGATCTGATCCCTTGACTCGCTGGTTGTCGACCAACAAAGAGGAAGTGCCCTCCAACGTGGGGGCGTTGGAAAGTAATTCCTATGTCTGCTGTCCATGGTATATTGCTTGCTTTCTGTCCATCTTTACTTGTTCTGTGCCCTTAATTCAGGTCTTTCATGGATAGATATGCACGAGAGGCATTAATGACCCCACTGTTTACCAACGGTGCTATCAATGAAAGATCCAGTATTTCAGTGATAAAGAAAAAGCAACAGAAACCAAAGCAAGCTGTGAAATTTTTGTTATCTCCTGTGGTTATTCGGCCCCACTAAGGTTTTTCTTGCATTGATCTCCATTCCTTGATAAAAACAACGTATTCCACATATACAGATTTGAATGTTCATCTTTGGAATACGCTGGTTTCATCCAGAAATTTGCAACGGAAAAAGTAAATGTTTCCAAGGGAAGCTGGGCTGACTTGGACATGGGTGAGAAGTATTTGGGTCATGTCAAAAGCACATGCTGTTTTGATTTGCATGGTAATGAGTCACGGGTTTGAAAAACCCCCCGATTAAACCAGAATTTTAGTACCTTGTGGATCAGGGGTACTTACCACACCTAAAGTGCAGTGGAAGGAAAAAAGGTAATAAAGTTTTCCGCTTCTTGTAATGAAGATCAGAAAAGCAACTTGGTTTCTGTTACTACTTTTCGCCATCACTTCGCCATTCATATTTGGCAAGGATGTTAACTTGGATAAAAAAAATCAAGTTGTATTCCGTTTTGCCCGGCATTACTCGGATCATATGGTTTTACCAGCAAGTCCCCAAAAAGCTGTGATTTGGGGTTATGGAGAAATGGGACAGATTGTGCATATTCTTTACCAAGGAACACCATACCTTACGACGGTTAACAGAGGTAAGAACATAACTTTTTGAAATCACTAGTAATGAGGCAAACACAAAGATCTTGATTTTTGTTGGTACAGGTCTACCCTGTCATTTTGTTTTGCTCCCCGCACCCCAAAAGAAAATAATGCACGCATAATTGTCTTACTCCCCAATTACGACAGCTGCTTGACAAGAAAAGTAGGCTTTACTATCTTTGATTTCGCATCGATAAAAGCCTGGTTTACAGAGATTGTTGTTGGAGGTTGTTACCAGTGCTAATGGGTCATTTGTGGATCACCCCTGTAAAGTCCTCTCTACCCAAATTTTTTCCTCATATTACCAATTGCCATTCAGGCAGTAACTTTTATTAGGATTCCTGCCCGCACGTTCTTGTCGTTGGCACACGCCGACATAAACTGGGGTTTTTTTATCTCTGCTCCAGTTTCGACGGGAAGATCAAATAGTTAACAATCTTCACAAAAGGTTTTAAATTATCAAATGATAATAGTGTTGGCAGAAAGAACAGATTGTACACGTTTTATAAAGTTGCAATAAATGTAATCAACGATTTTCCTTTTCTGTAGAACTTGCTTCACGGATTTTTGAAAAAGGTCCTAAGTATTTTAATGGATTTAATGTTTTTATTTACCAGGAATTAAATGTAAATGAAAACAAATTAAACTGTGGTAAACAAGAAAATCACTCCTGTGCCTGACACATAACGATCGAAAGTAAATGACAAGTTGTTGTCACCCACATTCTGTTTCTGTTACAAGTCTTTTTTAAATGGGTTTACATTACACTTACTCCACGTAGGCTGGCCTGAATCTTTAGTAGCTGTCCTTGTACTATTGTTAAGAAAAAACACATCTTTTGAGGGTTTCGTACAAGTGCCTGATAAATCAGTAGTTTTAGTAAAGTTAATAATATTGCTTGGGATTGAATACCAGAGGCTCTGTTGTGTGTGTATTGGTGGCACTGAAGCAAATGACCCAACAGGTCTTGATGTCATTGCTTTATTCAGTGATGCCAAATCTAATATTTAAAGTATAAACAATGGCAGGTGTAACTACAAAAGCAGTAGATCTCATTGCAACAAAATAACTGAGAATCTGGATGCATGCATGTTTATATATATCATCATCATCATCATCATCATATTCGGTTTAACGCCCATTTTACATGCTAGCATGTGTTGGACGATTTCTTGAAATCGACTTCCAAGTTATCCTATCCTTCACCAGGTCTCTGCTTACACCTTTTTGTTTGAGATCCATCCTTATCACTTCCTCCCATGTTTTCTTTGGTCTTCCTCTGCCAGTGGTTCCTGTCACCTTGATTGTTCTGCATCTACTTGTCCAAGCATTCTTGTCC
>RDPX01000073.1:34422-65326 GCA_003991215.1 Morbakka virulenta
GACTTCTTTGGCTGTGGCAATTCTTCGTTGTATTTCTACTGAGCTTCTACCATCTGCTGTTATCATGCTGCCAAGATAATTAAACTTTTTCACCTGTTGAATATCTTCTCCTTCAATTTTTAACTTACAGCTCAAGTTTTCATTCGTTTTGCTTACAGCCATGCAGAATGTCTTTCGGCGATTGATAGTAAGACCTTTTGTTTCGCTTTCTTCTATAACTGTGTCCAGAAGATGATGAAACTTCTCTGGAGTGTCGGCTATGAGAGTCGTGTCATCAGCATATCGTATATTATTCATGTTATATCCTCCGATTACAAAGCCTTCTTTTTCTTCGATACTTCTCAGAATGTTTTCGCTGTATAGGTTAAATAAATCTGGTGAGAAAACGCAGCCTTGCCTTACTCCTCTTCGAATGTTGGAATACTTTCCTACCTCATTTTGGCAGCTACAGAAACTAACAACTCAACAATTTATTGTGTTTTTGCTGCTGATAAGATTCGTCGTTTGGGTTATGAATTATCCATCAATGATATTTGCCAGAACCAACCCATTTGCAACCAGGATCAAGTAGGCCAAGGGTCTAACTCTAATCACGCACTTTTTAATGTCTAATGTCCACTTCTCCATTTTTTGCTATGGCTCTCCATTTCCTCCGTTGTCTTTATATATTGGTGGAATCGCTCGCTTTGTTCATCGCTAACATCACCAAAATTTTCCGGAATCCGATCCAGGTGGCTGTGGAGAAAATGGACTTTGATACTCATATTGATACCAACAATACTGATGTTTTTAAGATGTTGTTTCCATTTTTTGTAGTTGTCAGCTCTACAATTTTCCTAGAAAGTTCTTAGGAACCTCTACAAATGAAAACCATGCAGCTCTCATCAATTGTTGAATATGTCTATCAAAAATACCAGCTTTTAAATTTTTATTACTCAGGCTCGGAAAACTCTTTAAAATATACTGAAAACAATCAACATCTTTGTCCAGTCCTTTAAGAAATCGTTTCATAAGCCCTAATTTTATATGCAGAGAAGGAAACACTTTTATCACGTGGTACCAATCACTCAGTAATAGCATTTTTCCCCCAACATTAATTCGATTATTTATTGCCAGTCCTTTTTAGTACAGTGATTTACTTTATCTCTGCTGTTCCAGTTACACACAAAGACTGGTATGTCTTGTAGCCACTTTGTTGTCCAAGCAAAAAGTTCACCATCTTTAAATATGGACATTTCACCGATTGGTGGTTGTTATAATTGATATGCTGCAATGAACGTTTTATTGTATCACATTTTTCTGTAAGGTATTGATCCATAAACATTGGTGATGTGCAGAAGAACACATTTCAGGCTTCTTATCGCACTGTTAATAAATAACCTCCAATCAGCAAAAGAGTACTCCATGACACCTAATCAGTACACCAGGAATATCTTAACAGAAAACAAAGTTAAGTCAAATAAAAAAAACGGCACAAAATCTTTATCACGTGCGCTATAAAAAGTGATTTTAGGACCATGCTGCAAAAGATTTTGATCTTTCAGTCTTGATGCATATACATCAGAAGACTCCTTGGATAAACTAAGGCCCCTTATCAAGTCACTCAGATTCTATTGTTCAAATAGTACTGGCGTGGAAGAGCATGCAAAGTCTTCGCCATCATCATCAACATCAGTACGTTCTTTGTGATCATGTTTCTTCTCGCCTGAATGTTCTTCACTGGAGAGATCAGGCAACTTATTAAACTCAGGAATAGGAATGTCAGGACTATGAGCTTCTGGTCGAATTGCTGACGGAAAACTTTTGTAACTCAAAGATTTGCGATTTTTTTATTCACCCCTGTCACATTTATAGAACAGAATTAACACTCGTTAACATGATTTGTGGGCATCCTCCAAACGCTCGGTAGCCCAAATCCTGTTGGCTATTTGGTTTCACATGACCATTGTCTTGAACATTCTACACGTCTTGCAAACAACATGAGGAGCCCATGGTTTGTTTTTGTCTACTAGCTTTATTTCTAAATATGCACAATACGCTTTTCGTACAAAGTCTGTTATAGATTCTCTGTTGTTTGCAGTTTTGTATTCACAAATGTAACGAAAGCAATCAGGATGATTTTTGCAGGATCTTGAAGCCATCATTTATTTATACAACTGAAAAATAAGACGAAGCCTCTGAATCACCCTTTGAATCTATTATCAAAGCACAGGTACCATGAATGAATTCATCTGATCTAAATCACCTCTCCATAATCAAAAATGTTAAAAGAGAAAATTGATCTGTGCAAGCAAAAATTGATAATTGAATTATAATTGAACACTTTCCATGCCCACCCGAAAAAATGCAGACATCATAGGAGTATTGATTTGGGCAAATGGGCATTCTGCTGCCAAGTGCGAGTTAACTTTATTGTTTTAAATGAAAAACATAATATTACCATTATTATGAAAGGGTCTTTGTTTTACCAAAGATTTAAACCAACAGTATCCATCCACGCCTAAGTGGTTGCCACTGCATATGTAGTCATTTTGCATTTTTTTATCCTTAAGACATTTTTGCGATGCCCACTTGCAAGGGCCTTAATTTTGTTGCTATTGTGATTTACATTGCTGGGGTAAGCTGCCCTATTAGTTTGAGAGGGTCAAATGTTGAAATTGTAATCATCACTAGTTGTGCATGTGTGGTTTTTGAGTTTTTAGGTCATATTTGTTACCAGGATAACATTTGTTGTTAGGGTTACTCATTCCAGTTTGTTTGCTTTTTTTTTGGGGGGGGGGGTTGCGAAGGGTATTATTACATATCTTATATATAACACATTTGACATGAAATGTAATTTTTGGGGCCGTGTGTTTCACGAGTTGTAGCAAATAGTTTTCAAGAAATCATCTCAGTTTGTATAAGTAAACAAACACATAATTTCAGTTTGTCTCAGCGGATCTTAATGATTTGAAAACCAAAATATTCAGATTTTTTTGTATTTCATTATTTATTATCATGAAATGCGAATATTTGTAAGGACATGATGTATGAAAAGCGCAGAAGTTATTAAGTTATGTAATCACACCCTAATGTGGACATCTGCTTGCTTTGGCCCATGAAGTTTCCAACGTTCCTATTTTGGGAACATAAACAATTAATCTGTAATGTAGTTAGGGAACTGCTTTCATATCAAAGATTGCTTCTTTGAATTCTCCAGTAAAAACACTTAATTGGGTGACGCCACGTAAAATAATACGAACTTAAAAGAAAAGGATAGAAACTATTGTTTCATTAGAAAATAAAACCATATTCAAGTGGATTATACATTATCTTACCAAGACTGCGCTCATATATAGTAGCAAGTAAGTTCTTTCTTTGGAATAAATCAAGCAATAAAATTGACATAATGTATGAAAAAATAATGGGAACTATCTTTTGAAAGATGTTCCCCAAATTGGAACGTTGGTAACTAAAGGGTTAAACAACTGGTGTACCATCAATTGATCCTTCTGAACCACGACAAAGAGAACAGATATACTCAGGGTCAGCTCCAAGGCTACCTGTCTCAATACTGCATTTTTTTGAAGTTGACGGTGAAGTTGACTCCAACACCACTGCGACAGACACCGCATGGGAAATCCAGAGCCCCTCAATATATCCAAACTAAATCCAGACACGGTAAACTCAGTTTTCTTCATGTTTACACGTAAACCTTTGTTTTCCATACTAGATGTCCAAGCTTTCAGCTGGTTAATGCTCTCCACTAAAGACCCCGCAAGTAATTGTGTGTTACCCACCAGACTTAGCAAACGGAAACTCTAATATGCGTTCGCTATCAACATGAAGAGTGCCGTAACGAACACCCCTTCCCATAAACTTGCTCAAAACTACCAGCCACATTACCATCATGACTGTTCAAATCGCCAATTGGAATAAGAATCTCGGAGTTTAAGACATTAGAGACCAAGTTCTGCAAAAAATTGTAAAAGTGCTCTTTTTGGTCATCGGGGCGAATATATAAATAAAGGAGGAAAATTTATGAATATATGAACAAATATATGAATATACGAAGATATTGGAACATTTGTGGGCTGTTGATTTATATACAATATATAATACAATTTTGAATAGAACAAGTCTAATACGGCAGACGTAGCTTCTGATACCAGAAACCTGTCTAGAGATTTCACAATTGGTTTCTCTCATGGTAATAACATTCTACTGCTGGCAACGGGTAAAGAAAAACTAAAGGAACAGTATTTTTAAGTAAAGGACTGGCAGAAAACAAAGGGTAGGTATGTCTATGCTGTTAAAGCAAAGGTCATATTTGTCCATTATGATAATATGTCAAAAAACATAACGGGAAATACCCCTGTAGTTATGCTGGAAAAGGTTAACAGTAATTCAGTCTACTGCTCTACATACTTCTGTTGGGCTTGTACAAAATTCCGTGGTATCAACGGACAGTTCATTTGTACTCTGAACGTCAAGAATAGGCATTGCTGTGTTTTGGTTATCAGAAACACTGGTGCAAGCTTAAAGTTGTTAATAAATTTTGTTACTTGGTAGGTGTGTTAAATGCCTGTGTTAGTGGGGAGTCAAATTCAATCTGCAAAATACAGTGTGGCAAGAAGGAGTTCTGGGAAGTGTTTTCACTTCTTACCACCAAAGTAGTGTCTCTGAGGGTAAGAGGTGAACTTTACACCTCAGGAATATTTTCTGTCATATGCCATGGTAGTGAAACCTGGCCTGTTAAAATTGAAAACTGCCAACGTTTGCTCCAAAATGAGATGTTCATCGATTATATTGGATATGTAATTTTAAGCTTTCCAAAGTGCCGAGTTGAGATCATTGCAAGGAATTAAATACATAACAGCAGTTATTAACAAAGTGACTTGTTTGGTTGGAGCATAAGAAAAGGTTGGGTACAACTGGCTGAAAAAAAGTCAAGAAGCTTGATGTAATGGGTGCTTGAAAATGTAGTTGCCCCTGTAAAATGTGGCATTAAGTTGTATTTCATGACATGCTTTCAAAAGAACATTACACATGGACTTGCACAGAATAATAGTCATTGAAGATATAGCATCAAGTAATAGTTCACCTATTGCTTACATGGATTAATAATAGGCTAATAATGATAGTGGTAGTGACTGATTTACAATGTTGATTGTAATAAAGTACATAAATAAAATAGTAGATGACGTTATGTGTTATCATTTGCGGAATATATTTCGGTAACCTGTACCATCTTCAGCCATATTATTGATATTAAATATTTATTCCT
This sequence comes from Morbakka virulenta, assembly GCA_003991215.1. Taxonomy (NCBI): domain Eukaryota; kingdom Metazoa; phylum Cnidaria; class Cubozoa; order Carybdeida; family Carukiidae; genus Morbakka; species Morbakka virulenta. The sequence goes on from RDPX01000073.1 coordinate 39,689, forward strand.
ATGAATAAAGGTAGAAAACAGTCAATAAATAGAACAAATAGAATTTTAAACGACCGTTATGTTGTGGCTAGAAGCTCTAACTACCACTTTATTGTCAATTCCCGACTTCGGAACTCGTCCTTAGTGTTAATGGTGGGGCATAGTTCCCGTTGCCACAGAGCCTCAAGGGTCATTAACAAAGAAACTCTCGATGACAGCCAATATTTCGACATCGTCAGCATGGATTGCTTTTCTCGCGTGACAGTTCTTTAAATGTTTACCATTTGGTTGGGAGGGTTTGCAATGGTGTGAGAAGCGCTCTGTTATATGCTGGACAGTATACCCAACATAACACGCTTGACAGCGTGGACATGTAATTTTGTATACCACATGGCTTCTAATTTTCCGCTCAACTTTGGCTTTTAAAGAAGGCAATACTGTTCTCAGCTTGCGTAATGTCAAAACTGGCTGACATGGAGCTTGGCATTTTCTAAGTGCTCTGCAATAATGTTCTGTGGCATTCCCTCGATATTCTAGAAATATTTGCATCTTTGGTATTTTCTCCTCTGATGGTATTTCTGAAGGAGTGTTCCCAGTACTAGCTACCTCCTTATTCTTCTTCACAATCTTTTCCAAAGTCTGTTCAATTACTGGCTCATAAAACTGGGGAGGGTATTGATTCTTTTCCAGTAAGTATTTCGCTTTTTCTAGGCTAGTGTGAACATTTTCCCAGGTACTGCATGCTCGATGGATTCTATGGACTAGACCAGAAACAACACTTCTCTTATACTTTTTAGGTGCAAGAGTATGGTAGTTCATGACTAATCCTGTATCTGTGGGTTTAGTGTACCATGTTGATGTGAGTTTATTGTTACGACGCTGAATTAGCATATCTAGAAAAGGAAGAACTCCATCTACCTCTCTCTCAATGGTAAATCTAAGTGATGGATGAAGGTTGTTTATCTGTTGCAACTTTTGATCAATTTTTGCCGATTTTATACTTCTGATGATATCATCCATATAACGATGTTTCAACTTGGCATCATCCATAATGATTGGATCTCTCCGACTCAGCCATCCATTTGCCATCAACGGGGCAGGTGGACTTCCCATTGCTAGTCCATCTGTCTGTCTGTAGTACCCGTCATGAGTAAGCATCTGCACATTACATGTACATAGTTGCATGAGTTCTATGAAGGTACCCTTATCAACCGGTGGAACTGTGTGTTGTCCCGAGTATAACTCCGCACATTCGGTAATAGCCTCGTTTACTGGGACATTTGTATACAAGGAGGCTACATCAAATCTAACAATCTCCTCATCTTCATCTAAGGTAATATCTTTGAGGGAGTCAGCTATAATTTTTGTTGATGTGTCTGTATGACACTCTGGCACTACTGAAAGCCATTCTGTAAGTTGCAAAGCAATTTTATGATAAGCTGAACCTGGCATCGAAAGAACTGGGCGTGTTGGGACTCCATTTTTATGAACCTTCGCTAATCCGTATAACCTTGCTGGTTGGCAACCTAGCGGTCGTATCTTTTCATACAAAGTATCGTCAATTTTACTTTCGCTCTTCATTCTTTTCAGTTCATCAACAATCCTTTCATGCTCCTTCAGTACCGGATGTTTAGCATTCTTTCTGGTAGAAAGTGTCTCTTTTTCAAACCGAGGCAGAAGCAAAATCTCTGATAACTTATCTTCATAAGCATTGCGTTTCATTATACAAATTCCAGTTCCTTTATCAAATTGAACTGCCAACAGGGCATGTTCTTTGAGGTATCGTTTAGTTAATGGAATATTGCGGGAAGATTTCTGCTTTCTGCATTTTTTCACATAATTCAGTGTTTTAACATTAATGTATGTTATGGTCTCCTCATCAATGTTTTGCTTTTTGCAGTGGTTTAAAAGGCCATCAAGTTGAGCGAATACATCCTTAGGCTGAAACTTTTCGAGCACTGCATTTTTTGGACCCAAAGATAGGGTCTCCATAACATACTTTGGTGGCACATTATCGAGTTGGTATGCAATAACAGTGTTTTTAACGTTAAAGAGAGGTCTTTCCTGTTCCTCTCATAACTTAAGAAAGTACAAAAGTACGAAAGTACTAAAGTACATAATAGCATTTTTTGCAGATTATTTTTCATTGTTGAGGGCAAAGATTTGTTTTAAAGACCATTGAGGTATTGGGAGCAATTATTAATACTTTTTTTAAGTGCATCGTTCAGAATATTAATATCAAACTGCAACGGGGTATTTTAACTTTTTAACTATATTTACAAAAAGAACTACAGTTATTACATTAGCTGTAGTGTAATTTCACACATTCTAATGTGAAATTCGAGTTTTCTGTGGACTTCATTTTGTATTTTTGTTCAATAGAAGTTGATGGAGAGGCTGTCTGGAGCTTTGTACTTCCCTCAACAAGTCCAGGTGGACCTTTTTCCATCGCTGCCTCCTCAAAAGCAGGGGAAAGTATATATGCACTTACTTTGAAAGATGTTCTTTTTGGTGATATTTGGTTATGTGGCGGACAAAGTAATATGCAGTTTACTGTTGGGCAGGTAAGATGTGGGGTTTTTAACAAACTTTTGTGTTTATATTTGTTAAGATGGGAGAGCAGGGGGGCGTGTAATCAACATGACTGAAAGTTTTTATCACGTGTTGTTTTACATGCCACTATTTCACCCTAAATTGTTACATTTATCAGTTTAGTCAAACATTAATTATTAATATACAAACTATCGTAATTATTTTTCCTCGAAGGTGACCACAGTTTTTGGTGCAGAGCTCTTTTTGCATTGTTAGTTCTCTAATTTCTACTTTCTTTTGTCCCGCCTTTCCGCAGAAGTTTGCTAGTGCATAACTGTGGATTTCGCATAAAATTTCTTGTACACTTGTCAATTTCCAGGTGTGTAGAGTGTGCATCGTGAAAAACGCGAATGTTAAACAAGACAGCCCAGGATTCAAAATAGGAGATCATCAGCAACTTGCGATATACAAATGTCACTTTCATTCACAGATGATAGCAGAAATTTACTAAACCTGGTATCAATAAGCAGAAAGACTGAGGTCGTCATGGTCAGTTGTAATTAAGAGGTGCCAACCTGTGATATTTCTGTCAATAATATGAAAATTAAACATTGTTAAAACAATTTAGTATCTTTGAACAATCTTTCTCTTTATTTTATGAATAAACAGATCATTCATGTAATCAAGAGAAACATCAGAAGGCATCAGTTCTCTGGAGAAGGGAACTTATGATGTAAGGAGTTTTGTAAAATCTTCCCTGGGTTTCAGCTGTCCAAAAATATAACCAGAGTTTACCAACAGGACCGAAGTTTTTAAACTGCACCATCTTTTCAACCGGGACTTTACAGAAAGTCGAACCCAAAACAAAAGATGAAGCGAACAACAAAAAACAAAGCAACATTGGAAACGATGTTTGACTGGTGCTCAAAGCAGCACTCCATTGCTGCCAGACATGAAGGCGTGGAGAAAAGTGAAATAGCTGTGGCTATAGTTGAAATGTCCCCATTGGTTTTGATTAAAAAAATAAGTTAAAGAGCCATTTAAATAGCATCTCCTACGATCTGCCTGGTATATGTTTGCATATTTTTAAAATAAATTACAATACAATACAATACAACATACACATAGCTGAGAAAAGATATTACGAACGAACTCAAAATGCTGCAACACAATTCAAAAAGGACTGCATGCATACCCATAAAGCTTAAATGCCTACACAGAGTTAAATGTCGCTTTATTTACCTGATAATAAGAGAAGTACTTCTAGACGAATATATAAAATTACAAAATCGAAGGGATTATGAATATAATAACAATAAATAGCATGCACTTTACATATCCTGTAATGCTAGAAAACATTAAAGTGCTATTATTTGTGAAATTCTGGCATCAAATCAGTTTTGGGATTTCTGTTCCTATTGTACAATGATATTCTTTGATGGATACTGTTTAAAGCTTTTTGATCATTCACTTTGACTTTTGTTAATTTGCTGGTGATGTTGTGTTTCATAGGTTGGGTGTTTTCTTCTTTCTTTTATTAGATTTAAGTCTAATAGGTATAACCTGGAGCAAAATGGTGCAGAAATTGCTGATGGAAGGAACTCTTGGATAATTTTGTTTTGTTTTAGTATTGGAATAATCCCCAGGTATTTGTTATTTTCCTCTCTGTTAAGGGTAAAATTAATAGCATTTACTCCAGGTGGTAACAGTTCAAATACTGAATTGCCAACCGTTACTTATTTACCCATATTTCATTATATCACTTTCTCATGAGAAACCGGAATATTGCTTTGATTAGTAAAACGAGGGCAGTCCAAAAGCCCCAGCTCACCTTGTGCTTTCCAGTTTGACCATTTAAAAAATTGCTCCAACTCATCTGGCATTTCTTTTACAACTGCTAGGAAACCCCTGCAGCCAATTGCAGTTGACTTATGAGCTACATATGGTCTCATAAACAGAAATGTGGCTTTGTATATGTTTGAAAAAAACACATCGAAGGCACTGTTTTAATTGCTATTTATATACGGTTGTATGGTGGAACTGTTTCTGCATTCTAGCTTATCATCAATCTTTTTCCTACACAATTGCTGTCGACAGGAAATAATTAAAGCTTCTAATTAATTAAACCAGGACGGACAAACAGGCAGATTGCATGGGTTTTTTTCTTTATGAACATGTAAGATTGCTGTAACAAGAGCCCTTGACATCTGAGATAGAGAAAGTTTTATTTTTTAGATTATTAATTGCCGACGTAAAAACAAACAATATCTTTCAATGAACTTGAAAATACAAGTAAGAAATTTTAGTATTGCCATAGAAACTAGGCAACTGACACCAAAAATGCTTTGCATGTGAGTTAACCAGACAGTAGTTGACCCTAGAAACAATTCCGTTTTTGTAAGTTCAAAAACTGTTGCTGTCATGACAAAGTGTTGCTGTTGATTGAAAATGAGATATGTCAACGGAGAACTCTGATAGACAGAAATGAATTTAAAGTTACTTTGGTGTGTTTTTGTAACATGTAAAAAGTAGAACTACGTCCAAAGACTTTGATTCTTTTGAAGGTAAGTCAAATTTGAAGCAAGACATCTTTTTGGTAGTTTTTTAAAGAACAACTGGAGTTCCTAGGTCACATACAAAAAGAAATTTCATAGTTTTATTTACGCGAAAAAATAAAAGGAAAAGGAAGGTGGGTAATACCAAGACAAACATTTTTGAATTGGTTATCGATCTGGCAGTTGTAAAAAAGCATCTATTTAATTTGTGAGGGAAAAAAATCCATGTCTGCCAACCTCTTGGACGGGGAACTTGGATAGGCTAATAGCGGGATAAACAAAGAGATAGATGAATAGATAAATATATAGATAGATATAGATATAGATAGATAGATAGATAGATAGATAGATAGATAGATAGATAGATAGATAGATAGATAGATGAATCGATAGATAGAAAGGTGGATAGATAAGCAGATACATATATACATACCAGCGATGGACACTTCGGGGTGAGTGCCCCCTCCCCCAATAATTTTCAAGAAAAGTGAAACTTTTAGTTTACATTTTAGGCCCTTCGTTCATACAGCGTAAATGCACAGAGAAATAATGCCATCGTGGCATCAATATTCAACAACTACAGGAATATCATCAAATTATGTTTCAAATCAACTAAAGTAGACTCTCGATACAATGAACCTCAAAGGGAAATAAAAAAGCTCATTATATCGAGAGTTTGTTAAATCGAAAATGGAAGCAATCAAGAGTTTTACACAAATATTAAATCTTATCTAAGAGTCGTTCAATTATACAGTATATTTTCCCAATTTGTGAACCAAAATAAGAATAAAGATGTTCTTTACTTTCGAGCTAACATAGCAGTTCGATCTAAAAAAGCTTTTTTGAAAGATAAACAATAAGGCGTACGTACCCTGTTTTTCGAAACATTTGAAATTTGATTTTTTTCGAATTTTTCTTAAGTTTGTTGGGGAAGAACTGCTATGCTGATATTAAGTTACATTTTCTGCACTTAAAAGTTGTTTTACCAAAAGTTTGAACTCTGATATTTCAATATTTTGATTTGCTTTTTGTGATGTCTAGCGCTTTGAGTTCGTTATGTGGAGGTATCTTTGATGGTGTGAGAGAAAATTTGGTTCGTAATACCAAAGGTCGGTTATATAGAAAGGAATTATAAGACTTGTTAGAGTAAAGCAAAGGGAAATGGATTTCAGTTCGTAAAATCGGGATGTTCGCTAAATCCTGGGTTTGCAATATCAAGAGTCTACTGTATTTATGTACATAAATTGCAATTCTTATTAAACGGAACTACTCTGTCTTTTTTATGCAACCAGTGGTCTAGCACTTTATGTAAATCTAAAAATTTTAAAAGACCATTGTTCAACGACAATACCATGAAGTTACTTGCTATTGAAAAGCTAATGCTATTGCGACTCCAGCTCAGCACACGATTCATTGCACCGAAGCTGCGTTCAACCGTTGCAGAACCAACAGGAAGAGTTTTTTATATTTTAACAAGTTGCTCTAGATTACTGTAAAAGTTCATGTCTATATTCTTTCCAGCCTTTATCACAATTAAGGCTCGTTCACACATTTCAGCAACCCAACGTCGACATTTAGGCAATTGCCAAATCGTGAAACTAGGGGACGCATAGTTTGGTAATCCAAGTAAAGTTCTTTTGAGGCATCTAGTGAATCCATTGCAGCCAAAATGTCGACATTGTCGTTGTTAAAACGTCGGTCAAGCTCTTCAAGGATAAATGGAATGGAGCTCTCCTTTAGATCTTTGCAAAATTGGATTTAGCTAGCATGATCTTCCAGAGTTTCTCTTTGAATGTGGATGGAATCCTCGAAAGTGTTTGATATTCCAACACAAGAGCACAGTGACTTGGCAGCATCAAGAATGTCATGTGTGTTTAGATCTTGCAACAGCTGCCGCACAGTCGGCATTTCACTTGAAATTGCAATCCATTTGATGTTTTAACAAGTTGCTCTAGATTACTGTAAAAGTTCATGTCTATATTCTTTCCAGCCTTTATCACAATTAAGGCTCGTTCACACATTTCAGCAACCCAACGTCGACATTTAGGCAATTGCCAAATCGTGAAACTAGGGGACGCATAGTTTGGTAATCCAAGTAAAGTTCTTTTGAGGCATCTAGTGAATCCATTGCAGCCAAAATGTCGACATTGTCGTTGTTAAAACGTCGGTCAAGCTCTTCAAGGATAAATGGAATGGAGCTCTCCTTTAGATCTTTGCAAAATTGGATTTAGCTAGCATGATCTTCCAGAGTTTCTCTTTGAATGTGGATGGAATCCTCGAAAGTGTTTGATATTCCAACACAAGAGCACAGTGACTTGGCAGCATCAAGAATGTCATGTGTGTTTAGATCTTGCAACAGCTGCCGCACAGTCGGCATTTCACTTGAAATTGCAATCCATTTGATGTTGCTCTCTTGCATTGCTTTACTCAATCCATTCATAATGGCCAAGACACCATGAAGAAAACAAAGGAAAACGATGAATCTGCCGGACAGCATTTTGTGGTACAAGCCAGCTGCTACATCTGATTGGTTTGAACTGGAAGCTGCAATCTTTTGAAGGCTGACTCGCTTTAAACCGTCTCACTATCGTGTTGATTCCCTCAAACTTGCAGGCCCATTAAACTTCTGTCGGTGAAGAAGCTGTCATCAATGATTCCTTTGGGTACTTTTCCTTCTCACATTCCTAAAAGATTTCCCTGTGCTTTGCAACGTCGAAAACCTTATGTTATGCTCTGTATACTTCAATTACTTTGCTGCTTTAACTTTACTGAGGTACATTGCAACGATCAGATTTAGGCGATGAGCAGCACAGTGAATATAAATCAGCCAAGAGTACCGTCATGCAAGTCTTGCAGCAACTCCCTCGAAGCATCCACTCATGACAGAAGCACCATCTGCCTTCACAGCAAGCAGAGTGGCTGAAGTGTTCATTCTTTCAAAAGCTGGCAATATTCCTGTGTTGACGATTGTTGCAGCATCTGTTTTTTGAGCCTGACAAGTTAATAGAAGCGCTCTTCAATCTCCTCTGCATCATTGACGAACCTAAAGCATTTTGCCAGCTCCTCATGTCCAGCATTGTCAAGCATTGTCTTATCCTTTTGTGTTTCCCTGCTAACATGTGCATATATGCAGATTCACAGACACTTCTATCGTAATGTAGCTGCGTGTGGTGGGATGCATTTGATGATTTTCAATGAATAAAAAATTCATCAATAAGGGTGTTGCCCATGCTTTCTGAGAGTTTGAAGGGCGTGGTCGCCATTTTGGGGGTGACTACGCCCTTCAGTGGTGACCCCCATGGCATTTTCGCCCCCTAATAAATTGCAAAGTGTCCGCCACTGATACATTCATACATACATACATACATACATACATACATACATACATACATACATACATACATACATACATACATACATACATACATAAATACATACATACATATACTCATGGATACATACATCTCTTACAGTCTCTTTATTTATTTCTTATTTGTTATTCTTCGTGTTTTTGTAATGTGCTTTCTTAGTCTTTGTGCAGCTTCCTGACTTTCTTTTGAAATAAAAGAGGAGACGAGGGTGGTGGGAGTGAGAAGGGAAGATGATGCTGACCGCAGCAAATAGAAGCGTATAATCCACTGTGTCGACCCCTTACAGGGAGCTGAAAGATAAAGAAGACAATTTCAGATTTTTCGGAAGATATTTGTGAGGCATTCTAGGAAAGTACCATAATTCAGAGTTTTCTCAGCTTCTTTCAAATATTTTACTTATCTTCTCCTCCTTTGTGAAAATAGAGACCAAAATATTTTTAATTTTTGCACGATTTTTTCTTTCGCAAAATATATTTTTTAAAAAGCGAAGAAAGGTTTACCCATAGCCCATACCAATACCGCATTTTATATTGAACAAGGTGATGAAGAGCTTAAGCCCTTCTAGGCAAGTAAAATAATAACACTACTTCTTTGCAAGTTCCTCTGAAGTTCATATTGTTTATCTTGGTCTTATATTTTCTATCGTTGTATAGTAAATTATTCCAGCATCTTATTGCTTCACTAACAGATTAAATATTTTTTCAGGCATTGAAAGCAGAGGATGAATTTGCTATTGCCGATAACTATCCAGATATACGGCTACTTACAGTTGCACGGATACAGTCGAATGTACCATTGTATGACTTTCCAGAAAATGGTATAGAACAATCATGGACCAAACCTTCAAGACGTAAGCTGATGATCATTAGTGTTTTTTTATTAAAGCAGTTTTTAGTAGCTCAATTTGAACAGTACCCCCGCTAAAGCAAGTAAATGCATATGTTTTATCAGCACGGCGTATAATATAGTTTATTGTAATAAACTACCTGTGTATATTCGTGTTATTTCTTAGTGCAGAATTTGACCGCATTAATGGCTTTGTTTTTTCCCATTTCTTAATCTGTGGATGACCTTCCACGCCGTTTGCTTATTTCTTGGTACATCGAGGTGTTTTTTTTCAAGACCCCAAATACGTTATTATTAACGAATAGTTTGAGAGGATATACTATTCATTAAAATAAATACTGAAATAAAATGAAATTAAAAGGTTCCAAATGTACAATAAAATGAAAAAGATCAATATACTTCCTATCAAGCCATCGTTATTTATTCTTATATCTTTTTGTAGTTTGTTATAACATTTAGCTAGAGTACACATTAATGTTTCCTTCCCATCTTCCGTTCTACATTTGTTTAGTCTCAGTGACACCTGGTTGTTTCTGGTGATCATATTGTGTTCCATTTTTGTAAAGTATCCTGTATAATTTTCACGCACCTGGTTAGTTAAATGGTACATTATTTTTCTTTGTGTCAGTGTTTTCATATAGATTTTCAGTTTTACCTCAGTGGAGGGTTCTTTCAAATGGGAATTGAATTGATTTTCAAAATTATTGTCACGGCCAAACATGCCTGCACGGTCAGTTTTGGTCATTCATTTGTCAAAGTTGAGGACAACCCTTAAAATATTTTTTGGCCATTTGGCACTGCCGACCTTAATCAGCTCTGGTTTACAAAATTATTGCCACGGCCAAACATGCCTGCACGGTCAGTTTTGGTCATTCATTTGTCAAAGTTTAGGACAACCCTTAAAATATTTTTTGGCCATTTGGCACTGCCGACCTTCCATAAGACCAAAAAATCTAATTTCCGGAATTTGATTTTATCCTTTAAGAACTTTGCAGCCAACCCCTACATATTAGAAAGTTTTTTTGCAGTTAGGTTCATCAAATGGTATTATGTTTGGTCTAATATATCAAAGCTTAGAAACGCTGACTGCATTAAAAACAGAAACCGACCTAAGTTTAACATTTCCCTTGATTGGTATTTCCGAGTAGAGTTGTACGTCAACTTTTGTTTGATGAGCATTGCTAATCGTTGGCTTGCTTTAAGAAGTTGTTTACCTTTAATTAATCATAAGATTGTTTTGGTGACAAAAAGTAAACAAAAACAACTTTTCAAATTAAGCTAACAATCCGACAATGCCGCGCATAATATTGCCCTGCCAATTAATTAAGGCAGCAGAGTCAAACCCAATTGGTGTTTTTAATTTCTGGCTAAGTAGATGTAGACCATACGGTCATCTTAGTGTGTCAGATGCTGTGTGGATCAAGCATGCAAACCTCTGAATGGTTTGTTGGGTTCCTTGCTATTTTTAAGGGGGGGGGGGTACATTTCTCTCCATTCCAAAAAAATCCTCATGTGTAACAGAAAGAATTCAGTTAGATTTCAGTAAGAGTGGTGAAGTTTAAAGTTGTTTTTGGTTATAGCTTTTTGACTAACACTGGGAAAGCACCAAGACGCTAAAATGGGAAAATATAAAACAAGTGGCATGTTATCAATGTGGATAACCAAAGAGAGGATCAAAGGTAGTTCGCCACTTGTTACGATCGGGTGAGGAAAACTCTTCCGGTAATTTAGTAGGCGAAATGTATAAAATTAAGTAAACTCTTATGAGTAATGGTTACCCTAACAATATATGACAAATTATTTTGATATATGTTTTCTTTTTTCCAAGATCCTGTTAAACTACACCTCTTTCCAAGTACTGTAAACCTCGAAGCAACCTTGTCTTACCATTGATAAAACACCGCTATGGGTATGTTTTCTTATTCTGGCGTACCACTCGAGTGCCAAGAAAAAAGCTTATAACCAAAATGAGCCTGATTTTAATGGGAATATCCAAGCTCTGTACCACTAATCGTTTATTTAAAAGTGATGAGCGAGATCTCAGAAATGTAGGTGAAAAAAAATGTAAGATAATTTTTATATTACGAAATATCTTTTGATTGTTAACATGCTAAGGCATAGAAGAGACTGTTTGTTCAAGCTGTTGCTTAGCAACCCTCAGTCGACCTGGAACAAGACGACATGATTGGCAAAGAGAGATGAATGACGTTTCCAAATCTGAGTTATTGAATACTTGATAGTGAAAGCTTTGTAATTTTGACGACAGAGATTTGGTAGTTAATGAGGCTCAAGACTCATATTTGATAGCAAAATCAGGAATGTTAAAGTTTACCCTTCGAGAAGAAATTGATGAATAAATACCTTGAATTGAGAGAAAATTGCTTTTATCAAGCAGTTTGGTATGACATACATCGCTCCGAGGTTAAAATAGGCAAAAAATCAGCACTTGGGATTGCTGTTGGGACATCAAGACGTAATCCAATATCCAGAGGCATAGATTGTTCTCCACAAATTTGAATAAATAAATGGTTTACGACTTGAAGGGTGAGAGAAATTATGTTGTTGCAGCAGGACGTAGGAGTCGGTAGGCCTCGACCAAGAAGCATGTACCAGCTGTTTTATCGGTATTAAAAATAGGGAAATTGCAGTTTTGGTGCTGGCTGACATTTAGTTTACTGAGCATGTCTAGATTTGTGAAAATGAGCAAGAAAATTTACTCCACGGGGCATGAGAATCAGAGCTTTAGTCATGTCAACACTGTACACCAAAATGATGAAAAAGAAAAGATTTGGTACCGGGTGGAAGTATAGCACTACGGCTTCATAAACAAGAATCATTAGGGAAGTATATATGATTAATCAAACTCTGAACTTAGATAGTTAGTACTGACATTTGTCACTAGAAGCAGGTATGAAAATAGTAGAAGCAATAGGGCTAGATTGGGCAACAATCTAGCTAAAATAAGGCCAAAATTAACTGTAGATTTTGTTTAGGCATTGTAAAAATTATTGCCGAAGTATTTGGTCTTCCAAGCAACTGTAGCCCACTAATGGTGCATATGGAAAGACGTATGGCCTTCAAGTTCTTCAGAGGTTAAACGTTCATGTAAACACATATATATTCCGAGGCTGAGCTGCGTTTATTAAATACAGTTTTGATATGGTGTAAAGATTGAACAGTAGGGTGTTTAACGAGAAGATAGCGAACCGCTCGCGAGTATTCTGGTTGCAAAAATGAAATAACATAGGCAAAGTTGGTTTCCTTGGAAGTTTTTCGGCGAATATTAAATTGTGCTTAAGACAAACTGTACCCACTGATGAACGTACTACTGATGCAGTAGCTTGTGTGGATCCTTGTTCAGGTGTGTACGTTGTCGGAAATGTATTCATGGTGGGAATTGTTTTCAGTCCAGTAACAAAATGATACCGAGAAAACAGCGATAAGATATGGAAACAAAGCAAAAGTTTGGAGTCGCCAATTACGTAAACTCCGTTTTCTAGTTTTATATTTTACTTTTTGAATTTAAACCAATCCATTAATCTTCGCTATCGATAAATAAATAAACCATAGCAATTACTTCAAGAAAATTAAATGGTACATTTTGTGAACTCAAATTTCATTCTGGCTTGATGATTTTCCATAAAAATTCTCTTTAATAAACTTTTAAAGAGAGCAAAGTTGTCTTAAGAATGTTGGAATAAAACCATTGTTTAAATGTCAATAAAATAAAACATTTAGCGCAACTGTGGTGCGGATTATTAAAAGACAGAGTGATTACGGGAACACTGCAACTATACATTTGCTGTTTTTTGGGAGATGTCTACTGTTTGAGATGACGTCATCGGTCATTTTGAACTTAAAATTATATTGTGTTTTGAGCTTTCGTACTGGTGTTTGTTTTTTAAACAGAAGCACTGTATGAACCAGTATGGCAACATTTCTCAGCGATATGCTGGATGTTTGGAAGGAAGCTTTATGATGAGTTTAAAAGGCCGATTGGTTTGATATCCTCCAATTGGGGAGGTACAAACATTGAAGCTTGGTCATCTCCAGATGTATTAAAGTCGTGTGGTGTTAAAGGGAAGAATTCGGAGAGGTAATTTCAAGATTTTAGAGTGTTTTTGTCTTTGGAAAGTCCATTTCTTATGTTAAATTGCGGTCAAAAGAACTAAAATCTTTTTGATGTGAGTTTTGCATTTTAAAATTTTTTTATCCAAGAAATGTTTCACCAGTAATGTGCAAATTTTTACCCCGCGTGTCGCACAGTGAGGGCAATACCTGCAGTGTGGTACAAGGTATTTTTTATTTCATATAAGTAGAAGTCAAAATGCCCTTTGTGAAGTTGACGAACTTTTTTGCAGCAAGTTTGCCCATGATATGAGGTAATAAAAGGAAACCAGTTTATGCTGCAAGAGATAAAAATTTACTATGCTCATCAATGTGCCTTTTATCAGTTCGACAAAATGTGGAGAGCAATCGGCAGTGTTAAAAAGAGGGTTTGCACAAAGTAATTGAGGGTATCGAAAGGGATGATAAAATCGACTACCAACCTGTCAGCTCCTTCTTTCAGGGACGAGCTGGAAGTATAAAAGTATCGTTGATATTTGAACGTGAAAAAACCCTTTGTACATACATTTTTTAAAAGTACGCCAGGAATTGCCGATCACAGTCTGCTCTGACACGACGGACGTAAACTGTAACGGCATTTTAGGTTGTCTTCCTGTATTTGCATTACAAATTTCCTGACCTGAATAACTTTTATATTTGCATTCTTAGGAAATAAAATGGATATAGCTGTTAAGAACTTGTCTGGAATGGCTGTACTTCATTTGTTTAAGGCGGAATCTAGAACCTGATGAAGTTTTTTCCCAACCTTTGACTGAATTCCAATTCCAGTTCTAATGGAAAGCCAACTTTAGATATGTTAGACATTAATCCTTGCTGGGTTTTTTCCTTTGTTTTGGGTATAGCTGTTAAGAACTTGTCTGGAATGGCTGTACTTCATTTGTTTAAGGCGAATCTAGAACCTGATGAAGTTTTTTTCCCAACCTTTGACTGAATTCCAATTCCAGTTCTAATGGAAAGCCAACTTTAGATATGTTAGACATTAATCCTTGCTGGGTTTTTTCCTTTGTTTTGGGTATAGCTGTTAAGAACTTGTCTGGAATGGCTGTACTTCATTTGTTTAAGGCGAATCTAGAACCTGATGAAGTTTTTTTCCCAACCTTTGACTGAATTCCAATTCCAGTTCTAATGGAAAGCCAACTTTAGATATGTTAGACATTAATCCTTGCTGGGTTTTTTCCTTTGTTTTGGGTATAGCTGTTAAGAACTTGTCTGGAATGGCTGTACTTCATTTGTTTAAGGCGAATCTAGAACCTGATGAAGTTTTTTTCCCAACCTTTGACTGAATTCCAATTCCAGTTCTAATGGAAAGCCAACTTTAGATATGTTAGACATTAATCCTTGCTGGGTTTTTTCCTTTGTTTTGGGTATAGCTGTTAAGAACTTGTCTGGAATGGCTGTACTTCATTTGTTTAAGGCGAATCTAGAACCTGATGAAGTTTTTTTCCCAACCTTTGACTGAATTCCAATTCCAGTTCTAATGGAAAGCCAACTTTAGATATGTTAGACATTAATCCTTGCTGGGTTTTTTCCTTTGTTTTGGGTATAGCTGTTAAGAACTTGTCTGGAATGGCTGTACTTCATTTGTTTAAGGCGAATCTAGAACCTGATGAAGTTTTTTTCCCAACCTTTGACTGAATTCCAATTCCAGTTCTAATGGAAAGCCAACTTTAGATATGTTAGACATTAATCCTTGCTGGGTTTTTTCCTTTGTTTTGGGTATAGCTGTTAAGAACTTGTCTGGAATGGCTGTACTTCATTTGTTTAAGGCGAATCTAGAACCTGATGAAGTTTTTTTCCCAACCTTTGACTGAATTCCAATTCCAGTTCTAATGGAAAGCCAACTTTAGATATGTTAGACATTAATCCTTGCTGGGTTTTTTCCTTTGTTTTGGGTATAGCTGTTAAGAACTTGTCTGGAATGGCTGTACTTCATTTGTTTAAGGCGAATCTAGAACCTGATGAAGTTTTTTTCCCAACCTTTGACTGAATTCCAATTCCAGTTCTAATGGAAAGCCAACTTTAGATATGTTAGACATTAATCCTTGCTGGGTTTTTTCCTTTGTTTTGGGTATAGCTGTTAAGAACTTGTCTGGAATGGCTGTACTTCATTTGTTTAAGGCGAATCTAGAACCTGATGAAGTTTTTTTCCCAACCTTTGACTGAATTCCAATTCCAGTTATAATGAAAAGCCAACTTTAGATATGTTAGATATTAATCCTTGCTGGGTTTTTTCCTTTGTTTTGGGTATAGCTGTTAAGAACTTGTCTTGAATGGCTGTACTTCATTTGTTTAAGGCGAATCTAGAACCTGATGAAGTTTTTTTCCCAACCTTTGACTGAATTCCAATTCCAGTTCTAATGGAAAGCCAACTTTAGATATGTTAGACATTAATCCTTGCTGGGTTTTTTCCTTTGTTTTTGGTTGGGTTTCGGTTCCATTCCCCCAGAAAAAAAAATTAAAAATTTTCCACTGGTAGGTGAAGAGTTCTTTGTGTATGAAAAGAAGCTAAAGCTAGAAAGTGAAAACTACGAAGAATGGGGACGGATGATTTAGACAGGAGGAAAAGAAGGTTGTGGATATTAAATTTGAAGCTGGTAAAGTTGTTTCCTGGGGGACGTCTATCAACTAAAACTGATTTGTATGTTTGGAAGAGAAAAAAAAAAGATTGCAATATTTTGTGAAACCCGCATTGAGATTTTGAAAATTGTTAAAGATTAATACAATAGTGCCTCAAGATTAGAGCCCTTTGCCCTCAAGTGTCGAAAAACTTTCATATAAAGAAAGTGAGAAGCCTGTTTGATAATAAGTACTATTTATTAATGTTGCATAGTAAATGGGGTTATATGACACTACATTACGTTAACTCAATTTTTTCTCCGCTACACAGGGTTTGCATAACTACCGCGCACCCGGTGATATGCTACACTGAACGCCTTTTACTAATGATGTCTTGTCTTCCATGTTGTTACGAATATTTTCCCGTTCTGTTACAGGAAGAATATTGATGAATTAAACGGGCCCCATGTTGCAAGTGTTTTGTGGAATGCAATGATTCATCCACTCCTTCAGAGTAATTTATATGGAGTTGTGTGGTATCAAGGTGAAGATAATGCTGAAACCTCTCAACATTATTACTGTCTTTTTCCGGCTATGATTGCAGACTGGAGGAAAAAGTGGTATGATGCTACTAGAGGATTGACAGATGACCATTTTCCATTTGGATTTGTACAGGTATATTAAAAGAGTTCAAGATATGGTGAGGGGGGTAGGTAGGTTACACAATAGGGACAAAGCCTGTTTGGACACAAAAGGGGAACTTGACACAAACCCACTTCGTTAGTTTGGGGGTGGGTTGCTTTATTTCGTCGCTGGCTGCCCACGCATTTTATAAGTCTAATTATGTATGTCATGACTATGTCATCCCCGTCATATAGGGTAGGCCTTTTTGATCCATTGCGCTAATGTCTTATGATTTTCGTTGTTACGGTAGTGTTTGGATGAGGTTACTACTCGTTAATTTATTTGCAAGGAGTAGTTTGTTGCGCTGAATGATAATGGTTGAATAGAGTATAAATTTTAAAAGCTGGTGTAGTCTTAATCTGAAAGGTATCAAAACAAATTGCTTCAGCGTTTTACTGTTGATGTTTACGTTGTTTAAATCTTCAAATGTGCTCCATTTTAAGAGTGTGAGGGTGGGGTATCGGACATTTTTGGTGTGATTTTTTTTTGTGAAGAAAATATATGAGAAAAAATGAATCTTAGAAAAGAGGTAAGAGAGAAACAAGACTTGCAAACGTACATCATTTAGATGTTTAAAAAAACAAAAGAGCAAAATATGGATTAAACTTTGCAATTTTGAAAAACAACAATTAAAGATTACTGAGGTGTAAAAGCTAAGAGGCGTACATCCCTACTGGAGGACTTAAGGTGGCCAATGGTATTAATCTCTATTTAAAGCACTGCCTCCAAATGAATTTTCTTTGCGTGGAATTTAATGTACAAGGGAACTTTGAAAGAGTATGGTACAAGAAAGTATTTCAATATATTTGTGTATTTTTCTGCATTTTTATCACTAATGGCATGGGTTAGGAAGAATTTGTGTTGTAAAGAGGAATAAAACAAACTGAATTAAATATGGATGATGTGTTAGGTAGCCTTGTTTGACTTTTGCATGTGTTTTAAGATTTTTAATAAAGTTTACGCAGATGATATTTTTTAGTTTAAAGTTACTGATTTTTTGCAATTGCTTCTGATTATTGTTTAGGGTTGTAAGTTGTTCTTGTCACCTTCCCCTTTCATTCCTCCATTTTTCGGTAATTGGTTTTGCCATGTAGTTACACTCTCTTGGTTTTTATGACCAAAACATCTAAACTATTTGCATACTCAAAACGACTGATCTTTGACTTAAAAGTTACTTTAACTTCACCCGCTTCGATGTGCACGTATTTGATGAAGTTGATTTGCTTTCGTCCTCAAGCTGCACCTTTACACTTGTTCATGATCGCTTAAGGATTAAAGCAAGATTGATAAAGCATTTCTGTCAGTAGATATGGTGATATACTCCGAAAAAAGTAACATGACTTATATGTTTAGTTTCCCGGCTGCAAAATTTGTTTTAAGACCGTAAATTACGTATGATAACCAATGGTCGCATTGAATGTTTTGAGGTCTTAATCAGTTATCGTTTCTCACCTGTTTTAAACTCCTCCTCGCATATTGCAAGAAAACCCGGAATTTTCTGGGAGAACAAATCAGTTAAAGAGAAAAGCAAGCAGTATTTAAAGACATTGATCCTTTTTTTATGGTGGTAGAGTGGTGCCCTTATTTACCGTCAAATATAACTTTTTTGTTAGCTTGGACCAAATGGTACAGATCGAACATACATCGATGGATTTCCAACAATTCGATTTGCGCAAACTGCCCGTGTTGGCTATGTCCCCAACAGGCTTATGCCACGTACGTTTATGGCAGTCGCTATGGATCTGCCTGATTTGTCGTCGCCTTATGGATCTATTCATCCGCGTGACAAAACGGATGTAGCACAACGATTATTTTTAGGAGCATTGAGTGAAGCATACCATAAGAATGTTAAATGGACAGGACCACTTTTGGAAAAAGTTTATTTGGCACAGGTAAACAATACTGTGTGGGAACTTACTATTGTTTTCAACAAAAGATCAGTTTCTGCAGGTGGATTAGACATCAAATCAAGTACTGGTGTTGAGGTAATTAGTTTTTGTAATTAATTCCTGTTAATTAATAGTGTGGTAAGAGTGGTTGATACGGATAATTGGCGATCTTCTCTAACATCGACATATTTTCATTTCAACAGGCGACGTGGTAAAAACATAAATGTCAATGATGAATAAATAAAATAATAGATGACGTTATGTGTTATCATTTGCGGAATATATTTCGGTAACCTGTACCGTCTTCAGCCATATTATTGATGTTAAATATTTATTCCTATGAACTTTGCCCCACCATTAACACTAAGGACGAGTTCCGAAGTCGGGAATTGACAATAAAGTGGTAGTTAGAGCTTCTAGCCACAACATAACAGTCGTTTGAAAGTCTATTTGTTCTATTTATTGATTGTTTTCTACCTTTATTCATAGGAATAAATATTTAACATCAATAATATGGCTGAAGATGACACAGGTTACCGAAATATATTCCGCAAATGATAACACATAACGTCATCTATTATTTTATTTTTTTCATTTCGATCACTTAAATGTTTATTTTTAGGTGGAGTAAATTTTTGACAGATATCTTAAACAATTGGCTTGAATATGTCTTGTTGGGTAATATAACACATTAGGTAAGCATGATTCCAAATTACCAAAAAAAAAAAGAAGAATAAAAAGGTTCTGTTTGATGCCTGGGTTACCATTTGTCTTTACTACTTCTTACCGATATATTACTGATTGTAAGTGAGTTATTTTGTTCGGCATTTCATGCGACTATTTTCATGTATCATTCATTGAAGTAACCGATACAAGTGAGTAGATGTATTAAATTTTACAGATGAGTGAAAAATAAATGCTTGTGTACCTCAAGTAAAAGGAAAAACTTTATGAGTCCTAGCAATGACATGTAAAATGTGAGAATTAAGGCGATGATGATATCAAGATTGCCCCAGTCATTGTTCAGTTGTTCGGAATGAATGATTGAAGAAGATGCAAAAACTGATTGACAAAAAAGGATGAGAAAACAAATATGGACACATATCCTGACTGATCTCTTTTAAAGTGAACCAATGATTTGAAACTGCTATTAAGATTGACACAAGGAGAATGAAAAATCTTTGATTTTTTTTATTTTACTGAAAAGAGAATTTTTTTATTTCCAATCATTTCAATCATCATTTTTACTATGTTTCTGTACTTATTGTTATAGGTTCTCTTCGTTTACAAGAACCAAAGTGTGTGGAAACCCGTCATACTGTCCTCCTGGCGAGATAATATTGTGGCATCGTATTTCGGCATGCCTGCTGGGACTCATTTGGAGGCGGTGCGGTATGGCTGGCGTGCATACCCATGCCTTTTCAAGCACTGTGCAATTTATGAAAGGGGAACAGGGCTTCCTTCACCACCGTGGGTGACAACAGGCCCATTTGCACCAAGTAGTTTATTTTTAAGGTTACCTATTATCAAGAACTATTTGTAGCCAAATGTACTATATTATTTGTTGCATAATGAATTCAAATCAGATAGGACTTAGACGTTGTTCAAGTCGATTTTAATTAAAGGCACCTGAGCCTAAAGTGTAATTTTTCATTGTAGGGACGTATGGTTAAAGTGAAATGCAGTTTTTAAAACTGGCATGTTTTTTGTAGAAACATTGTTGTAATAACCTCACGGGTAGGTAAATGTAGTACTTAAACAAGCGAAGACCATGAGGTTTTGGCAGCGCGCCGGCTCAAGAAATCGCCAACGACAACTTCGAAACCAGACTAGAGAGAGTGCTTTACTGGCTTTATTAAGTAATTTATTTAATAATATGCCATGTAATTTAAAGAAATTATATTGATTGGTAAAAATTATGGTCTTTTATGTTGGTTATATTCTAGTACTTTCACTTCTTTATGATGGTGTATGAGTTCAGAAACCTGGAGGACGGATTTTTTTAATGCTAAAGAACTAAACAAGGCAAAAGGGTCTCGTGTATGGACCTGTGAAAAAAGGAGAAAACGTGTGTTTGTACTAATATATGCTTTTACGTCTGCATGCTGGTTGTAAGATACGGTAAGATGACGTCTTTGTATCAACAGAGCAATATTTATCATTTCTTGCTTCCAGTATTGTTTTCATTACAGACACAGAGGGGTTATTATTAAAGTTAGGTTGATTTTTTTAATTTTTTTTAGTGCATTGTGCTATTTAGTGCATGGACCTCTGAAGAAATGTAAGGAAAAAAGGAACAGGAAAGGGAAAAAGAAGGTTAAGCCAAGGAATGAGTGAAAAACATCCAAGTCACATGATGGAAGAAAACTGTCAGAACCCTATGAGTTAAAGAATTTTAAAATATGAGGGGGAAAATTACCATCGTACAAAGATTTACTACAATAAGGGACAACAGCTGCACGAGAATGCAGACGTTGAGAAAAGCAAGTCGCACGAGATGCAAGAAACTGAGCTGGTACCTACGAGGAAAGCTCATCAGAAAACTTATTGTGGTAAGTCAAACCACAGTTCGTCGACAAAACAAAGGTTGACGAGTAGCAGCAAGACCAGGATCTGTTAAGTTACAATCACGTCGCTGCGCTCGATCAAGTACATCAAGGTGAGATGGCGGGGCGCCTGCTCAGCTGTGACAGTACTTCATGCAAGGGCTGATGAAAATTTATAGAGATAGAAATTGGCCTCAGGTGTACTCTTTGGCGCAATACAAACAATCAACTTTCCTAGAAGCAGTAGATCAAGTATGAGAGCCCTAAGAAAGATTTGGAAAAAGTTATAAACCAAGCAACCTCATTGATGAGCATTCTATAAAAGAAAAGGAAACTCACTTCCGTTGACATCAGAATGCTTATCCATAAATATTGGACGGAGATATGGACTCAACTTTGTTCAATGACATCACGTGCGTTTTTTCCGGCATTGGAAGAAGCCACTTATTTCTTTCAACATTCTCTGACTGTCTGAAGCCAGACCATAAAGTTGAGTTAAAAGTGTCTGGTGGAAACAAAAGTAATTAGCCGTCAACATGAAAATCACTACTACTGACGATGTCATTAAGGCACAATGAAAGTCAAAATAAAGGATACCGTTCACGGAAGAAAAATTGGAACAGAGACCGCTGACATTAATTAAAGTTGACAAGAGTATTGTTTGAAGATAACAGATTATTTCGGGTCAATGTAGAGCCACTACTACCACTTCTTTAGTCTACACCCTCAGGATATGGAGTCCGCCTTAATTTCGACAATTCTTCCCACCCCTGGACATTGAAGATCTCCCAAGTACTGGGGTTGTTCGTTTGATTGAAATTCTCATAAAAACAATTGAAATAAAAATGGATGTCTGAAACCATCTACTCCTGGACAAAGACCATCAGCATGCGTACTAACTGAGCCCCAGGTTGATGGGGATGGTATTTTACGGAGCGGTAGCAGACACTGCTTATCACACGTTTGGCTCACAAAAGAAGAGTGATGTTGATATGACATTACAACCGATATTGTTATTGATACATCATCTCTAGGAGTGTTTCCAACCAAAGCTAAATAAATACTCTTCGTCAGGAGACTGATCTAACATCGCCATACAGCAAACTTTTATTTAAGCTTAGAAGCGTTTAAATGATTGGGTTTTGTAGTTTATTGTTCCACTTAAATATTATTACGTGCATCCTCAACTCTTGGAAAATAGGCAAACATTTCTTCACCCACTGGAGGTGCTAAAGGGTGTTTAAGTTTTTCAGTAAATACCTACCTTTTAATTAAAAATAATTTGAAAAATCCATTTTAAAATTTATTTTAAACAATTTTCTGGTTGCTTTGAGTTGTTTGTCATAACACGAGATACCTACGATATTTCCTCCTTGCTTTTCTTCAAAAAATTTCATTCATGAATTGTTAATTCGTTGATAAACTTCGTTTTTGTGTAGAACTCCAGTTGCCTACTAATACTAATACTGGTACTCTGATTGAGTTTTTTTCCATTAAAACGACCACATCGAAAATTGAACATATTCTGTTAGAATCATGAATACCTCGACCAGCTCTTATTTGAACTGACAAAGTGTTACCATTGTATGGTGTGCAGAGAGTTCTGATACAGACATATTTCCCCTCAAATCACTTCCCTTAGCTTTAACATGACTTCGTCAACACTTGCCAATGAAGGTACGCGAGCTGTTAAATTGCTGGCCTATCTCATGAGTATATGTTAAGCCTGGAAATAAGATTTGCTTTTTTCATACAATTTTTGATCAGCTAAAGAACCTCATTATCTTTGAAATAGCCTCGAACCATGTTAAATTTGATAATGTTCAAAATCCAAACCTATTGGGCGACCTAACTTGAAGAGAGGTTAATGTACATTTCTGTGCACAGGCAGAACTTTTGAGAATAGTGCCAGTCATTACATTTTCCAAATTTCCTTAATCTTGTGTTGCTCTAATTTTTCCTGTTGGTAGCATTGCATTACACCCACTCACTTTTTCTAACAAAATTTGGATTTTATTGAAAAACCTATTGAAAACATAAATTCGAAACATTTTCCTACTCTTGCAGAGGGTTTTATACTATTCCTTAAATTTTACACCAATGTATCTTTAAAAGATTTTTTCTTGTATAAAATCAAGTTAGTTTAAGATTAAAAATAAGTAACCACACCAAAAACTACACAAATTTCTAATTTTCAAAAGATTTCCATAATACGTCAGTTTGAAAGGATTAAGTATTTTTTCATGTTTTACTAGAAGTTTGAAATTAGCAAAGTGGTTAAACTTCACGGTGTATACTTTTAATAATTAAAATTTGCATTATCCATGCAGCCAAACTTTCATTTGCCTCGTCACCAATATTAGCACCATACGCCTCTAATACAAAGCAGTGGATTTCAAAGAAAATAATAGATAAGTTTTATGCTTCCATTGACGTGTTTCTTATCGAGATTCCGTTTTTGTTAATCAAGAGAACGAGCAATTGAAAGTGACACCAAAAGATATCATTGCAACTCGAAAACCACAATGAGAGAATACATTTTACAAATAAAGATATCTCGTTTAGGAAAAGACATGACTTTTTGTAATCATTTTGTAAGTAAAAACTGAAGAAAAGAGAAACTGAAATCTAGTCTTTGAATAAACTTCATATTTTAACGCCATGGCCATTACACACTTCCTGTCTGTACCTAGGATAAATAGAGGCACCATTTTCCTGCGTTTAGGTGGCACTCTTTTGTTTACTAGTCAATCTAAGATTTCTTGTTTTACTATTCTAAATATGGATAAGCCCAATTAACCTTTCTGGAGATACGGGCGTTAGTGAAGTGCTGCAGCGTGCGTTAACAATTCATTATTAATTAATTCAATTTTGTTTAACTTGTTTGAATTTTAAACTAGAGTGTATAAAAGTGTTGCTACCGTCATACACGTAACAAATTAAAATGGGACCGAGACAACAACAAAAAACATGATTAATCATTGACAAAAAACCAGTTCAAATCAAAGTTTCGTTTCTCTATTAAGCATGACAAGGAGTTCCGAAATTTTTCTGGCAGCGAATTCGTGAGACTTCGGAAAATCATTAGATGCAGTACACTGATTAGTCAACGTTAATCTGAATAAGATCAAGTGGTCCTGGGGATGTTTCACCCACATAATATCTTTCGATAACGATATTCTAGGAGTGCAAAGAAATCGATATAGCTCCCACCCTGAGATCTTTGATCTAAAATCAAAGATTCAAATCTCAATAAACAATATCTTCTTTATCAAAGAATTTTATATTGCTTCTACCAGAAGGCAGTAGAAAGAGATACCTTTGTTTATTAGTGTCTGATAAAAGGATGCAGCTGGCATCGATGCAAAAAACTGTATTCAAGTATTTTGCAAAATGTTATGTGTTTATGTGTTTACTATCTAGACATGTGAAGCTCATTTTTGGAAAAATTGGTGTGTGCAGTTGACAGCAATAGAAACCATAGAGTGGCATTTCCAATATTGTTATTAATATCACCATTATTTCTATAAGAAAGATAAGAAAGCCGTGTACATTTTTATCATTCCTTATTACCCAAGTGCGTAATTGTCTTGTTAAAAGTATTTTATCATAACAGGAAAAGGAGTGCAACAAATGGGGAAAAGATTTACATGTCAATATGATGTGTTATCGAACCCAACAGAAAAATTCATTTTACTGGAAATATGCAGCCGCATAAATGCAAAACAAGTACTGTTGTGTCCGTTGACTACATACTATATTTAATCTCGGAAAAATACTATTTGTACATAAATATTAAACCTACAGTTTAGAGCTTTATACAAATTTAAAAGAATGATAGTTCTATTGTATGCCGAAACGAAAAATATAATTTACTTCTCAGCTAAATATTTACAGTTGTATTTGCATGATATTTAACTACACAAGAACAGAGGTGATAAGAAGTAGGTGGACCTAACAGGCAAATATTTGCAGGCTTCTTAGATAGAAAAATAATCTTTTGACACAAAAATCAACGGAAACCTAAAACTAGCAAAATTACTATCTGTATGCATAAATTTGGGGAAAGTGTAGCGGGTTGTCTTTCAGCTCGTCTTTGGGTATTTTTTAAGGGGGGCCTTAATCAGCCCTTCAAATTTAGTTGAAAAGCATCTAGGGCGCCATAAACAAAAGCGGGAAGCAAATTTAACAGGAATTTGCTTTACCCAACTTAATAAAATAAAAAAACAGAAATTTAACATTCAGTGGTGCATTTATTATTATCAGATTGCATCTAAGGCAATTCTAGAATACCAAAGAAGCTGGGGAATGAAGTAAGAGAAATGGACTGCTCCACACAACATTTACAAGGCCTTCTAAGATTTACTCCATACTCTGTAAATACCACTCAGACTTAAAAAATTATTCAGATAAGTAAAAAGACATTCAAAAATTAATATATGTGGTACATTGTATACAGTATCACGTATATAGGTATAAACAGAATAAATGATATACAATTATAACAAACTTCTTCTTCTTCCACTGGCTTGAATCCCATTTAGATGGGGTC
>RDPX01000073.1:69556-80882 GCA_003991215.1 Morbakka virulenta
GTTGAGATGAGTATGATGATGATGATGATGATGATGATGATGATGATGATGATGATGATGATGAGTCAAAAACTGTGCAGACGTGAGAACTATCCTAGTCTTTTCTATATCTCTTACAAGACACCCAACATTTTCCATCAAAAAGCCAATTGAAATGCTATCATTCCCAGGGTCCAGCAATGTTTTGCACAATTCCTAAGTCAGACATTGCTGAAAACTTAAATGGAAATGTTTACAATTTCCAACTGCGACAAAGAAACTACCAACTCTGCCTTTTCTGCCTATCTGATTATCTCTCTCCTCATACCATAGCTGCTACATTTTTGTAATAATTTGCTGGATAGTTAACAAGAACAACACTTCTAGTTAACTGTGAATTTGAATATTAAATGAAAACAGATTTTGAAACAAATTTAAACCTTAAAAATTGTAACCTTTCCTCTTATGGTGTGATTACAATCCTTCTTTACTTTCAAATTTTAAACTTTTACAAAGTCGATAAACAATTTTATTCCTGTGAATACATTTTCTCCTAAATTTGAAACAGATTCAATTACTTTATTGTCAATTTTAAAATGTTATAAACTCCATAGATGACAATTGAAAATCTAGATATGGCGTTTGAATAAGAAATTGTTGAATTCCTTTGTTTAAGCACGATGTTTTTTCAATCATCATTCTGCTGTAGCTTGCAACAACACGTCCAATATGTCTATCTCCCTAACGCATTGTTTGATTGATACAATTCTAATTTACTCAAAGATATACCTGTTGTATTGCAATTGAATAATGTCTAGCCACCTACTTTTTGACGTGTTTATTAAGGCTTTTCAATACGATTTACTTATGATACTGTCGTTAATTGACTTGTTTATAAGAAAGGCTCATTATGGTTAGAATTATCAATGATCAAAAGTTGTCATAAATATTTGAAATCATTGCTTTAACATATTTTTTTCTGAAAAGTCCATGAAACACCTCTTCTTTTTTTCTTTATTAATTGTTCAACTTTAGCTTTAGTTATAAGTGAAAAATTTTACTGTTATCACAGGTGTGTTGTACCTCTAACAAATTAATTCCATCATTACTCTAGATCTTAAAAAGTTCCAGAGTTTAATCTCAAGACATTAGAGTCGACAGGCAAGTTTAAAAAACATATTTGTTGAAAAAATGCTGATTTTTCATAGATCCGTTTCTAGCGACCGATTGCTGGATTGACAAATAATTTGTTTCTCTATTGGGTCCAAATATTTTATCTTTTTCTCCTCTGAGATCGCTACTGATATTGCTCTTTTTAAACTTTAGCCTTCCCCTTGGATTGCCCACCACCTTTTGAGCCCAACAATTACTTGACGGACAGAAAAGAATGACATTTTTTTGTAAAATACTAGCAGTACCAAGCAGTGTAAAGTTTTGTAGAGTCCTGTACATAATTCCAATTGGACTGATACCTTTATTAGTCTGAGTGACATGGATTCCAGCACCCCTATCTTAACTGGCACTTCTGTTATCTTCCAATTTTCCACAGCAAAGTAATATCAATTTTCAAGCTACTATACCTTTTTATCCTACTGTTTCTTTCTAAACATAATTTTGATCATCTATAGAACTACATCAATATGAAACTCGTGGTCACCCTTTTCGAGAAAGCACTGGCTATTCCGCAATATTTGTCAACTTTTTCTGTTTTGATCTCAGAATTCCAATACTTTTGACTTATCTCTATCAGTAAATGTTGTGTAGCGGAAATGGTCTTATGGATTATCAGTTACTTGATAGTTGTCCTTTCCTTACAACCAATGAAAATCAAACAAACCTTGTCATGTCTTTATCAATATATGTTTTTTTCCAGTGGCATACCTGCATTGATAAAATGACACAATTAACCATGTTTGCAGACAGTCAACCTTTGCTTGTGTCACTTCTGGTAAAGATAAGTATTCCACAAAATTGTTGTGCTTGACATTGACAAAATGCTATGAGACCTTTAATGCCTTATTCAAGTTTCCTTTGGTTAGCCACATCCCTTAGTTAGATCTTTTTGATGGATTGTTTCATTTTCAAATTTACCAGGAAACCTCGTCTGACACAACAAATCCTCTTTTCAGCAATTTGAACTTTTTTCCTTAAACGGCTTAGAGTTTTAATTTCCTTGAGTTTAAGCATTTTTTTAGAAAGAAAATATTTCAATATCTTTTGTCCATTATTGGAGAAGTACCAGGGTAGACTCCTCCTCACCTATGTAACGGAAACTGACTAGCCGTCGAGCAACCCTTCTGCGCCCCATTTACAAAGACTGTAGCCTTGCCTTGCAATAAAGACCCCTGTACATTGTCATAGTCAGATGGGCCTTCCCTTCGTGCTCATCAAGCTCGGATATCCACGTAACAATGGTAACATTATAGCAACTTGAACAAACAGCCCAGATTTTGCTAGCCACATCCAAAGTCCTAGTTTAAAGTCCTTGACCGGGGAAGATTTTTCAGCAGTTTCAAGTAGGCAACTCTGACTCATTTTTTTCTGTTACAGTGCAAGATGTCACTGAGTTGAAATTCTCCTGGAAAATTGTTACCCTAATGATCAGATTTTTGCAACATCTGAACAGAAGGTACTTCAATAAGCGAATTGGTAGCTCATTTTTCTCTCTTTCGATTTAGTACTACATATTATGATTTTTATTTATTATCGGTACTTTGAGATGGGGTTGTCTGAACTAGGGTACAAGCTGGTTTTTCTTATTTTCCGAATAGAGCTTCGTCATCAGCAAATAGCAAATAATTTAGACTTACACCCTTTTTGATAGCTTGCTAACCAACGTTAACCTTCCTAAACGCATACGAGATTGGAATTTCTGGGTCGACTAATACGGTTAGTGGGACATAGTCGGCTTGAAAATTATCCTTTTGATATTGATCTAAGCAAATTGCAGATTGCAGGAGTACAGCTGGTGCTTTTAATCTGGCACTCTCCACTACATAAGGTTTATGACATTCTCAGGTAACCCAATCATTATCATTGTCTCAAAGATCCATGAATATGCATCATATCATAACTCCTTTTCAAATATATCCAAGGGATACATGCTGCAGGTGGGAGATTTTTCTCCCTCCTGCAGCTTGTAACGATCTGCTTATCAAGAACTGGATGGTATTTTGTTCCATTTAGCATTCCCAGAGAGAGCTTTTGGGGTTTTTTTGTTTGGAATTCACAGTAAAGAAAACAATGGCTATTTGCACTATGGACAATTAAAAGCATTTTACATCTTTCGAAGTTGTCAAAAGTTTCAATTTGAATAAAATCAAAGCTTAAAACCTTAGGATTCAGCTCCAAAATATTCTCCTAGGTAATATTTAAATATGACAAGTAACCTTTTGCACAAAAGTGGCTTCAGGCCTAGTTTTGGGTGAAAGACTTAAAAAAATATTCAATGCATTTCTTATTTAGCCATAGCTGCAGAAGTAGAGGTAGGCTTTATAAATCTAAAACCAAAACACATTATGGGAAGAATATAATATGATAAAATACGAGCTGGATAAATAAGAACTAAAAGAAGGCATTGCTATGTCTCAACTAATAATTTTATGGAATACCATTAATGTATCTAGTAATCATTTTTATTTACTATCAACCCAACCAGCTAAAATTTATAATAATTAATAATTTATTAATTTGGCAAATATCAGTAACTTTCTGTAGGGTGAGCTCTGATTCCTTTAACAGCTGTTTGCATATATTGTCAATAACAATGCCAATGATGTCTATCAGAAATAAGCTCATCGTAAAGTGTGAAAAATCAGCATGTGCTGCCCCTAATCCTTAGGTCAGCAATGAATACTTGAAGAGATTCATTGGACTGTTGTTTACGTGTGTGGAAAGGATGACGCTCCAATGCAATATGTGTTTATGTATTACAAAAAGACTTAAAAGTTTGTTTTGAGGTACAGGGATCTTTGTGAGTTTCATCTTCAGCATAAATAAAAGATCGTTGCCTTTCAACATATTCACTGCAAGCAAGATTAAGCAAAATATAAGCTTTGTCTTTATATATTGGTCACCATGAGCGACGACGACGGAAATGTCGTATTCCTGCTCAAATCTGCGCCAATTTTCTGGAACAATACAGGTAAACAATAAAGTTAAATAAAATGAAATAGTAATTAGATAATTAAATATTTTCCAGTTAAAATGTTTACACTGAAAAGAAAAATTGTTTAAACTTTTTATAAGCCTGGTTGGCACAGTGAGTAGAGTAAAGGATCCGTAATGCCAGGACCGGAATAGAGGCAGGTTTTGGAGAGAAATTTTTCATTACTGTCATGGTGGCGAGGAAAAATAGAGATGTAATGGGACCAGGAATGTAACACTTTTTAAGTTGATTAAGGTATAAATTGCTGATGGGCCGCTTTTTGTCAACACATAAAATCTTTCTTTTAAACCATAAACTTTTTCTGGTAAAGCAATAACAGCCCCATTTGCAATATTCAGAAGAGGGTGAGCTTGTCTTAGCCTCTATGTTAAAACGAGAATAGACAATCGTATTTTGTTGCCCTGGAACCAATTTATGGATAACTGAGCCTGCATGCAATCGAATACAAAACTCAGTCAACAACACGTAACACCAAGAAAAGGTGAATGTAACAAGCCTCCCTAAGTGGGTGAGCTCACTTTAGATCACACCGTTACACCAATCGTTTAAATCAAGTAGACACGGTATTTGGAAAAACTGAACCATAACACCGTGTTTGTATTATGAAAAGAGCGCGCTTAGCTGAAAGATAATGGAATTGAACTACTCTGGTTTCAACGATTTATATTTCTGCAATTGGTATGGCAGATGGGGATATTAACTGTGCCAAAAATTTGAATGACCCAGTGAGCAACCTGCTTCAAGTAAGTGAAATTATTCATAAAAGTCATTTGGATCGAGAAGTACATAGTTACAGTTGGAACGAACTATCGCCATGGAGGATGACTGCCGCAAATGTTACTTACCTGACTACAGCGAGCTCACGATCTTCCACAAAGAAAAAAAAGGGGAAATTGGATTGTGCCAAAAAGATTCAGAATTTTCAAATGGATATACTAATAGGTGACCCAATTGTGGTACAATCGCATAAAAACAGTACAAGGAAAAATTATGGGACAATCTCTTATGACACTCCAACATGGAGATTTATTGTAGACAGTAAAACTTTCGAGTACATTGCCAGAGCGGACCCGTTTACCAGAAAGCAAAAGAAAAGAGGTCATCTTGGTATTGAAAATAGGTCTACGAGTTGCAGGGACAACAATACTAGTAAAGAGGAACGTCAACATGCTCAACTTGACCCCGCTGTGTTTTTTGATGATCAGTTATCTCAAGCACTTGAAGCCAGGGAAGAGTTCCTCTCAGCCAGGTTACATCAGGAATTAAGGCAGTATTTCCATGTAAAGTCGTCATTTCCTATCGGCATTTTACCAAAACCGCATTGCAATTGTGATGTTTCCACTACCAAAAATGGCTCACCTGGAAATCAAAACTCACTTGGCATGACCACGACGCCAAAAATTGAGGGCATTATTGACACGAATAAAAAAATACAGTCACATTTTCATCATAATAATAATCAATATTCATCAACGTTTAAACAAAAGAGTTTGGGGGAACAATTAAATTCAGCAGGCCTTCGTTTTAAAAGGCAAAGTTTTTGCTTGAAGACATCCTCCATGGAATTGGAGTCCCAAAATTCGACCCGTGACATTCACCGTAGGTCACAAGTAATGTTGAACAGATTAAAACATTTGAATGAAAATAATTCAAAGAAAACCGATGTTGGAACTAACAAAAATAGCAAAACGGACAAAAAATACAATTTTCATAATAAAAGAATTGAGACACCGAGAAAGATTGACCCTCAGAAACTACACTACACTGAAATTGGGCTTCCAATTTTACCAAAGGTTTTTAGTAGGAGCAAAGATAACGGGTATGACGACGGAATTTATATCAATTCAGTCACTGATCATTCTACCCAAAGAGAAGAGGAGTTTCATCTTCCATCCCTCACAAATGAACCTTCAAATAACAAGACCAAGGAGCCTTACATTTGGGATGAAAATAAAGGTTCTCTTCTACCACCAATCTTTGGAACAAAAATGGAGTTGTCTATTTCAAATTCAAATCAAAGCTTGTTATGAACACATTTTTAAGCTTCCCTTGTATTTTTATATAATAGTATATAAATATAAAAGGAATGTGTACAAGACAAATACCAAGGTTTTCTTGGTCTACAATATGCGGATATAATCCAAAAATCGTGTAAATACCATAAATTTGGTGTAAATATGCTTAAGAATGTCATGTTATTCAAATAAATTGAATTATAATGCCCAGATTTTAGTGTTTTATTATCATTTACTATCCTTGCTTTGTACCCATTTTTGGCTTATTGTATTTAATTCAGATTGCAAATAAGAGGATAACTTGACAGTATTTTACCCTATGTGTAAGGTCATATTATTCAATAAATAGAAATGTGTTTTTAAACTATCTTTTTAAATGGTGACCAAATTGGTGAAGATCTCTTTACATACCTGTAATTACCTGCTGACCAAACAAACTGATTTCTAAGGTAAGGTAGTTTGTACAATCAAATCATGCAAGCAATATGACAAAAGATTTGCTGTAAACCATTTAAGTGAATATTTGTTATGAAAAAGTTAAGGATGTAATTGTAGCACAAAACATTTGGCTTGGTCACCGTTTTATAGAGCTACTACAACATGATTAGAGCTTTTTGATGTCACTTTAGTAGATTTTTTCTATTGATTTTGAGTAGATAAATAACCTGTAATGTAATGTAGGTGGTGCATTGCTATTTAAATCATCTTATCTCAAGAAGCCATTCTTGTAAATATTGATTGCTACTGGCCATCAGTCACCTTTTTGAATAGTGCTTTCCTGCAATTTACAGTAATAAAAGGCAGGAGTAAAGTTGGGACAAAAGCAGGTATTGTTAATAATTTTTTAAGAAAGTAAAATATTTTGTCTGAGGCTGAAAGTTCATGTTAAATAAAGGGGTGCTTGCTTTTGTTATGACCATTAAAGCCAACTTTTATTGAAATTTGTTCCTCGTTGTATTTTCTTGTAGGAATTGTTACCATTCTTTTTTTCCAAAATCATGCAACCCAAGTGTTTTTAGCCACTTTAACCTCAAGGATTGCATGTTTAATTTTTTTGTGACTTTTGTCAATTTCCCTCAGCAAATTGGAAGGGGACTGGCAGTTAGATGTCTGTTTCTAGTGCCATGCAGGGAGAAACTTAAAGCTTTATATATATATATATATATATATATATATATATATATATATATATATATATAGTAGAACACTCAAAGTGTCCATTAGTGTATATCAAAGTGATGACTATTTTAAAATGTGACCAGACAAGTTAAATATCAGCTAGGAATTTTTTTGTTACATTACACTGTACTTTTTACTTTGAACTTATCCCCAGCATCTCAATCATCAACAATATTGTTTTATTCAGATCTGGTATTAACCCTCTTGCAAGGGTAGAGTCTGACTGATCTATCCAGATCAAAGTTGGTCTTTACATGGTTGGTGGTCTCACAGGTTAATGTTACCCAATCCACCCAATATTTTATTTTGTTTTTGTGATATACTCTATACATACAATAATATGTTACTATTCCCTGGTAAAACAGTTTCTTTTGTTACTTTGAGTTTAAACTCAAAATAATAGGCTAGCAACAAAAACCTACACCAAATACTGCATGCTCCAAACCACTGTTTAAAGTGTTAATATCTGACCAATCTAACTTTACAGTAATGAAAGTTCCTCAGAGCAATGTGTGGAGTTAAGCAACAAAAGGCTACCCTTGTTAATAAAGGAAGCTCACCAGCCACAGAAAGCTCATTAAACTGTTATCCCAGGTTGACATGAATTTTAGACTGAAAATCATGCTTGCACTAGCAGATTAGTATGACAATAAACAACATAATGAAATCAGTGATCAGTTCAACAGCAAGAAAAGAAATTTTAGTTCACTTTGCACAAAGTTTATCCAAAAATTGTAGCCTATTTTCTAAATTTGCTCACTTTATAAGTCTGTTTGATGTAATGACTTGCGTTTGACCTTCATAATTTCCATAGTACACTTTACATTGTGAACTTATATTGTACAAGAGCACTCATACAATTAATGAATAATAATGTTAATACTACCAGATGGATTAACCTTATAATTGTGGACACAAGACACCAGAGAAAGGTGATTATATCAATATACTGACTTGGGTGATGTGAATTTTAGCTAAACCATGCTATGTATTCCGGTGAGTTGTGAGAAATTTAAATAATGACTTATTAAAATTCCCTATAACAAATTCCAAAGATTTTTTAAAACACAATATTACTTTGAGGTTTATTTCAAATTTGACTTAGTACACATTTTTACTATCTTTAACTTCAACCCAGATGGGGTAGTTATATTGTGTAAATTGGTCTTCAATTATGTCATTCTTCTGAGTTTGTAATTTTTTGGACATGGGGAGAGGTAAGAAACCAATTAATGAAAAAATTCAAATAAGAAAAGTAAGTCTTTGCATTGAAGTGGTTTTTAGCCTTTGTTAAGATGAAAGAATAAAGGACATTAATTAATGCCATTTCATATGACCTTGAAGATTTCATGGATTGTTTGATCATAGATCAATTTATACACTTCATTTGAAATGCATTTAGGAATGAAAGCATTTCCATTAAGTATGCTATTAGAAATATCTGGAAATTATGTTATTTCACTAACAAACCAGTTCATTTCCGGTAAAAAATGAACTTAGGGCACTCATCATCATATTCGGTTTAACGTCCGGTTTACATGCTAGCATGTGTTGGACGATTTCTTGAAATTGACTTCCAAGTTATCCTATCCTTCACTAGGTCTCTGCTGACACCTTTTTGTTTCAGATCCATCCTTATTACTTCCTCCCATGTTTTCTTTGGTCTTCCTCTGCCAGTGGTTCCTGCCACCTTGATTGTTCTGCATCTACTTGTCCAAGCATTCTTGTCCATTCTCTCCACATGACCAAACCAACGAAGCCTCCTATTCTGCATACAGCTGCCAATACTGTCCAGATTCAATCTCCTTCTGAGTTCATTAGAACTGAGCCTGTCCTTTAGACTTACGTTGCACATCCATCTTATCATTCTCATGTCATTCCGCTCCATGCGGCTGACATCTTCAGCTTTCACTGGCCAAGTTTCACTGCCATACATCATTGTGCTACGTACACATGCCTGGTAGACTCTACCTTTGGTAGGTAATGGCAGAGCTCTGCTGGTTAACAATGGCATCAGCTCCCTGAACTTACTCCATCCACTGTTAACCCTTGCTGTAACACTTGCACCAGCTCCCCCCTCAGCTCCAAGGGTGTCACCAAGGTAGCAAAGTTGTTTGTTGATATCATATTTGGTGGTAAGGAATTGTTAGAAGCAATAAAAACATAAAGAGAACTGAATGTACAGAATCCAGAGAATTGTCTGACATCTTAAGCAATGAGGGTAAGGTTATACCATTGATTTTTAACTAAATGCCACATGGATGTATGTAAGTCATGTGGGGTTTTTTGGTGGGTGAAGTGATGGCAGCAATTTCAAACTACTGGTCTAATAACATTTAAGATGGCATTAAAATGAAGGTTTTCAGGTCAATTTAAATGAAAAACCTGTGTTTACTGTCCACATTAATTCTACTGGTCATGGGATCTTTTGTAGAGAACAAACTATATCTAGGAATCAAGAAGAAACCCACAAAAAACATGGTAGGTTCTGCTTTTGGGTGATGTGATCCAAAACATTTCAATTAGGTAGAAATTTGAAGTGGGATTAAGGAGCCCTTCTGAAGCCTTATTTTAAGAAACGTGTAAAAGAAAGTGTGTGACATCAGATGGAACTAATACTAAAAAACAATGTTTGTGCAATACAAAATTGTGTGTATTATGTATTGGTAAGTAAAGAGTTGACAAAGCAAAAAGCTTACATTTTATTCCTACGCCTCCAATATCCTAGCATTTGGGGTTAAGTACTGCATTAACAGGACATAAGGGCAGGCACAAGAGCACTAAAATTAATTTTGGTAGCCAGAGGGAGTTCTCTACAATGGGCACCGTACAAATCATATGTTAATTAGTGAATCAGGGCTTTTCAAATGAGCATGAGCTTTTTCAACAAATGAAAATATATTACTATACCCAAACAATCAATTTACATGGTTTCACAAAGCTTTGACCATAAATCTCGCTTCCAATTTTCCACCATCCTCCTGCAAAGAGACCTGTAAAATTATAGGATTGCAATATTTAAGAGAGCAGGGGGGGGCAACTGCCCCTGTGCTATTGGTGGCTCCACAGCAAGGCACAAATAAGAAAATAAAACTGTATAGAGGCTAGAGTATTCATTACTGCCCTTTGCTTCTTACTTAAAACTAGGCATTGAAGAAAATGAAAAAAAGGAGAAAACGTATTCACTTAACGTTTGAATGGTGTGTTTTTATACACTACTGGTAATTTCTTTAGTTGGTGGAGCTTTTTATATATTTTGGGCTGCCTTCAGTCTTCCATTTTTAATTTTTTAGGTTAAAATGCATGAATGATGGTAAAACAGAATCAAGAAAAAATAGAACGGCTACTCCACAAATTTTATAGCCTGTGTTTACTCAGAACAGGCAATATTACTCAATACGATTTAACAAACAAATTCTGAGTAAATGCGGATGGTTTATTAACTGCCTAAAAACCACATTATTGAATTCATTAATATATTTTACGTACAAAAAATACATAGATGTAAAAACACCAAAAAGTACAAAGGTATGTCTTTTTTATTGCTGTTGAAACAGGGGGCATTAGATTTCACTTTTTTTTGTCTACAGTTGTCCTTCGAAATGTTCTCAATGTTGTCTATCCTGCTATCATCAAAAGCAAGAAACTGTACGAAGTTACGAAAGAAAAACCTATCATCTTGGACATCATATCAGCGCGATGGAGACTTTTTGGTCACATACTCCGGCTGCCAGAAAATACACCTGCACAGATGGCAATGAAATACTACTTTTCGCCTTCTGAATCGAACAAGTTTAGTGGAAGACAAAAGATTACATTACCAACATCATTAGACAATGATATCATAACTGCGAAATCCCAAAGCGAATCGATATCACAAACATTTCCTGAATTGAATGAATTAAAGTCGTTGAATGATCTGGAAACATTGAAACATATTGCATCTGATAGAAATACTTGGAAAACTGTCACAAAATACATTTAC
>RDPX01000073.1:87007-191343 GCA_003991215.1 Morbakka virulenta
TTTTTTTACCCTAGAAATGCTTATTTGAAAATTTTATTTTTCTATCACGTGGATAATTACGACGGTAACCAAGCAACACTGAAAACTCTCCGTCTCAAAAAGTCATAGCGCAGTCCTAGTTTTCTAGGACTGCGTGGATCATAAAATCGTTCTACCCGTAACAGACCAACGTACGGGGGAAATCAAAATTTCCGTGCCGGTGCGGCGGTCTGGTACAGGCTAGTCTTATACGGTGTTTTACACTTTGTTTTCATCTAACAAAAAATATTTGTTCTTGTTAAATCAAATCTGGTGAGCCTGAGTTTGTTCTTAAAATCTTTTTGTATTGCAAGCTGAGCCTCAGCTTGTTCTTAGTATGTTCTTATTTTTGGGCCAAATTTCAGCCTCATGTTCTTATAAAATTGTTCTTATAAAAACAAAAGCGTGTAGTAACACAACAACCGAGCAGAAAAAATTTCATGTGACGGCGTTTAGTTTGCGTAACAGGAAAATGAGCAAGGTAATGCACAATAAAAGTTATTCTGATCTTCAATTTGTATTTTCTGTTACCATGTTTTTGATAGCTTAAGAAAACTGGCCTGCGTTTAAAAACTTTTTTACGAAGTTCGAAGGTTTGTCAACTGATTTGTATGTATTATGGTGCGCTGAATCTAAAAATATTTTCCATTTTCTTTGGTCGGGTCATGTTTTTGAAATATGAGTAGTGCACGCTTTGACCCTTTAATAGTACTCAGTCTGATAAAAACAGGGCCGTAGCTGGCCCCATTCTTCTTTTTATATCGAAAATCTGAAACCGGAACTGCATCTGTCTTTAACTTTAGTAAACTGAAACTAAAACTTTTGCTGTTTACACCTGGATGGTCATTCATTGTTTAGCAGAGCTGAAATCTGAAATCCAGTCGATTTGACTTGAAATAGCAAGGAACAGATGTATTGTTCCTATTTAGTATTTTAGATCAAGAGAGAATGGATCACAAATGTACAAATCATCCTGACAGATGGTGTTATATATGTAGTAATGTGATTCTTCCTGATCACCTTGGGAAAAGAATTGATTTTATGCAGAAGGTATATCATTCTTACTTTAGAGTTAAGCTTCGAGACCAGGACAAGCCATTTGCACCCCATCTTAGCAGCAAAACATGTGTTGACAACTTGCGTGATTGGAGAAATAACAAAAGGAAAAGTATGCTATTCGCTGTTCCTATCGTGTGAAGAGAGGGTAAAGATCATGGGATAGACTGCTATTTTTGGATGACTAATCTTCAAGGAATCAATAGCAAGAACAAGCATTGTGTTCAGTATCCTGATGCTCCGTCTGCCATAAGACGGGTTCCTGATGGTCCATACCTACCTGTTCCGGAGCCACATGTAATGGAATCTAGCTCTGAATTGGAATCTGATAACACTTATAACAGAACAGAGGGGAAGTGTATATGCCAGAAGAGAATAGCCTGCCAGTGCTTCTAACACAAGTAGATCTCGTATAAAGTGCATTTTTGGATTTGGTCGGCTTTGTGAAGGATGCAAAAACAAGGAATGCTGTGTTTGGGCTGCTTATGATTACAGAAAGGGCTGTAGAGATGCAGAAAGATGTGTACATGTCCTTTATAGACTATGCAAAGGCTTTCGATAAAGTACGTCATGTGCAACTCTCTGAAGACCTAGGCAAGCTAGACATATGTGACAAAGATCTCCATCTTTTGCAGAACCTTTACTGGGAACAGTCAGTCTGCGTGCACATTGAAGAAAAATGCATTGGATACACACAAATGGAGAGCGATGTAAGACAAGGATGTGTGATGTCAGCAGACTTGTTCAATTTCAACAGCGAATTAATTTTGAGACATCTAGAAAAGGAGAGAGGTTTCGACGTCGGTGGACATAACATTAAGAACATTAGATCTGCCGATGACACGGTACTCATGGCAGAGTCGCAAGAGGATCTTCAGGGGCTCCTGGATGAAGTAGTATTAGAGAGTGAGAAGAAAGGTCTGAGTATTAATTACACAAAGACGAAATGTATGGTCATATCAAAGAGAGGCACCCCTGTGTGTACTCTGAAAATCAATGATGAGGTCATAAAACAAGTTTCATCATTCAACTATCTATGTAGTTTGTTGACAGATGTTGGTCGATGCGCTCAAGAGATAAAGAGACGAATTGCCCTGCCAAAGATGAGTTTTATGAAGCTCCAAAAGATACTCGGAAACAGCAAGATATCTATGCCAACAAAGCTAATAATCTTCAAGTGCTATGTTTACCCAGTGCTGACCTGCTACTCCAAGATATGGACACTAATCTCAGAGTCACAGAGGGACCTGGAAAGCTGTGAAGTATGGTTTTTAAGAGCAATGCTGAAGATCAAATGGTCTGCAAAGTAAAAAACGAAGAAGTTTTAAGACGGGTCCAAGTGAAGCCGCACCTGATAAAAGAATTAGCTGAGTTTCTTCACTGAAAACCCTGAAGCAGGGGCAGGAGTTGTGTCATGTGGATGGGCAGTGTGAGATAATGGTTGGTGCGAATGGTACCTTTTTAGCTAGCAATGATATCAGTACGTATCCGTCCTTCTTACCAATGTTGACCAGAATCTCTGTCACATTTATTGATTTGCCATTGGACCCTATTGCAATGTATGAAACTATACTTTTTATAAATATTTTGCTCCAATGCATGCCAAATTGTTAGTAAGTTTTTAGTTAAATGATACCTGGCAAATTTTTGAACATTGAAACTGCAACAGAGACCGCAACTTGTAACAGAGAGCAGTTAAGGTCACACATCATTTGACTGATTGACAATTTGCTCTTTAGCTCTTTTGGGAAGGTAACCAAAAAACCTTTACATTCCTGTAAGAGTCTCTGTGTAACTAGTTCAGTAAAGCAAGCACTGTTTTCTGAATAAAAAGGTGAGGGCACACCATTGCTTTAGAATCCTTTTTACTCAAGCTCCCAGAGACACCAATTTCATATTATGGAATCTTATTGTTCCGTGTTGAGGAAAGCCTGTTAACTCTTGAAACTCTTTAAATTGGTTTAATTAGTTGATTAATGCTTCTTTGCAACATATTTGAAGAGTGGCTAACGCTGAGGGAATTTGAATGATACACACACTTCAAAACAAAGCAAGATGAAGTGTTAAAATGAATCTTTACTGTCGAACATTGTATTTCTTACGTCAGCAGTGAATTCAATGAGCCTTCCCAGTTAATTCTTTACTAACTATGTCCTTAACACTACAAATAGACCATACGCTGCTCAAGATATGACAGGAAGCAAATTCAAGAGCTTTGTCTGAATACTTACATTTTTATTGAAAAATACTTCACAACAAGAGCCATTTGATTGATCAATAAGCAATGCGAAATATTTGTGTTTACGATATTTTTTACTGCTGTGGTCTTGAATTATTCTCCTGAAGCATTTTATGATAAAAATGTACCTTTGCTTTTTTTCAAGTGAATTATTTTGCTATTGATGAGTCATGATAGCCCTTTGGGCATTCTTCTGAAATTATGTCACTCTATTAGTGTGAGAAGAATTGGACAAAAGGGCGTGATGTTGGTTGGCCTTTTCGTTTTTCTGTTATGACGCAAGGATCTGGTGTTATCTCATATTTTCACCACATACAGTCTAAGGCTTACCTCTACGTTCTATCAAGCTATTTTTACCTGTTTGTATCCAAAAAGCACCTGTCTCTCAACTTCTGGTCGTAGGCTTTTGATTTACCTACCTTTTTCATTTTTCACAAGTGGTACACGTACAATGCAATTTAATGACTCGATTACGCAAAAGAAACACATTAATATCTTTGTAGCCTATATTTATACTTAGAGAGCCATTACAGTTGGTCATTTTTGCTAACTAAGAAAGAAACCAATAACTTTAAACATAGAAGTCGTCGAAGGCCTTTATTATAGGAAACAATGACTTGTGATAAAAAATGTTAAAATTATGCAAGAGTTAAGCTAGCTTTCAAATTATGCCAGGGTTAATGCTAGATGACGCTTTTAAGCCAAAATTATACTAATGCTATCCTATACCTCATCAGATATGTATACAGTAAGGTAAATGAAGACTTTGCCTCAATTGCCAAATGATTTAAGGAAAATGACCTGCTAATTAATTCACAAGAAAATAAAATTCCAATAAAATCTCCCAAGAAGATGTAGAACTGGATTTTGCTACCATGGTAGCAAAATCCATACAACAACGTAGCATACGTGCTTAAAAAACACACCTATACAATACTATCTCGCTCATAGTAACTTCCAGAAGTCATAGAACAAAGTTTCCGGTAGACTAAGGCTCTAGGAGAAGGTACAAAATAACCTTAACTGAAGATGCAGCTGACTAAGTTTTGTCCATCATGGTCTTGCCTTTAATCACATACTATTCCGATACTCGGGGTGTAGAAGCATCCTAAAGGGATACCATCCAGTGATAACCATCAGTTGGCCTTCGGGCGATGGACTCACTGGTCCCCGAAAGGCACGTAACTCTCACATCTGGCTCCAAGTAGCTGTTTGTGCGCAACAGCGGCCACACGCCGGTAAACCGTTTCAGCTGACGGGCCAAACGATGTGAGGGTAACCAGCAATTTATTGTTGGGATAGTACATGCCTCGTAACTCCGCCATGGCCGGTCCCAAGCCCATTTGAGAAAGGAGGAGGGTTTGGCAAGGGACCAATCACCCCTTCCCATAAAACAACCACCGATTACGGAAACTTGGACAGCAAACAATATGAAAACCTATGGTCTCAGAACCATGTCGTGTGAAATCCCTGAAGATAATGACCTCAGATGGGAAGACACGCATATGACGGCTGGAAGCGAAAGCCTACGGGAAGTCTCCAACCTGAGAACGACATGCATGAGATCACTTCTAACACCAAAAAGATACATCCATGTAGGATGTTGGAATGTAAGAACCATGTACACCACCGGAAAAACTGCAATAATAGCAAGGGAAATGAG
Source organism: Morbakka virulenta (assembly GCA_003991215.1). Lineage (NCBI taxonomy): Eukaryota > Metazoa > Cnidaria > Cubozoa > Carybdeida > Carukiidae > Morbakka > Morbakka virulenta. The sequence goes on from RDPX01000073.1 coordinate 91,984, forward strand.
GAAATACCATCTACAGATACTAGGCATAAGCGAAGCAAGATGGACTGGTTTCGGAGAAGTGAAGGTCAACACTGGAGAGTCTGTACTGTATTCTGGATCAGATGAACAACATCATAGAGGCGTAGGAATCATGTTGAGCCCTGAGACTAGGAAATGCCTAATCAAGTGGAATCCAGTGAATGAGAGGATCATTAGTGCTAGATTCAATTCAAAATATGTAAAAGCCACCATTATTCAGATCTACAGCCCTACAAATGATGCAGATGAAGAGGAGAAGGATGATTTCTACGAACAACTACAGAAAGAGATTGAGTCAACACCGAAGCATGACATGTTGATTGTTATGGGAGACGCAAATGCCAAAGTGGGTTGTAACAACAAAAACCATGAGAAAGTTTTAGGGAAAGAAGGCTTAGGCGTCATGAATGAGAATGGCGAAAGACTTATTGAGTTATGCGAAGAAAATGATCTTGTGATTGGAGGCACATGCTTCAAACACAAAAATATTCACAAATACACATGGACCTCACCAAACAACAGAGACAAAAACCAAATTGATCACTTCATCATCAATGGCAGATACAGGAGGTCTCTCGCTGATGTACGAGCCATGAGAGGTGCAGATGCTGGAACTGACCATAACCTTGTGGTCGGCAAAGTGAAGCTTAGGCTTTCGAGACACAAACTCAAGAACACCAGCAGAAGGGCAACATTCAACACTGCACTTCTGAAACAAAAGGAAATCCAAAAGCAATTCACAGTAGAGTTGAAAAACAGGTTTGAAACACTGGAAGAGAGCATGGAAACAACCATGGAAGAGGCAAACATACAAAAACAATGGGAAGATTTTACCACAATCTACACGGAGACAGCTGAAAAGATCCTGGGTAGGAAAAGGAAGGGGCATAAAGAGTGGATAAGCAGTGAAACTTGGAAAGCTATAGACGAAAGGAAGAAAGTGAAAAATGAGATAAACTGCGCAAGATCAGAGAGAATTCGTGCTATCAAAAAACAGAAGTATAGTGAGATGGACAAGAGTGTAAAGAAAAAGGTCAGAGAAGATAAACGTAAGATGATAAATGGGCTCGCTGAAGAAGCGGAGCATGCAGCAAAAAACAATGACATGGGAACTCTGTACAGGATTACGAAGCTATTGTGCAACAAGAGAAAGAAATCAGCAACTGGCGTGAGAGACAAAACTGGTAAGCTACTCATTGAAGATGGTCAGATACTTCAAAGATGGAAAGAACACTTCAAAGAAATATTAAATGTTGAGAATGAATGTGACAAAAATGTAGAGGAAGATGAGTTTGAGAGCGGTAATGTCGAAACCATCGAAGAAATCAACACAGGGCCCTTCACAGAAGAGGAAGTGAAGATAGCAGTAAAAAAGTTGAAGAGCAATAAAGCACCAGGAGTAGATAACATCAGCGGAGAAATGTTAAAAGCTGGAAGCAAGATTACATACAAGAGATTACTACACATGTTCGAAAAAGTGAGAGAGAACATCAATATGCCAAGTGACTGGAAGAAATCAATGATAGCTAAAGTACCAAAGAAAGGTGACCTTACCAAATGCGACAATAGTAGAGGAATATCCCTGCTCTCCATACCTGGGAAAGTGTTCGGCAGAGTTGTTTTAGAAAGAATCAGGAAAGGAGCAGAAGAAAAGCTGAGAAATGAGCAGGCAGCATATAGAAAAGGACATGGGACAGCTGAGCAGATTTTCATACTTCGAAATATTGTTGAACAGTGCATTGAGTGGCAAGCATCACTGTACATTAACTTTATTGACTTCCGTAAAGCTTTCGATAGCATCGACAGAGAGAAGCTCTGGAAGATTCTGAAGTTTTATGGAGTTCCAGATCTCTTCATTGAGATCATAAAGGAAATGTACAGAGAAAGTAGTAGTTGCGTCATTAACAACGGGCAGACATCAGAGTGGTTCTCTGTAAACACTGGAGTTCGACAAGGCTGTGTGATGTCAGGCTTCCTCTTCATTATTACTGTGGATTGGGTCATGAGGAAAGCAACAACGGCAAAGAAAACAGGAATAAGATGGAAGTTTACCACCCAGCTTGAAGACTTAGACTATGCAGACGATATCGCCCTCCTGTCCAGCAAGCACCAACATATGCAGGAAAAAACTGAAAAGCTATGTAAATATGCTGAAAGCGTCGGTCTCAAAATCAACACAGACAAGACCAAGGTGTTGAGACTTAATCACAAGGAAAACCGCCCAATCGAGATCAAGGGCAGAACTGTTGAAGATGTGGACACCTTCACATACCTCGGTGCCATAATAAACAAAACAGGAGGATCCACTGAAGATATCACACATAGGCTGAGTCTAGCAAGAAATGCGTTTGCCATGCTTAACCCACTCTGGAAGTCAAACCAATACAGTAGTAAGACAAAAATTCGAGTGTATAACAGCAACGTGATGTCCATGCTACTCTATGGAGGAGAGATGTGGAAATTAAATGGAAATGATGTCACCAGACTGGAAATATTCCAGAGAAAATGTCTGAAAAGGATTCTCCGTATCTTCTGGCCCACAAAAGTCACAAACACCGAGCTCTACCTTAGGACGAAGACCAATCCAGTAGGAGAGCTCATAAGGTGTAAGAGATGGAGATGGATTGGACATACTCTGAGGAAACCACAAAATGATAGCTGTAGAGTAGCCCTAACATGGACACCAGAGGGGAAAAGAAAGAGAGGACGCCCGCGAACAACATGGCGGAGGAGTGCGGAAGCAGAAAGAAATGACCTGGGATGGCAAACATGGAACGAAGTTAGGAACATAGCCAAAGACAGAGAGAGATGGCGGAGGATGCTGTCAAGCCTTATGAGCCGCCCATGGCTCGAAGAGGATAAATAAGTAAGTAAGTACATGCCTCGTACTTTGCGCAAGAACCGCACCAGTGGTGTGCACAGGCCACGAGAAAGGTCTCGTAACGAGTCGTCAACCACCGGTGGAATGCAATGGCAAACCACCACCGTACAATGCCAAGACAATCATGCTTATGCACAGACCACAGTTCAACGATAACAGCGTTAATGGCTCTAATGCCAAAAGGGTAGCTAGCGCTTTGCTCGGTCGGGATACTCATGTCCGACAGGTGACACCTGACCGTCAGCCAGCTACTGTTTGGAACTGTAATTCTCTGAGGATTGGAACATGGAATGTAAGGACCGTATACCAAGCAGGAAAACTAGCCAACGTAAAATTGGGGATGGAAAGATTGAACATTAACATGCTTGGCTTAAGCGAGACGAGATGGATGGGAGCAGGATGTTTCAACCTAGATAGTTCTAAAAAATTTTATTCCGGAGGGGTTCAACATCTAAAAGGAGTGGGTATGATGCTAGACACAGAATTGAGTAAGTGCCTCGTGGGATACTGGCCAGTCTAGGTGAGAGTTCTTTTGGTTAAACTGAAGGGATCCCTCTTTGACCTATCTATTATCCAGGTGTATGCACCAACGACAGACAGCAATGAGGAAAATTGACAGGATCTACGAACAGCTTGACGAAACAAAAATACATTGCAAATCGCAGGACATCGTTATTGTTATGGGAGATCTAAATGCAAAAGTCGGCTGCCAACGCATGAACAGCGTGGTGGGCCAACATGGACTAGGGATCCAGAATGAACGAGGGGAGAGATGGGTCAATTGGTGTGAAGCAAACGACCAAGTGATGACAAACCGCAGATCCCCGCAGATCGTGTTCGAAACCAGATAGACTATGTGACCATCAATGACCGTTTCAAAAACGCGGTTCAGCAATCTGAGGCTTATCCTGGAGCATATTGCGGAAGCGACCATAACCCAGTAATCTGTACTGTAAGAGTAAAATTACGAAGACTCAAGAAGACATCGCCAGGAGTCAAGCTGGAATGGAACGTACTTCGCGAAAACCGGGAGCTTAGATCCAGATACGCAGTCGCGGTAAAGAACCGCTTCGAGCTACTTGAAAATGAAGAAGGCAGCAAGTGGGAAGTGCTAAAAGATGCACTAGTCGAAACTGCAAAAGAGCTAATCCCACTAAAACCAAAAGAACCAAAGCAAGAATGGATGAAGCCAGATATTCTCCAGCTGATGACGGAACGGCAGGCAACTTTAGACAGAGAATCTCCCCAGTATAAGACCTTGGGCCGCTCAATAAGGAAAAAGTGCAGAGAAGCAAAAAAAAAAAGATCAACGAACAATGCGCGGACATTGAAGAAAGCAGGCTATCCGATCCAGGTTCGATCTACAAGAAAATCAATCAGCTTACAGGGAGGAAGGTATGCTCAGCAAGTGGATGTATTAAAGCAAGAGATGGCACTATGCTGATGGAACGAGACAAGCTGGTGGAGCGCTCGGATGAATATATCAATAAATTACTCATGGATGATAGAGGAAAAAAGCCAGCAGTGACGAAAGCGTTGACGGACCAAAAATGTAAAAGTGGCAATGAGCAAAATGAAAAGGAACAAAGCAACTGGACCAGACAATATCTGTATCGAAATGATAAGTGCTCAAGAAGAATACGGAGTGGAGAAAATCACAGAACTGATCAACGACATTTACGACAGTGGTGAAATTCCTTAAGACATGAGCAAGTCAATATTCATCACACTTCCAAAGAAGCCGGGTGCAACCGAATGTGAGCTACATAGAACAATAAGTCTGATGAGCCACGTAAGTAAGATACTCATGCGAGTCATCATGGCAAGAGCCCGGAGATCCACAAGACCAGAAATCGGAAAGGAGCAGTTCGGTTTCGTGCAAGACTCAGGAACAAGAAATGCAATATTTATCTTGCGAATGTTGTCAGAATGAAGCATCGAAATGCAACACGACCTTTATCTGTGCTTTATTGATTATAGAAAAGCCTTTGATAAAGTAAAGCACAGGAGCTTAATAGAGATATTACAAGACCTGAATATTGACGGGAAATATATTAGACTCCTAAGGAATTTATGCTGGGAGCAAACAGCAGGAGTAAGAATCTAGAACCAGGCTGGAAAATACAGTAGCATAAAACGAGGTGTTCGTCAAGGTTGTGTCTTCTCACCAGACCTTTTCAACATCTGCAGTGAGATGATAATGAGGGCAATTGATGGTAAAAGTGACTACTCAATAGGAGGATACCCTGTCAACAATATCCGTTATGCTGACGATACCACCCTGATCGCACACAGCTCAGAAGAACTCCAAGAGCTTCTAGACACCATTACAGAGGAGAGCAAGAATAAAGGACTCGCCATCTGACTGCACGTTGAAAATAAAGGCCTCGAAGAACTGGTACTGACAGGGAAAGTGCAGGGTATGAAAGGAAGAGGCAGACCAAGGAGGACATATATGAAGAGCATAGCAGAGTACACCAACAAGAGCAAAGTGCAACTACTGAGGGCAGTAAAGAACAGGGACCTGTGGCGAAGCATGACCGCAAACGTTCTGCGAGGACACGGCACCTGAGGAGGAGGAGGATTCCGATACTCACCTAAAACTTTCAAAGGAAGAGGCATAAAACTGGAATTTTTACATCAAAGAGCTTCAATGTTAATATCAAACAATGTTAAACCAATAGCAATCCCATTGAAATATGCACAAAACTATCCATTTTTGAAAGTCGTGTCATGTCTGATTAAAAGCAACTGCCGTATCTATTTCAAAACCAATCAAAACGTCCTGAACTAAAATGGCTTACTGTTTAGGGGTTCAAAGGTTTAGTTAGAAGCTAGAAAAAAAATTTATTGTAAAAACCTTTGATAGTTTCCCTTCTATATTCGAGCTATAAATAGTTTGGACGATTGTGAGAGTAAAGCGGGCAATACCTTCAGTTGCTAATGACACTAGCTTTTCCTTTTTAACTTCACCTTCTAGGAAATTTTTGTTATGTTCATGTTATAGTTCTTTACAGGACTAATAAGACAGTTTATTTTTAACTGGGTTGTGATCCTGCATAAATTTTATTGAAATGGATAAATAAGGATAATGGCAACTTTTACAGTGCATGCAGGAATCTTTAGCACAAAATTTCAAGACTTGACATCGTAATCTTGGGAGATTTTAGTGTAAGAGTTCAGAGCAACTATGAAAGCATTAAAGTCGGCATGGACCTAGAGAAACTACTGATAACAGGAAACGACTTGTCGGCATTTGTAAACAAATTGAACGGACGATAAGCATCACGCCCACTCAAAAGACTATCTACAAACTCATGGACTTTATCTGAAGGAAGCACTTCCTTCAAGTATTTGTACTAAGAAACACATTTGCTGGGAATGATAGTAGTCTACTAATAGCAATAGTGATTCTTAAACAATGAAAGACCAAGTTTGGAAATAACAAGATCCAACCTTTTAATATTAGCAAAACCAAAAGAGGAGGTAAGGAAGAAAGATTTGAATATTTAGCTTAGAAATTGCTTTACCTTTCTCCAAAACGTAGCAGCGCTAATCATCAACAGTTTCAACAAACCTATAAACGAAGAAACAAAACAGATATCGGCTTTTAAAATATTATTTTTGCATAGATTGATGGTAATAGCAACATGGAAATTCATTGAAAAAAGAAAACAAATAAGAATAAAGAAGTAACGTAGACTAAATTATAGAATTAAAACGCCGTATACAGAAATTAGACTAGTAATTAAAGAAGTGATAGAAGACAAGAGAAGATATGCAGAACAACTTTCTGAAAACTTAAAAATAATCAGTCTTTTACTTCTCACGAGCAAGGAATCTAGCAATATAACCCTTCAAAGTATAAAATTCTAGCAGCGGATCCCATTCTGTGGATATAGCAACAGCGGTTCAGAGGGAGTAGAGCATGTATTAAGGACATTTCTGTACTATGTTAGATCCTTGAGCAGTCTCATGAATAAAATAGTATGCCCTGTGTGCTTTTCATTAATTTTTTATAAGATCAAGATTATCAAGCTTTTTGACAAACTTGAATGTCAACTTCTTAAATAGTGTGGCGTTTCCCAAAAGCTGTCCAGTATTATTCAACTTTGTTGCAAAAAGTTTTTGTGTCATATAATTTTTAATAGTGAACTAAGATATCCTAATGAGGTGAACACTGTCCTCAAGGAAGAGTGTTTCCTGTCCTCACTACAGTTTTCCATAGCCATTGATTAATTTGTGCACATCGTGACTCAGGACAAGCAACAAAAAGGCTTCCCACAACTTTGGACGACCCGGACTAAATGGAAAATGAGGTACATTTATTAAAACACACAAACAAATTATATATATGAAGCATCCAAAAAAAGCAAGGGTTCAGAGAAGATAATGCATTTCAAACAACAACACGCGCTGTAAACAAAAGAGTTTTGGATGATGTATTGGAGTTCATTTGCTTGGGCACCAAGATAACAAGAAAAAAGTTTATAAACAAAACGTTAACACCAAGACCATCAAAAACAGTCAAATCGTCCCAATTGTTACACCTATTTTGAAATCAAATGGCCTCAGCCGTCACACAAAAACATATGAATACAAATGAAGACTTGTGTGAACAGACAGCATAAATCAAGTCCATGGAGCCCGCCGCGGCTGAAACAACTTTACACAATTCCAAAATACAATGCCTAATATGCTTCTTCGTAATATCATCAGACTGAAATTGAGTGAAAACAGAAATATAATTATTTATTAATTTTATGCCTCCTTTAGAATAGAAGACCTGATTTATTTCAAACTTTAGACATCCTCTGATAATACCATTGCTTTGGGAATAGCTTGTCTGGAGCATGTCTTGGATAGGAAATAATTGTAACAGTCATAGTAATGCACACCTTATCAAATTTACTTTGCTAATTAATTGTTTTCACACAGCAAAACCTATTATTACTCTAATACAATTATTTGTGGAAGAAAATAAAATGCTGCTACATCTTCCTCGTTTTCGAAATGTTTCATTCCGGTTTGAATCGATAAAAAAGTGTTTTTGCAGCTTGTCTTTGCTCATTTTTTCTTATTAAAACAGTGTCATTGTTATTGTTACGAATAACGCACAAGAAAACCCCTTCAAAGTTCTGTTTTTTGTGACAAGAGATCGTCTTACCAATAGACAAAAGAATTTAACGTCATCAGACTTCCATCAGCACAGCACGAACTGCACAAGGGAACATTATGACTGCCAAATATGGTTATTGTACGAGGAATTGTTTCAATGATCATACCTTCACTATATTTAGCCGTACAGTAGAGTTAGCGGTTTGTTTACCATATTTAGAGTTAAATTTAATGCATTTGAAGTTTGAATTAGCTTACCAATTTAAGAAGTAATTCTATAAAAGGGCATCAGATAGAAATTCAGTAAAGAATAAATAATGAAGATAGTTTGATTAAACTCAGATAGCTGCAACAGTCAGCAAAGGAGATAACAAAGCCTGATGCCGTTGCCATAGACTAAGTCTATCTCATTGCCTATTGCCAAGACTATTGTGGGACAATTTCGATGTAAGTAATAACATTTAAAGTCGAAATTATTACTCTTAAGTCGTTTTTATGTATTCAACCTGTAAATAAACGTTCATATTTTAATCTGTATTCTTTATCTTAATTGCTTTGTAGTGAAATACTGATTTATCAGTTAGAGAAGAAATATCAATCCAACCCCACAATAGAAATTTATTCCTCGCATTCTCAACAGTTATTGTTTGTGCCACTGAAATGTCGGTTAGCTGAGACTTTAGCTTCAGTAGCGCTTGTCTGATTTCTAATGGCTCTTCTTTCAGCAAATTGTGCTTTTGGCTAAAATGCCCTTTCCAGTTCTGCGCAATTTTCGTCATCTTGTTTCATCTATCATTCACTACCTTGTTTTCTCTTATCGTGATTCCTTATGCTACCTTGCAATATGGCTTGACTATGATTGTGCTCTAATTAATAGAAGAATACTCCCAAAAGTCTGCTTGGATCAACTGTAATGATTTTAGATACGTCATTTAGATAGAATGAAGATTCTTTAATACAGGGCTCTTCACTTTTTTATCACAACACTCTGCCTGACAGTGAAATTGAAACGCTGTGTATTAAACGTTGATCAGTATAGGTTTTTGTCTTGGATTTTGATGTTCATTTTGAATTCTATACTTGGTTCTAGATGGAACCTTGAGATCTGGTAAGTCCTGCTTGATTGGTCAGTTAACATGTATTGATTCCAATAGGGAAGCAGTGACACAGTGTAGTGCTGTGTTAGAGGCGAATAATAAAAAGTGACTCGTTTTTCCCATCAATTTACTGATACATGCTGGTTGATTACACTTTTCCAAAGTACGATGTATTTGCTTAATGCACGGATTATTTCTGTTAAGAAAAGAATGTATGCATTTTTAAGGAATACCTTACGGAATAATCACTTTGAAATTCGAAAGTTTATCTGTGCCACCTTTATAGTTGACAAGAACACGGAAATCCTGTTTTGATTCTGAGAATATAGGAATAAAACAGAATGTAAGACAACGCTTGGAACAGATTATACCTATCTCAATGCAAATAGATGGTCAGCAAAGAGACTTTGGTCTGCCAATGATCCTAGTCATCTGTTGATAAGACGTCTGGGCCATTTTGAATGTAACGATTGATGACAGAATCCACTCAGAAAGAGATAAGCTTCTGAAGTTGAAAAAAGACTAAAAAGGATTTTGAGAAGTTATTGTGTGAACTGATTTTTAGAGAATATAGACAGAAAATACCTTTTTGAAAATGTAATATTAACAGAGCCCAGATATTTTTGGTAACCTGCTTAAAATTATTTTTGTCATTTATTTTAATCTGTGAAGTTGTTCCATTGGAAAACCTTCCCCTTTTAAGCTAAAATGTTATCTTTAGCAAGTCTAGTGATAAATTTAAAAAATAATATTTGTTGTACAATTTCTTGGCCATGCTTTGTTAGTAAGTGTTGGAAAAATCACTGCCATTTGCTTTCGGAATTGTTCCATAATCTTTGAAACAGTCATACAAAATATCAGATATTCGGGTCCGTCTAATGTTCAAAGATTCCAGATCAATGGGAAGTAAATTACAGAAAAAAAAAATTTTTTAATGTACTTTGCAACCAGCTATTACAAGTCAGGTTTCGATTTTATTAAAAACCAGTCCAAAAATACTTTTCCCTCGCTCTGTTCTACTCCCTTTTGTTTTTGCAGAAGGTTAAATACCGCTGACAGATACTGACTACTTATTTCTCCCTAAGCTTCAGAATCATTGGCAGAGTGTCATTATCAGTCAAAGCATCACTTTTATTAATCAACAGACACAAAATTTGATATTCCACTGACATTCGAATTTGAAAAAAGATTCTGTGTTATAAAGAAATCAGTTAAAGTAATGCCATATCAGATTGATGAATATTTACAACCCTATTTTGTAATCCTCTCTTAATTTTTTCCGAATCTCAGTGAACCTTAAATATGAAGATTGTGTTACAAAACTTTCACTATTTAGAAGCTTTTTCCACATCAAAGACCTGTATGAACCAGCAATGAAAAACATTCGAAATGTTCAGTAAAAATTATATATGTTTTTCCACATCAGCTTCCACTTTTCACGCAACTATTTATTGATGTAATTAACATTGTTTGAAGCAAGAAATCTTCATTTATGCTGTTTTAGTAAGCCTGCACTTGAAATATTACTTGCCAGAAGATGGTGTAGACTTTCTCTTTCTAAATAAAATGGCTAAATAAATATAAATATAAATATACATATACATATATATACATATATATATATGTATATACTATATACATTATAAATAAATAAATCAAATGGCTGAAAATTATCTCTAGTGTTTACCTGTGATATCTGTTTAAATCTCACCCATCAGCAGGTGTACGTTGCATTTCTCTCTGCAGCCCCCAACCGGAGTCTATTGGCCATACAACGTTTGCTTAAAGCATATCAGAAACAAATGTTTTTGCCTCAAAAATGCCTACATTTTTAGTATTATTCATTCTTGCTAATATTTCACTTTTAATAATGGCAAATAGCTTGTTTATATTGTGATGAAAATCGACCCCTTAGTCACTGGGCTACTTGTAATTCCAGGATATTCCTGTTACAGCCCTAATATCACTCCGTTTTTGGCGAATAGGTACTTCTGTTTTACATTCTCTACTGTTATCGAACTCGTTTGATTTCTCTTGGAAAACTCTTATAATAGCTTGCTCTTCAGTAATACAAGGATCCGACTATTTACAATTTATGTGTAGCGACCGATTCATCTTCTGTAAGATGTCAAGTGAATTTGCTGCCAGAGTTTTTGGCTACCTACTGAAATACTTGTATGAGTCACTTTTTTTTTCGATTGCAAAAACTAATTTATCCTGGGATATTCTAAATTTAGCAAAACTATTCCACATGGTTTCAAGGGTGACATTTTTCCATGTTGCATTGCTCAATGTTATTACACTCCAGACTGAGAATGTAATAAGTGGTTTCTTATTCACAGATAAGATTATTTTTTGCCTGGACTTTGTTTTGTACTTCGCTTTTCGCAAGGAGGTAATAGATAAATGGGCATACGTTTTCATGTAATGATAAGGGGCGTGGTCAAATCAATAGCTCTCTACGATATAGTTCATCAAAAGTGGAGGACTGCCGTGTAGTTATCTGCAACGATATCAGTCTTCCTGTTCCAAAAACATTCGATCAATTAAAATAACCCATGTTGAAAATTAAATTATACTCATCCTGTTTTTCATAATGATTGTGATAAGGGAATAATAGATACCTTCAAAACTCCCCAATAATTTTGATTTTCCAATGATAAACATGAGTAATTTCTTTTCAGAAGCACTTGCACCTGCTGAGCCAGTTAGTAAAAGCTCACAGTATTCACTATGTCTTGAACAATAGTATAGTCATTAAAAATAGTGTTTTTCAGTTTCTTTAAATAGTCTCACCATTCACTACGGTTTATGGAAATGTTTCTTCCAAAAACCAGCTTGTGTTTTCATGTTCATTTGATGCTATTTGGTTTTGTTCATAAATTTCCACAGTAGCAAACAAATCATCATGTGGTAAGATAGATTAGCTTTCAAAAAGCTAAAAAATATACAACATCTGGGTGCATTTTCGCTGATATTTTTCGCACGATTAGCACTTGACTTAGTATTGCTTACAAGAAAGCAAAAATATCCAAAGACAGCCTCTTTTGCTCTGCATGTATTAAGCTAGACAAAGTCTTTTTCTATTATAACACTGGTAAACACGATTTTTCTGGCAAAGGATTTTTAAACGAATTCTAACTAAATTTGGCCTGCTGATTACGAATATGAACTAAGTTTTTGTCCATCACAACAGGATTTTGAGCTATGCAATTTTCTAATTTTTGATGAAAATTACTCATCAACCTATAGCTATATCAAAGGTTTTATAATAAAATCGTGATTTTTTGTACTACATTTTGTATATTAATAATCAAGGAATAACAAATATTACTAAGTCGATGTACAGCAATCCAAATAGAATGGCAGAAAAAAATAGAAAATCTTAAAATACACACACACACACACAAGTATATATATATATATATATATATATATATATATATATATATATATATATATATATGGAACACAGATCAATATCAAATAGCAGTTGTCTGAACTTTTCTTGGCTAATCTCTAATGTACAGCTTCTGGGTTGTCTCTCATCAAGCTCCAGCAATAATCCGCCATCATGTGTGTGCCACCAGCCTTGATACCGTTCTTTCATTATTTTAATGTCCTGATGAAAACGCTCCCCTTGTTCCTCACTCACATCCCCAAGATTCTCCGGAAAATTGTCCAAATGGCTGTGTAAATAGTGGATCTTGATACTCATTCTACATCCAAGATCTTGCAGGCTCAACAGTAGTTCTTCCATGATCTCTTCATGATTGTCTGCTTTCTTATACCCTTGAAAATTCTGCACCACATTACAAAATGCGTTCCAAGGTCTTCCTTCTATCTAATTCATGGATGTGATAAAGTTTGGATCTCTCATACGTGTTCTAATGTAGGGTTTATCAAATATCCCAGCCTTTTTTTTTCTCTTCGCTAAGACTAGAAAAAGTTAAATATATGTAGCTGAAACATTGACCAATGTGATCAAGAGCTTTGACGAACTGTTTCATCAATTCAGGATTTATGTGCAAGGGAGGAAATACAATGTTCTTCTTATCCACTAGAGGATCATTGATAACATTCTTATCTCCAGATGCCAAACTCTGTCGCTGAGGTCATTCATTCTTCACCCAATGCTCTGCTGTGGCTCTACTGTCGCATTAACACAGGAAACCGGGGCATTTTGAGTACCCTCCTTGTTGATCTAAAAGAAAGTTAACCATTTTCAAATACACACAAATTACCCACCCATGAACGTGATATTGCAACCTCTCTAGAACAATCTTGATGTTGTTATATTCTTCCTTAAGTGTTACAGAATGACCTATTGGTACCGAGCCATAGTTATTTCCAATGTGTAACAGAACACATTTCAAACTTCTTTTGGAAATGTCAATAAAACCCTCCAATACCCTGAATCATAAGCTGGAAGTACCATAAAGAGAAGTAACCCTTCTACATTAATATAGTAGACAAGCTGGCCATCTGAATGGAAGTACTTTCGCAGTCCTGCTCCCCTGTTGCGATCAAATGAGACACTTGTGCCGGGTTTCAACATTCGATTCTGTTGCAATCTTGAGGCATTTTGGTAGATAAAGATCTCTTACCAAATCATTCAAAGCTTGCTGAGTAAACAGAATTGGTTGGTCACTATCTTCATCACAGGGCTGAAAAATATCTGTAGTTTCTTCTGAATCACTAAAAGAAGGTGAGCAGAGATTTGTGTCATCAAGTTTTGGAAGCTCAGTAAATATTGGTACAGTTATTTCTTCACTATGGATAACTGGTCGAATGGCTGAAGGGGTACTTGGCTACTGCAAATACTGGTTGTTTTTCTTACTGAAACCTTTTACATTGGCAAGACAGAAATAGCAGTCATCTAAATTATTGCTTGGTTCTCACCAAACTATAGGCACTCAAAACTTGAGTTTTGCATTCTTTCCTTGAGACCATGATCTCAAGGTCTTAACACAGGTTTTGCACACTTTGTGAGGAGCCCAATGCTTGTCTTAGTCTCTAAGTGATACTTTGAAGTAAGCCAAATACACACTCTTAACAAAGTCAGTAATGTTGCGCCTCTGATTCTTCAAAGGAAATCTCTTACAAATGTAGCAAAATATATTTGGATCACTTGAGCACTGTCTTCTGTGAGATGTAGAGGCCATTGTTAGGTCAGTAACACATTCTGCAGACAAGAAAAAATTTGTTAGCCACCTGAGTTGTTCCTTGAATTTCTACCCAACCTCCCACACCTTAGGCATTCTTTCACAAAAAATCCCAGCAGAATAATAACAATAAATAACTAAAGTTATTGATAAAATCAATAAAAAAGCACTACCTGCAAGCGACTGTTGTGTAAGTTGAAATTTGTTTGTTTACTTTCGTATTATAAAAAATGTTTGTTATGCATGTTCTAGTGGAAAAAAATTTTCTTTATTTTATTGTGAGACTAAATGAAAAGTAAATTTACCAAAATGAATCTTTTTTGAACATTTCCCCCGTAATTGATTGAAGGCTCAGACAATGCCGTCCAGAGGGACTTTGTTCCGGCAGTGAGAGATTCCTTGGTACCGGGCCAAGAAATTCATCCACATATGCCATTATTGACAGTTGACGACAAGGCAAGTTTTTTCTCCCCTCCTTCTTGATGTTGTTGCAGAACAACACAACAAAAAAATTGATCATCGACAATACTAAACATGATATAAACAAAAAATCTATAATAGGGGTTTAAAGAAGATATCAATGAATGTAAAAATATTTTTTTAGAGGTTGTGAAACACTCGCCTGAATGAAATCTGGACCTTGAGGAACCTCTCGCTTCTCGTCAGCTCACAAAAAACCGGCATGTTTGACAACACACAAGTGTTTGAAAACGAGGTGACTCTTTGGGGGAATATCCATAATTGCAAGGTAGATCTCCCTTGTGTAAAATGGACAATGGAGCAAAAAGTTTCTGTTTTGTTCGAGAACAACACCGAATAGGAAAGGGCCTTTTTTTTTGCTACACTGTTTGATAGGAAATTATTTTCTTAAGAATTCATGAAAAAATATAAATATATATAGCACAAAAACTTGATGTGATGGAGGAAATCTAAGATCAGATTTGAATTCAGCACCTTCAAATTAGTCTAAAATTGTTCTCAAATTCCATGGCAGAGAAAAAAATTTTCTTTGTTTACCAGTGTAATAGGTCAATGACTTTCACTTCTCAATCCTAAGTTTTTTTGCAAAGATAATTGATAAGTTTAATAAGTTATCAATTATCTTTGCATTAATTGATAATTTTAATAAGACTCTTGATCTGATAGGAGATAGGGTAGGTTTCTTGAATGTAGATAGAATGTTTCGCGAACGCTATAAGAATGGTGGTGGTGTTTGTGCCTAAATGGTATAGCTTGAAAAAAATACTAAAAAGATATGTCGTACAAGCAAATAATATTCTGTTTCTGTATGTTCCACTGTTAGAAATTCAATTTCCAATGAGATCGACTGCGTGGGAGCTTAAGGAATATTTATTTCAACAAATAGAGTCCTGCGTAGAGTAATATCTCACATTGCTTTTCTGTCATATTTCACAATCTGGGCTAAATTAGTAAATGTAATTGTATCTGTTTGGCTTATAGGATCATTCTTTCCAAAAATTGTATCATTTATCCCTCAAAGACAAGCAATACTATTATTACTGTCTCAAAACGTTTTCCGAAATGATGGAAGAACTATAGAACACTCACGATTTGTCGTATATATCGTATATACAATACAGTAGTTGAAACTGACGTCTGTTTATTTTGAATTAAGGATTTCGTTGTTCATTTCAATCCATTGTACAGCACTCTATGTGAAAGGATCTTTGGATTCTTTTTCTTTTATTAGTGTACGGAAATTTTCATTTGCATTAGTAAAACATATCTTTTCTTTCTATTACTTGGCTGGCTGAGCTGAGTTCTCAGGTTTGTATAGCTTTTGATATTTGTTTTCCAACTGATCTATTTTCTAGTGTGGTTACATTTTTCAAGTTTAGATAGCTACTTGGAAGACTTTTCCTGGTGGTCTTTTAGGCGCTCAAGCTGTATCAATAATAATTGTAAAAGACAAACTCTAACATGAGCTTTGTGCCACTTGAAATAAACGTTTTAACTTCAAATAGCATACATTAAGGCAAATACTCCCTTGTTAGTAGCAGATTACATTTCTGTCACTGCTGGGGTGCTGTAGAAACAATTCCAATGGCGTATAAATTTCCTTTTTGATTATAGTTCATACCAAATTATCATGATAGGCTTCCACATGCTTAAATTTTCAATAATACTTGTACCAAGAACAATTCTCCAAGTTTTGGAAATTTTGACACTGGTTTTGGCAATTAATTTTGTTTAGATCGTTAAATACGACATTTCTGTGGTTAGACCAAGAGCTCACCTATTCAACTGGATTATAAACGATTTATTAATTCTTACTAGGCCTAACAAATGTTACAATCCTTTTCTTGTTTTTGATGACCGTGAATCTACTACATTTGCTATCAAACATGTACGTTCCTGTAAGGTTAACAAACTTGTGATTCGGGAAGCAATTATGGTACAAAGGCAGCGGAAAACATGGGAATGCATGTTAAGAGGAAGAAAGGGGGCATATGCACAAATCGCAAAGAAGGGCATATGAAAAAGTTAAAACGAATAAACTGTAGTTGAATGAAATCTAGTCAGTTGATAACCTAATCCTTCAGGAACTCATCTTCTCCAACTATAGTGCCTTTGGATCTTCATAAAAACCTGAAGAAAATGGGCTGTGTTGAATCACACAAATGTTTTTTGGCCAAGTGAGGCCCCTAGTTTATATTCTTCCTGATTGTAAGAGCTCTTTGAAGCGCCACACCTGACGACACAGCCAGGTCTTATAACCAATTGCTAAAGGTGTAAAGGAAAAAATGATTAAGTTTAAAAAGAGCGCCGATAGCACATGTAGTAGAGCATAAGGCCGAGGTAGTCATAGGCACTAGGTCGAATCTAATATAGTGCACACATATTTTTTATTTTTGTACATTTCTTATTCCTCTTCATTTATACATAATATTTTTTTTTTGCTGAACTTATTTAATAATTTTAGTAATTACAGTGTTGTTAATGTATGATATTTTTTAATAAACTCTTTGTTCTTTTACAAAACTCATCATTTTCTGTGCTGTCACCACGCTCTTTGCCTGTCTGCCTTTTCCTTGTTGCAGAATATTTCAATTTGAACAGAGCAGGGATGATGTGTTCTCGATTCGTTTCTTTAATTTCTTTTATTTCCCCTTTGGATTAAGTCTATGGTATGTTACTGTTTCTGCAGTATTCGGGAAAAGGTTGTGGAGAACAAAAGGGACAGTTTTCCCTTTTCTGATCAATTACAGCATTATTTTTTTGCTTAAAACAAACTATTTTGACTTCGATAAAGATTTTGGATAATTAGATATAAAATTTAACATTACCATATCATTATATCCTTTACTATATGTCGTAAACTTGCCTTTCACTTAACGTTACAGTTACTATTCCGTGTTTTATTTATGCCGTATAAACTTTGTGGCCGAAAACTGAATATTTTTATCTCGAAGTAATCTTAAGAAGGCATAAAAAACATTGCAGTATTTGATTTTCCTTTTAGTCATATTATTGACCACAGTTATTGTGTTTGTGTCTATTGCATGACAATGTCAGTTACAAGAAATTCATGCCAATAAAGAAGAAACCTCTATCCCTTTCAGGAAAAGAAAAGGATGCACCACGATACTTTCTTAATAGTGTTTTAAAAGCTGCTATTAAATGTATAGAGGAGAAGATCTTGAAGGAAAATCAAGCTGTTTCTACTAAAATCTTGCATAACATTTAAAAGGAAAAGGTCAAGAATATTAGGCATACCTCCAAAACTGTCTTCTAATTGTTGATCCAAAGAAACAGCCATCTTTCTTCAGCATTCAAGTTGTAGCCAAGCGTAAGTTCTGCACACCTTCAGTTCTGCACAGCATCATTGTCAGCAGATCACTTGCTTTTAATCATCATCACAAAATCAAATGAAATGGATCCAACAGTTTTCAATTACTCCGATTGGTGTACAACTTTAAGAAATGTTTGCTTGCAAATTGCTATCAAAAAAATTGCACTGACCTATCTACCTATGCTGACGCTACTGAGTTACGAAAAATATACCAATACCTTGTCTATCTTCAGAAACTACCTTGTGAACCAAATATGTTGTACGTCAATGTCACTTTGGGTACTGATACTGTAATCAATGCATACAAGTTAATAAGGAATTTTTCAGGTTTTCAAAATGTGTGCAAATATTGCGGAGATTTTTATTTTTTGAAATAAACTTGGCAATAATTGGAAAGATCATAAGCAAGACTGGGTTTAACGATAGCATATGTCAAACTTGTGTTTGCTTAATTTGTAGCTTGAATAGAGTTCTTGTTGGTAGTTATTACAATCAGACATGGAGAGCACAGTCACTTTGTTCAGAAGCGTTGGAGCGATTGATGTTTGAACAATTTTTGTTTGACTTAAAGGTAAAGTAGTTTTTCCTTCTTTATATTCCCAAGCTGCTAGAGATCACGAGTACTTCATTAATGATGTTATTGAAAAAGATCCAAGCTTTACTTGTCTCTTATTCTTCTCTCTACCAATCATTAAAAGATTTGAAATCATTTAAAGATTTGAAATCATTTAAAGATTTGAAATCATTTAAAGATTTGAAATCATTTAAAGATTTGAAATCATTTAAAGATTTGAAATCATTTAAAGATTTGAAATCATTTAAAGAATTTGCATTGGTGAGGTCAGAAAAAAGCCCAAATCTGGTTTTCTTTTCACCTAAATCTGGTAGAAATGCAGCAACTGCCTTGCAAAGCTATCCAAGATAATAATTTTGACTTACATTTCTCCTGTTGGAGATTCTTTTGGCCATTATTTTTGCAACAGACAAGGCAACGTATTTCCTTTACGCTGCAATTTTGAAAAGGATAGAAGAAATGTATCCTTGTCTGAGAATCCTTTTGGAGACAAAAGGGAAGTTTTTCCAGGCGCAAGGAAGGGTAATGCTTATATTCGGGAGGGGGGGAGCAATCGTGATGCAAAGAATAAGTACGGAATGAACCAATTACCAAACAGAAAATACATCTATCCAAAAATGGACTTTTAATCTTGCTAAGCAAGCAAAAAAAACCCCAATGCATTGTTGAAATTAGCGGATTAGAATTTGACATGCAATACTTACAAGCCACTGCACCCATCGCAAATTCTAAAATCAGAGAAATTGATGTCTCATCTCGTTTGTGTGCTTAAAGAAGAGTACATAAACCCATTTAATACAGACTTATACAAAGATGCCTCCCTTAATCTCAGCTTTGATACACCTCTCTCTGACGATGACCTCAAACAAAGCCCTTTGTATAAAAGAGATAGGCGAAGAAGAACATCACAATTTTGTCAAATATCATGTTACTAGTAAGAACATTGGCCTTCATGAACCAATCTCAAGAAATGAAGTAAGACCCTTGGGTAATTTCAACCAAAAAAATTGTCATAAAGAAGAGCTCAAAAAAGAGTATAGAATCAAACAGGAATATATTTAGGACTTTGCTGGCAATATTAACAAGACATGAACCAGCTATAACTTTGAAAGCCTTTCTTTGTTACCCTATATGGCCTATTCCGTTCCGTTTTGCCAATTCTGATGGATTCGGAAAGGCTACCGCAAAGAGCATATTACAAAGCATTATTCTCAAGTTCTCAAAGGAAACAGTTCTGCATCCCAGGAGAAGTGTTTTCCAGAAGACCCTTAATCATCATCAAAGTAAAAGTAGTTGGTACTAGGCCACAAAAAATGCTGTAATTTATCACAAAAAGGAAAACTATTCCTTTTCTTCTTCACAAAGCCTATTACCTATAGTAATTGTTTTCTCATTTTTGCACCTTAACCTTCAGAAGATGCTCATGCATCTCCATGCATGAGCATCTTCTGAAGGTAGGTCTGGAACATGAGGGACTTGATTTATGGCAGACGGAACATCAGGATACTGAACACAGTGCTCGTTCTTGTGATTGGTTCCTTGAAGATTAGTCGTCAAAAAATAGATGTCTGGAAAATGCTCTTTTCCCTCCCTTTACACCATAGGAACAACGAATGGCATACTTTTCCTTTTGTTGTTTCTCCAATCACCTAAGTTCTCGACACATGTTTTGCAGCTAACATGGGGTGCATATGGCTTTTCTTGGTCTCCAAGCTTAACTCCAAAAAAAAGCATGGTATGCCTTCTTCACAAAATAGTTAATTGTGCAAGGCGACCAGGAAGAATTACTTTACCACATATATAAGAGAACCTATCAGGATGATTTGTACATTTGTGATCCATTCTCTCTTGATCTAAAATACTAAATAGAAAAACTATGTCCTTGCGATTTTAAGGTACAATGATTGGCGTTCAACTCTGCCAAATAATAAATGACCATTCAGGTATAAGAAGAAAAAGTTTCACTTTCCTAATGTTGAAGACCGAGGCAGTTTCGGTTTCTGATTGAGACCTCTCCAGTTTCGTTTTCTGTACAAAAACAAAGATTGAGCCACCTACAGCCTGTTTTTCGTGACCTAAGTACTATTCAAAGGGCAAAATGTGTACAAATTAAAACTTAACCTGACCCAAAAAAATAGATAGTATTTTTGGATTCAGCGCACCAAAAATTAGGAAATCAGTTGAAAAACCTTCGACTTTTGACCAAAAGTTTTCAAACGCAGGCCAGTGTTTTTGTTTGGGTTAATAGTTACATAGTTTGTGTTGATAATTGCATATCCCCTGGCAGCCAAGACAAACTTATGCAGGACGTTAATATTAAATCAAGTAAACGATTTAAAATGAAAGATTTGGGGCATTTGTCTTCTTTTCTTGATATTCAGTTCAAATGTACTAATGATAGTGTCAGGATGACTCAATGCGGTTATACGAAGAATATGTTGTAGAAATTTAGTCCCTAAAACTCCAAATCAAGATTGATACCATAAGAGTTGAATCCGAATTCGTACCCACCCGTTGCGTCACATGCTAGTGACTGACATAACTTTTTATTGACTTCTTCTTCTTCTCCAGTCACTACGTATCATCAGATGATTCTAGTCCAGTGTTGGATGCATTGTCTGGCACTGAGGGTTTTATCAGATATGTCCTCTTGGGTGCAGGATGTGGGGAGGAATGGGCAGACAGGGAGATCTTGCATGGTCTGAACCTTTCCACACTGGCAAGAGATATCGCCATACCTCATTAAACCTCCACTCTGTCAGGTTTATTTTGCATCGGCCGACAGCCGTTCGCAAGCGGTTGCGGCAAGACCAGAGTGTCCATGCTTCACTGGCGCCAGATGGAGGAGATTCGCGTGACCTGATAGAAGACACTGTGTGTGTGAAGGGGGGGGGGGCTTGGGTAAGACGTTCTGTCCACAAAGCCTTACGCTGCTTGTCCGTATTTCTGTTAAGAGCCTCTACAGGGTGCAGGAAACTGTGCCTTGCCTTTTTCTGTTGGCTCATGATTGTAGAGTTGGTGGCGGGTGTCATTTTCTTGTCTCAGCTTTTTCTTCTATGATGCAACAGTCCCTCTGATGCTTGGTGGAGCAATCCCATTAAGTAGGTATAGGTCGTCAACCTTTGTAGATTTCAAGCAGTCAGTAACAGCACGTCAACCCGAGTTTAGCACTGTATCGACTCTGGTTGCATGGGCTGATCTATACAAGACAGGTGATGCGTACTCCGCTGCAGAGAAGCATAAAGCCAACGCTGTTGTACGTACTGTCTTGGCATCAACACCCCACTTTGTGTTGGTAAGCTTCCTGAGAATGCTGTTCCTTGATGCCACTTTAGCTTTGGTCTTTGCGATGTGTTCCTTGTAGGTGAGAGACCTGTCAAGTGTCAACCCTAGGTAGGCCGGCTTTGAGCTGTGCTGCAGCCTCTTCCCGTACCAGCTAACCTGTAGCTTGCGATCGGCTTCCCTGTTTTTCAGATGAAACCCACAGATTTGTGATTTGTTTGGGTTGGCTCTTACGTGGTTGATGGAATAGTAAGGGATGAGCAGGTCCAGTGCATTCGAGAGGGAGACTTCAAGTGCCTCAAAGGTACTCTTTTGGGAGGCAATGCACAAATCACCAGCATAGAGGAGGCATCTTGTGTCTGGTTGGGAAGGTTGCTCATTAGTGTAGATTTTGAACAACAGAGGGGCGAGCACGCTACCCTGAGGAAGCACGTTCTTTTGTGTCCTCCGTCTACTCCTACTGCCATTGAGGTCCACGAAAAATCTGCGATTTGATAGCATATTGCAGATCAGCTGGGGGAGCCTGACATCTGACGTCATCTCATACAGTTTCCTGGTTAGTATGCGGTGGTTGACTGTGTCATACGCTGCAGATAGATCAACAAATGCAGCACCCCTGATTTTCTTCTTCTCAAAACCATCCTCAATGAACTGGGTTAGATTCAGCAATTGGCCTGTGCATGACTTCCCAGATCTGAAGCCTGCTTGCCCTGGAATAAATAGGTCATCAACAAAGGGAGCTATGCGATTCATGAGGAGGCGTTCAAACAGCTTGTACATGTGGCTGAGTAAGGATATTGGTCTGTAGCTCTCAGGAATGGCAGGATCTTTGCCAGGTTTCAGTAGGCAATGACTTTTGATTTTCTCCACATCTTTGAAATATTGTTGGAGGCGACACATTCATTTATCAGACTGAGAAGCCATCTGCTTTTACCTGGTCCAAAGTGTTTGATCTGTTCCCAAGGATATCATCAAGGCCCGCAGCTTTGTTGTTCTTCATGGACTGCATTGCAGATTCTAGTTCACCCATAGTCAAAGGCCATGTGAAACCTCTAGAGTCTTCTGAAGGCGCATCAGAAACTTGAGGAAGTTTAGCTCTCTGAGTACGTTGTTGAGAATTACCCCGACTATTCAGCAGGAGTTGGTGGACATCCTGGTCAACGGCGAATTGCGGCCTTGATTGTGACTATGGGTCATATCGGTCAATTCAATTAGCTGTTGCCACTTCTTCCGTCTTTCTTCTGTGATGGAATTTGCTAGTGTTTTGCCAAGCTCTATAGTGTCAACACTAAAGGGATCGTTCTCAAAATGCGAGGTGTAGTCATCATATAATACCTTCGAGTCACCTGTCAGGCCTTGGATGTAATTTGTACGGCACCCACGAGGGATGTTACGAAGCGAGGACGACTTGACTGATTCTACAAAGGCATCATCGTTGCTTGGAGTGGGTGGAAGATCCACAATGGCAGAATCTAGGTCATCGGCAAACCCTTCCCAGTTGGCTTTTTTCAGATTGAAACGTCGCCTAAAAGGGGCAGTGCGACTAAGTCTTGTTTATTCAATGACATGAAATAGACCCGATTTAAGTAACGTTTTACCAAGTCTTTCTAACATTTATCGAAACCAGACAGTACCGGTTGGACCATGATCATACATGTACTTCATTACATCCAACATACCATCGACAGTTGGTAAACCTTTCTTTGGGTTGATGTATCAAATTCAATCGGGTTATGTGGTGCTAATTAGGCTTCATCGTTAGACGACCGTCATAATATATTTGGTCATTGCATTACACTAAATGAAACTGGTTCAGTTATCGGTTGGAAGTGGAATAACCAGTCTAGTGTTGCCCTGTCTACATGTGAGGTGGAATACATGTCGAAACACAAGTCCAGTAGTTACTTACATAGTTAGGTTCCTGCACGATATCTGCCTGTCGATTAGGTACCAGTTACACGAGAAAAGACAACCACGGAGCGCTAGTCAAGAATCCGGCACATGAGGTCAAAACATAGACATTTCCTATCATTTTATAGAAGGATATGACAAGTAAGAATAGGCTATTTCAAACTACGTTTCATCTGATAAGTATTATGCTGTATTTACAAAACCTGGAAAGCAGTTCACGTCACAGAAATTTATGTACTTCTTATTTCGTTCACAAACATGTTGTAAAGCTTGGAAGTTAAATTGAATGATTTAACAATGCGATACCATAATTGATGTTTTGGTTTGTTTCACATTGGGCACCCAACAGCCATAGTGTCTTTAAACATAAGGAAAATGGAAAGATAGCTTACTTACAAGGTGAAAAAAACCGTTTTATTAATCGATCTCAAGCCACACATTTATTACTATTGATGAGTTTGTTCCCAAAACTTTTATAACTACATTCCTCTACCGAAAGATCACAAAAGCTACTACTACTACTTATTACAATATTAAAAGGAGAAAGTAAACACCAGTGCCAAATCTGAGCTGGATAAACCCCCCATTGACACACGGAACGCTCTAAATTGGTGCGATAACCCTCTTCAAAGGACTTAAAAGAATACATGAAATTGCCGATATCATCGGATGGAAATACGTCACAATAATATAAAGTGGAAAGCTGAAGGTGAAGAGGAAGCATTAATAGTCATAATTTTCCCAACTTTGCTTCATATATGATTTTTACTTTAAATTTGGCCCAAAACGACGTGGAAAACCTATGTAAATACGCTCCAAGTCAGTTAAATCCGGTAACAGCTCCTGGAGCTCATTCGAGTTGGTAGTTTAAAGAGTAACCTAGGTCATGAAACAGAACCAACGGTATTCTGTGTGAAGGTGCTTTGGGGACTGTCAGCTTCTCTTTATCATGACAAAAGCCAATTAATTATTTCTATTTCTGCATTACGTCATCTTTTAATTGTATATTTACGTGGTTGTTTCGGATTGTGGTAGTAGGGTCATTCTGGACAGATGTATTGACAACTGAGGTTTCTCTTTCTGCAAACCATTCCAGATTAAGATCCATTTTGACTTTTGTTAGCAAATTCTTCCAATGCCATGCTACTAATTTTAAGAAACCAAGGTGCTTTTCAAAAAATCTCTGGAACCAGGGTCATTGAATAAAGTACTTCCGTTTAGTGAAATGATTTTGCCAGTAACTGACTGGCATTTTCTAAGTCTTGCTTTACAAAATAACATAATATCTTTTCATACCTCAATATTTTTAGTCATTTAAACGGTCATTACATCTATAAAATTCTAAACGTACGACCAAGTGGCCATTCATATGCAAAAGGGTACCAAAATGTTCTCATGATCCAATCTGACGCAAAAGCAATTAGCTAACTGTTGTGGCTAAAAATGTGCTGATGCATTTCATTTCATGGTTATAATGGTATATTGGGTATATATATATAATTATAATCTAAGAATTAAGTATACTGTAATTAAAATTATGGTCATCTTAGTCAAAAGCCTTTTCTGCTGGGCTTGTCTGTCCACACCATAGGGTAAGAAAAGACAAGTCAAGTTAATAATTAACCACTTTTCTTAGAAAATAATTTAAAAGTTAAAAAATGTTTCATTAAAAGCAAAGGAAGAAGCCTTAATCAAAATAAATGTGATTCTTCTTCTGATTTTCAATTTCTGACCATCATCATCATCATCATATTCGGTTTAACGTCCGTTTTACATGCTAGCATGTGTTGGACCATGAATCATTTATTAGAAAGCATGTGTAAAAACATGTACCAAGAGTAAACCAATCACTTTGCCAAAAAAGTTTCTTCAAATTATACTATGTTGGTGAATTTCATCTTTTCACTCTATGCCATTTGAAGAGTTGTTAATTTTTCTTCTATTTTCTCTTCCTCTCAGAGTGAACTTTATCCAAAAGGTGCATCAAAATGGAAGAAAAGTGGTCACACTAATCCAAAACAAATAGTTATGACAGTTGCTGACCTGATGGTCAAATCAGACTGTACAAGGCATTTGCTAGAAATAAAGTACACTACAGGCAATGTAATACTACTTTTTAAGTCCTTGACAATTCTGAAACAGACCAAATCCAAGCAATAAAATTAAAATACAGAATTAAGGTACATCCATTACAGACCTTTTTGGCAGTGCTAAATACAAACAACTTGTCCTAATAAGAGCCACTGAAAAATATCAGTACAAGTGAGTTACAGTTCTACATTTAAAGATCAAAAAGCATATTTTGCCAATCACACTTGGAAACTTAAACTTTTCATACAAAAAATACTGATTGACCTACATCTGTTCATAAAAAAACCTACTAAACTGGGCATTGGCTGAGATATGTGCAGGGCAATCAACTGGTCTCTTAAGTCTGGAATACACATGCACAAGGAAACATTACCACCAAAAGTCTGAGAGGCTGAGGCATTAGCACTAATTTAGGGGTGATACTTCTTCATTAATACAAGCACTTTTCATGTGCTAAATATACACAATTCAAGTTTTTAGGTAACAACTTAAATATAGAAATAAAATTTTCCAACCCACCATAGCTGGTAGGTATCAAAACAATAAAAAATGAGTAGTACATATATGCTGTTCAAGGCTAAAAAAAATGGGCTAAAAAGGTTTATTGTAAGAACAAGAGGATGGTTATTGTCAGTTCTGAAACAAAGGACAGACACCACTCATGTTTGGTAACAACATAAAAAAATATACTTGCCACCTTTTTGAAGCAATTCATGCAAAACCAATAAAATAATCCAGCTGTTCATCACCTTTTTTGTTAACTTCATCATCAAAATAAAAAATATGCCTTTATATAAGCTATGTGCAAGTGATTTGATTGACATTGATAAAAGCCACTCCAATGACAAGTTGGTACAAAAGTAACTGTTGCACAATTTCTGACCTGAATTTTTCCAACAAATTATGTACCTGTAATTAAAATTGCCATGAAGTTTGACTTCCAAATGTTCCTTTGTATAAATATTTTATCACAAAGAAGAAATTATATTTGCTACATATTTACAACCACATTTTTTCAGAGAAAAATTCCACTTCAACTGTCCATTAGGAATGAGTTTTAAAATGCAAGGTAATAAAAGTATCACCAGCTCTATGGTTATAATTGCATTAAGTGCTATTGGCTTTTAGAGTTTGGTGTGGGTTTTTTTATTAAAGTGCATTCATGGAAGTCAATTTCAAGAAATCATCCAACACATGCTAGCATGTAAACCGGACGTTAAACCGAATATGATATGATGATGATGATTCCAAATTTCTTTGGTTTGAATGCAATAATATAGGGCTTTCTTTAAAAATTTTGTTGGACACTCCTATTGATGCAAACCTACAAACTTTATTTCATGTCACTTGCATTTATTTACTTGGTGAATGGTGCCAAGTTTGGTTACTTGGCTAAAATACAGCTACATTAACCATTATACAACAGCTGTCTTCTAAAAAATTGACATAAACTTAAGTGGTGTCAAATCTTCTACCAGCAAATTTTGGTTGAGATTCTTATGAGCTCCTAAACTGCCAACAAACATTCCATTGTACTGGTCTAGGAGAAAAGTAAATATGTTTTGATACCAACTGCCAAAAATGTTTAAAGAGTGGAGTGGCTTTTATAAAAAAAATCTATGTGTTAGTGGCTGTGTCACAGCAAGATGGCAGAAATTAATGGAAATAAAAGTGTCATGGCACTTTAACATATTACTAACTATCTGCTCCACAATGCTCCACTTTCTTTTGACCAACCTACATATCAGATTCCTGTTAGCACACCTTACATATAACAACTGCAATGCTGAGATTTAACTCAGTTGCCTATCCTGCAAACAAAAGTAATGGCCAAGTTACATTGCCCAAACATCCACATTGTAGCTGTAACTAGTAGCAGTCAACTCAACTTGACAAATTTTTCAAAATAAATTATTATGTGATAGTTACTAAACACACAACCACACACAGATGTATATAACTATGATTAAGTTACCTAAAAATACAAAGTGTGTGAAAATATTTATCTTCTGTAAAAATGAACATTATCTGCTTTATTAACCCGTTCTTCTAGCATAACATCAACCTAGAGTATATGAGAATAAACTGCATACAACAGCTACATAAAATATTTTCTCAAGCAACCATGAGCTCTAATGAATGAACTTTTTTACTGGAAGGTTTACAATCAATCCTACCTTTTCAAAAAATGTGTCACTTTGGCTGGAGGCAAATTAAGGAATTAACTGAATGAGGTCCAGAATATGAAAGCAATATATTACCTTCAGGTACTCAACATTGGATGTCAAAATTAAATCTGGTACTGGTATTTTTGTTGCAGTAGGCATGGCTCCTGTCACTGCTGCAAGATTATACACTGGGTATATAAGAATTATACCAAAGGGCATCATGTATGATATGAAACCCTTAGCAGGTCACAATAAAATTATTCTGAAATAAATTTTACCAAAGTTGTAATTGTCAATGTTATTCAACTGAGGAGTGCCTGCCCATGTGTAAATGTGTACGTTGATGGTAGATTAATAAAAAATAAATGACATAATTAAAAAATTAATATTTATGAAGTCCAGAAAATAAATCTTTTTAAAGTGTCAAGTTGCATGTTCAGACAAAGAATCAAATTAGATGGTGTACCAGTAACACTGCTTCCTGAGATTGTGGACAATGAAGATGAGCTAAAGATAGTACTGCAGAACTTAAAATACTAATGACCTTGGTGTATTATATGTTAATATATTGTCAATTAATCAACTATTCATTTAACTTCAATGTTTTTACAATGAAACAGCAAAATAAGTCCGGGTTTTTGGAACTAAAAAAATCCCATATAATATCAGACCAATAGTTCCTACAACATTACCAAGAAAACACATTGATAAACATCAATTACATCTAGTTTAAAGCAACAGTACCTATATATTTGACATAAGCAATAAAATTGACAGCCACAGCTGATTAATAATTAAATGGGAAAAAGAATTTAATTTTCCTAACTACTTTAATAAGGCTGGTGATATTAACAATACTAAGTACCCTGACAGGCAGCTAATAATATTAGTTTATTCCCAACAAAAATAAAATTGTCTCTAATACAAAGTAAATATATGACAAAATCCATCTGTACCTTGGATTTACGTAAATTATTTTGGAATTCTTAGAATTAACAAAAATCAAAGTTTGTTTGCCTGATCACACATTAATAGGTCTAAATCTGACGTGCACATATTTCTCCTAAAAATCATGCATGTGACATTCAAATTGTTCACAGTCAACCACTTAAATAAGGTACTAGCAGATATATAACATATAACTTTTCCTGTTTGACCTTAAGTTAATTTCAATCATATCTCTCATTTGGGGGTAGGTAGTAAGCTCAGTAGAAATTACCTAAATTACTTCAAAGTAACTTTCTACAAAAATTACTGGGGTTCTATTAAAAACAAAACTTAGTACATTGGCTTCTACATTCCTTGTAAAAGATAAACTATTTGCCAAAGTTACCAGTTTAGAACTGTTTCAATGGAAACTTATACCAACCAACAAATTTTGTGATACAGGCTTTTTCATTTAAAGCAACTTATGGCTGGTAAACAGAACAATAAAAATTTACTGCTCCTTGTTCAGAGGCCCCTTTGATACTATAACTTTACAAATGATATCTTCCCATTTAATGTTCTTGGCAAAATGTAATAAATAACAGCAATTGTTAGTATGGCTAAAAAATATCTTTACTTGGGGGTCAACGATTCAAATTAGAACAGGTAGAGAAATATACAACAAATTGAAATGACTGAACTTACTGAGTAAAAAAATACTGCTTACACAAGAAAATCTACATGCACATTATGTACATGCTAAGAAATACCTACCTAAATTTACTCCACCCTATGTTATTTAAATATACACATTTATGTCTATCTGATCCCTTAAGATCAATCTTATAGGTTTGGGGGTTTACAGGTCTATATAAAACTGGGTTTTTTAAAGTTAGATAAGTTCTCAATAAACTATCAACAGGTCACGCATATTACCCTGGTGCTTCATGTCAACATCAACAATATTTCCTGAATGCACTTTCCTATGTATGTCCCAAAAACACAGAAGCTGGCTCATAACATGGGCACAACACTTAGTACACCATAAACAACTGGAGGTGTAATCAAAGAACAACTTAAATGATTTAGATGTAACAAAATATTAAAAACCAGAATGCAACTAGTATACAAGCACTTCACCAAAGCGATACAAATTTCGCTGGTTGCATATAACAACCTCAATCATTTGATCACAGTGCTCAAATAAACAAAAGTAAATCTACCCTTCATATAATTTCAATAACATTGGTAGTCAAGGAGTACTACTGCTGATTTTTCATCAAAGTGACAGACTACACTTTTAGTGAGAAAATTGTGTCTGGAATGCAACTTGTAAATAAAAATAAAAGCATAAGAATAAGTCCCACATAACATTTAGCAATTAGCACTAAAGTGGCTTATACCAATGCTAATGAGAAAAGCCACATCTTTTTCTAAATCATTAAGCAAACTGAAGCTGTAGGAATTGGTGGCTTGAGTAATTCAGTATGTTACAATATTTAAAAACTACCCAACAATTTAACATGCAATCACCTATATCCCCAAATAAAAATAAATAGCACTTAAACAATATATGTATGAGGTCAAGCTTACCATGTGGATTCTAGACAGATGTAAAGACCCAGCATTAAAAAGTCTGGAATCTTTATCAAGTTAATTAAGTCCACATCACCATATTGAGAAATTACAACTTTGTTGTGGACCTAGAATAAAACCAGTGTTTGGATGTTATTTTTGGTGAAATGTTTTAATTGATATAATTTAGGATGCCAAATACAAGTGTGTGGCTACTTATACTTAAACTCCCTAAACTCAAAAACCATGCTACTTTAGAAGAAGTTTACAATACATGCAAATTTCAAGCTAATTTCCAGATTCTGTTCAAGTAATCCAACTCAAATTATTGTCCATGAGCAAAGCAATTTTCACTTTATCTTCAATATTAATGAAACCATAATGTACCAGTTCCTCAGCCAAGTCCATTCCTTTCTCTCCATATTGTACTTCACATGTCAGCTGACGTGTCAGTTTATCATCCATTTTAAGTAGAAGTGTCATGGACTTGTCATCTTTATCTTCAATAGTCTTCACAATACATTCCATATGAGTAACAATCCTAGTTTCCTCTTCTGGCTCTGGGCTTGGTGATTCTTGATTATCTGCATTTTCTGGTGACTTTGGTCTTGATCTGTTGAATCGTGGCTGATTATCAACTCGCTTCCTTGCAACACTTAAACCAGTAAGTGGGTATAGTCCAATTCTGATTTCCTCAAGAAATTTTTCCAGTTCTAGTGGTTGCAGTCTTGCATATTTCCAAAAGAAAGCCTCTCGACCATCAGTGTGTCTTATTTCTGCCATGATTCTGTCTCCTTCAAAGTAATTATCTAATGATTCTGGCTGCTTAATTCCAAAACTGATAATGGAATGACCTGATTGAACTCTAAGAGAATAAACCTCCAACAGCACTTGGTGAAGCAAAAGGTCATCAACAGTAGGCCTACACGATGGGTCTTGACAAAGGCATTGACTGATGAAGTCTCTCTGTCTGTCATCTTCAAGTTTACTTAAAGCATAATATACTGATTCTTTGGTTCCAAGATTTCGATACTCTGGGAGCTGAATTGCTGCCATTTCTAATGCAACCATCCCAAATGAGTAAATGTCTGCTGCACAGTTTACTGGATGATCTGGTAGTCCGTAATCTGAAGATGACAGGGCCGTAAATAACGATTCTCCATCATACTCGGGTGCAATAAAGTGCATATTTTTTGCATCATGTTTGAAGGTCTTCACATGGCTGTGGATACTATCTGGTGCGACAGTGCCAATTTTCATTAATCCATTATGCTGTATAAATATTGTATCACAGTTTAAATTTCCATGAACAATCGGTGGGTCACACTTGTGCAAGTAGCTTAGTGCTGACAAAATCTGACGACACCACCGTTTCCAAGCTTTTAAATTCATGGTCTTGTTGTTAGTTTTTGTCTTCTTAAGAAACTGCATTAAGGATCCGGATGTCATGAATTCCGTAATGAAAATAAGACGTGGCTTGTCCTCCCTCATATCAACCCAGTATTTGTGGAACTTAACTATGTTAGGGTGGTCAAGTTGTGTCAAGTTTTCGAATATTCGGTTGAAAGTCTCTTCTTTGTTTTTCCACGACTTTCTCTCCGAAAACATAACTTCGTTCCATACAACTTCAACGCCTTCCTCAGTATCCATTGCCAAGTAACTTAAATCGATGCCTGGGACATTCCTCTGATTTACTTCTTTTTTGTGCTTTTCCCATCTTCCACAGGGGCTTGTTTCTACGACTTCCTCGTCATCACTTTCTGAGTCCTGCTGACCGCCATCTGCAGGAAGGTTTAAGTTTGCCATGTTTATTCGCAGAAATACAGGGTTTGAAAACGTTGAAAAATGTTTACATCCTAATACTCGTGGAGAAAAGCCTACAGTATTTGAATCTTCTTTTTCTAGGTTGTAAAAATGTGTAGAATCCAAACCACAACTAAAATGAAGGCAAACACCATATAAACAGTGTTTCTCTTACTTAAGACTTGGCACTGTTTTCTTGCTTTTCTGTGAGAGGAAATCCGTGGCCGGGATGTGTTTTGCAGTGGCTCTACGCCTGCGTCATCCAGCGAGAACGAGGTTGACATATCATTCAAGGCAAAAATGCGCCCGACACATGGAACAGAAAATGGTGGCTTGTTTGCACGTGTGTGCATGCAATGTGAAAAGAAAAACTACATAGGCCCTGTACCAAAGCACTCTCGGGTGTCAAATTAACCTCCCCCAATTTTTTACCACCCTGCCTTTATACCAGCACTCCTTTTGTTTATTACATTACTGGGAAACGCTAATCTTGTAATGGCTCAAGGCGTGTCATTGATAGACCTGGATAAAAGCCGACAGGAAGTCCTTGTTTCAAACACCCAGATTTTTTTTGCTAAAAAGAATACGGAATTTTGAGTTTGGATCGTTAGAACTTTCTACAATTCAGAAAACGTGGTGATAAATGAGACAAAGGGATAAAGTAGACAAAGGGATACGACCTTTAGGTGCTGGGAGTGAACAACACTAGGTAGACAGAACAGGGTAGACTAATAAGCGAGAGAGTTATTGTTTTATACTCAGGAAATACAGTAGAGCGTATGAGATGGATAGCCATCTCACTGTAGCCATCTCACCCAGCTATACTGCTGGGTGAGGTAGCTACAATGGTCTTAATTGGTATAGAGTTTTTGTCCGACAGTATCATCACAGCAAAACTAGCCCATCAGGTGAAGACTTCCAAAATTCATTCAGCAGAGAGGGCGGGAAAAGGAATGAAAGGAGAGTTCTAAAACCAAATAAAGGACACTACTCGAAATCTTTCAAGCCACGATATAAATATTGCCACGGAAGGATGGAACGGCATGATTAAGGGTGATCGTACAGATACGCTCAGCGTTGTATGTCTAGATGGCTCTCAGAACAGAAGCAATGACAATGAAGACCGAATGATTAAGTTTTGCAATAGAAATGACCTTGGCTTTGGTGATACTTCTTTCAAGCATAAGAATATGCATTAGTGTGCCTACAGAAGGAAACATACTGAATAAAATTGACTACACATGCATAAGCAGAAAATGGGCGGAGTGGAGGGTGCAAAGAGAAAGAAAACGCAGTGATTTTCTGATGAGTCCTGGAGGTTTATTGTTTAGTGCAGCAATTTCAAGAGTTGCAGAGAACAGGCGAAAATAGAAGATCAGTTTAGAGTTGCTGACGAATGCTACAGACAGTTTGACCAAGATGTGAAAAGAAGTTGCAGAAAAAGATTAGCAAGCCTGGTTTGAAAAGAAGACGAAAGAAGCACAGAAAGCAGCTGATAGAAATGGTAGAAGAGAACTTGTTAAATCACCAAGGAACTTTCAGAGAAGAACAGTTACGCCAACGTCCCATTCAAGAGTTAAAAAAGTTCGAGTTCTAGCAATCGAAGCCAAGGAGAACTAAAGACGGAACGACCCTTTTAAAAACGTACTCAAGCAATCGGCTACAGAGACGCAATTTGATTGATGTAGCCTTCTAAATACGTAAGAACTGGACATAGAAATGGCTTTAATTACTGGGGTGGAGTGGTTACATACGCCATTAAAGGAAAGGCCTAAATTGATGGAATCAACAGCATATTAATTAAAATGGGAGAAGCTGCAGTCGAAGAACAACCGCTAGATGTATTCTACCAGATCGTTAGAGAGGGAACAGTTCCAATAAAATAGAGTGGAGAAGTAATAGTCAAGTTGGCGAAAAAAGGGAGTCTTCAGAAATGTAACAACTAGAGAAACATTAGCTTACATTACACAACAGGAGAATGTTCGGCAAGATCATTTTGAATCGTCAATTAACAGCAGTAGATAGCAGACTACGTGAAGAACAGGAAAGTTAAGGAAAGAAAGGCAATGTACCGAACAAGTTTTTGTTTTTAAAAGTATTGTTGATCAAAGCCTGGAATTCCATTCACAGCTCGTGTTACATTTTATTGACCTTCAGAAGGAAAGTTTGGAAAGGGCTGGAGATCAGTGGAATTCCTGGAAATATCTTCGACATCATGAAACCAAGTACAACCACCCCACTTACGGAATTAAGGCAGCCTCAGGTACAGGAAAAGAATTCAAACTAATCTCTTTGAAAAGAGATAAGACTGCAAACTCTTCATCTTTCTGCTAATCCTGTATACTGACCATGTAATGAAGAGGCAGGAGAATATTTTGGTATCCTCTGGGAGCACAACCCTAATTTCACAGGTCTAGATGTCGCTGACGACACAGTGCTAGTGGGCAGGGCCAATGAGGGATGTCAAGATATCACTAGAAGATTGCAAATCGCAAGTGCCAGAGTTGGACTGAAAATTAACGAAGAGAAGAATAAGATAATGCCCATCACAGAAGACATGACACCACGAATAACGGTGAGAGAAAATCCACTTAAGACAGTAGGCAAGCTATTATACCTTGTGTTGTTAGCAACACAGGTGCGATTGAAAAGGACATGACCAACAAATGAGACAGAGATACTATACATGTATGGAAGCCGAAGCTAATTAGCACGGAAATTAAGATCCAGTTGTACATGGTGATACTCATTTCAACGAGGCCTTATGCTAGCAAACCACGGAAAAGCACAAGATATAGCAAAAGTTAGATTTTCTCCACTAACTGAATCTAAGAAGGATCCTAAGAAGCTGATGGCGGTACAAAATAACAAATGAAGCAATCTTGAGCTGAACCAGGCAGAAAGAGCTAAATACGATAGGTGAGAAAGAAACTGGCAGGATATACCTTTAGGGTACTATCTGGACAACTGACTCACTACGTCCTGTATTGAAATGTTAATCATATAACATTTCAAAATGGGCTGATGGTCTGAGAAATATAAGTCCGAAAGACTAGCTTTGGTTGATGATAGAATCTGCTGGCTTCGTCTTGTGGTCCGATGTTGTATAAGGGAACTGAGACCCTGAGGGCAAAGAAAGCTTCCGTTCATTAACTTTTGCTTTTACTGTAAGTGGCAGCATTCCTGAGACAATTTTTTCATAACTTCTGATTCACTCTATTTCATTTGACAAGTGTTCAACATAGCAAGACGCAATGCATATTAATGGAGAGGCTCACTGTAGTGACACAGTTACAGTTCCAAAGTGTTGAAAATCGTCTATAAGGGGATAAAAAGTAATTTTTGCGACCTATGTAGTCATTTGGCAAAAATGTGCTAGAAAATTACCAATAAATACAATTGTATTTTGCTTTCCTTCATGTCTGAAATAATTTGGTTTTGGCAACATCAGTGAAAGTCTTCAGCATTTGCATAAAATTTCCAGCGCCCCCGTATTCTTC
Source organism: Morbakka virulenta (assembly GCA_003991215.1). Lineage (NCBI taxonomy): Eukaryota > Metazoa > Cnidaria > Cubozoa > Carybdeida > Carukiidae > Morbakka > Morbakka virulenta. The sequence continues at coordinate 127,908 of RDPX01000073.1, forward strand.
AAAGGCCCCTCCTACTATTATTTAAGTATATTTCTTATCCTACCGGATACCCGGATACCCATGCTAATTAGATCATTAGATCTGAGGGTTACTATTTTCGTGTCCGACAATTTGAGACTTGGAAAAAATTTCATTTAGTCCTTTTTCACTACCACCCTGCAGAAATGGTTTACTACAAGAGGGGCATCACCCTACTCTTTAACTAGGATTGGGGAAATGACCATCCAATACTGAAAATGAGTATTTTCTGAAACCATTTTTTCCTGCTCAACTCAAATCGAACGAGTTCTGTTGTCCACTATCATGGGTTAGGTTGGTTCTGTAACATTATTGCTGTTTTCACTAATAAACGAATAAATTAATGCCACAAGCCTGCAGTTCGTTCATACAGAGCTTATGAGGTACACAGAACTCAAATCTAGGTGGTTTTGTGAAAAGCAAACAGACGTGAAAATTTCATCCAGGTGGAGTAAAAGGAGATGTGTTATTCTCTTTTTCAGTTCATTTCAGGTCCAGATCATTGTGTGTCAGTTTTCGTTTATATTTGTAGTTTGAAATGACGCTTTTTGTTGAAGTTTCTTTTGAGACTCTCGGTGAAGTTTATGAGGAATTGGGGTCCATTATGGCGATAAAACAAAGACAGAGTGAAAGTGGAAGGGAGTTACTCGGTACTACTTACACAGAAACTGATGAATCGCAATCATCAGGGAAATTCCCTCAAGAAAAAGTGGTGAAGGCGGAATGAGTAGATTGTGCACACGAAAGCCTGCTAAAAAATCAAATGGTCACAAAGAAGAAGGTGGAATCGTCGCTAAAAAACTTATGACAGGATTAACAAAAACGTCTACTCTCTACACGAACTACCTATCACTAAAAAAATTAAGTACGATTATGAACGATTTAACTAATTAAGGAAAGCTGAAAATTGCCATACTAAAGTAAATGTGATCCAAGTAAATTTAATTAAATGCTGTCTAACTATGCTTATGGTATAGGTTATAAGATAAGTTCTTGGGTAGAGTAAAAATCAAAGCCACAGCCTTCACTATTTTAAGACGCCATCCAATAAATAACGCTACTCCTCCACAGTTACAATCCAAACCGATTGTTACTCTGCTCTGTTCTAATCAAAGCACAAAAACAAAAAAAAACAACACGAAAACAATGTTGGTATTTCGTTCTTTGATAAATTTTAAAACTCATATTCAAAATGACATCCCAACGACAATTTGAAATGAAATACGAGGCAAAAAATGCCTGTTATTTTTCTAACACTATATCACAGTTAACATCTATTGTAATTAAATAAAACATACTCCAAGTTACACTACTGTTTTAACTTTTAGGTAATATCTATAAAATCTTTTAGAAAGTAAAGAAAATACGTCGATTTTAAGTTAGTGATCACAACAATTACTTTTTATCTCTTCAACAAAGTTTCTCAGAAATAGCAAGCTTTTAAAATGTCTATGATACAACAGTCAAAAATTCAAACACAGTTGTAGTTACTCTAAAGGTTACAACATTTCTCTGAACAATGGATATTATATATCGGAATAAAATTCTTCGAAAACAACAAATCATTAGCATCACAAGTAATACTTGTCAATGATAAATCCTAAATAAATAAATCGTATACACCATGGGTTGTGGTTTGCATTTAAAAAGTAAAATACTAACTGTAGCGGACTTCTATCTGGACGGCAATGACACAATAAAAAGTAATCAGTTCCGGGCAGTATGCGCTGAAAGATAAAGCAATGTAAATCAGAAAAAACCCCAGCTATATTCAAATACGCTTAAGCCAATGAAGTTAGCTATATTTACCTTTAAAGTGTAAATTAACCCACCCCAGAATTGGCATGTATATGATACGTTGAACTGCTATCAGTCTAGTTTCTAGAGACCTATTCTTTATGTTATCAAAAGATACTTGTTACTAATGCATTCAGAATTTCTTCTGTTTAAATCATTTAAAGTAACTGTTGGTCCCAGATACCTCTAAGCTATTGCATATACAGCATGCAAGTACGTCCCACTACACACGCAGTTTTCTTGTTCCCATTACTTGACGAAAGCAAAGAAATATTTGTTCTGTATGAGCATTGGATTTGATCATCTTAAAAGCTCCCAAAGTGTTAAGGGGCTGTACGGAAATCAGCGATCGCAGACTATATGTTTATAATCTTTAAACTTGTAAAAGATGTCATATTGTGATTCGATAAACAACACGCCATAGCTAATGCTGACAAAACAAACTTCTTGGCAAGACAAGTGGTTTTAAAATGCGTTTAAAAAAGTTTACAATGAAGCATATGGTATTGGTGAAAATAAAACAAAAATGTTAAACAAAAATGCTGAGTCAAACACCCAAATCAACCCTTAGTTAATTAAACAGTAAATGAGAAAGAAAACTGAACAGTGAAGCAACGGCTGTGATTCATTATGATAAAGGAAAACCCTATGGACGAGGCAAGGGAATTCATGGACGAAAGTTGTGAAATCACTGTTCCTAAAAACATATTTGGAAAGCCGCTGTAATAGGTAAGTAATATTAAAAATCAAAGCAATGGCTATGCAGTACCTATTTTTTACTTCAAAACTGATTAATTTTCTTCGTCCTCTTCACCTGAAATACTGTGGTACAACTACTAAAGGTGAAATGGGCAATATTATTTACCCAAACAAAAAAAACACGACGCCACTTAAATTTCAATACTGCCGTTTCCGTAAGAAGCAAGAAGTTAAATTCTTAAATCTGGTCCTGCAGCTCTCTATTTCTATGATAACAAAAGATTGGTGACCACACAGCTATTGACACCCCAGCAGCAATATCTTTACAGTAGGCATTTTAGAAATGCTAAAAATCGTTCATTCCTCCTTACTGTACAGCATCGGCAATCTTGTTTACAGTACTGCCGATATACTTTTACCTAGTTAATCCTTACCAATTTTTCAAACGTATACCAGATTTAAACCATTTGACTAAGAACGTAAGTTGATAATTAATAACCCGTGCTTAGCAATGTCAACGGGTTACAAAACACACACACGAATCCATTTAGCATTAAAAACAACTGTAGTCATGTTTTACTGCCGAAATGGTAAAAAAATCCACACAAAATGAAAAATTAAGCGACTTCAAAAGTCAGTATTTGTAAATCCTAGTCAAAAACACTGTTCACGTAATTGACAGGAATTGATTATTTTTATGACTGAAAATTAATTTTCTTCCTCCCTCTTTCCAGCATCAATATCGTAATGTAAACGATAGCCGTATCGGGAGTAGGCATGCATTTCCATGGTGTCTTCATTGCATTCATTACCAGGGTGCCCATGCTCCCCACAATTGTAGCATGAATGCACCTTATCTTTTTGGAGTTCATTCTTTTCGGGGTGCATTGTTTGTATTTCAATGACCGTCTGCCTTCTCGTCAGAAACACCTGACAAAAACAAGGAGAAAAAAACAAACAAAAACCCCCCATATAAATCAAAATCAAATAACAATGAACGTAGTACCAACCAAAAAATCTCAATTTCAAAATGGGCAACGACTAAATGGGTATGACGTATGGTGGCAATTTATATGATCCCTACTTTACGGTTATGTACAGATAGCAACCAATATGTGATATGTGTCACAAATATGTCAATTAAGATTATGCTGGAATAACATGGGACCCTCGACCCTTGCTTTATTGAATGTTACGTTTAACCCTTTGATAAAAATTAACAATCGGAAGAGATCTGCTACTGTTTGCACATTAATTTCCAATACGATATGCATTTACTTTAAATACATCATAGCACGTCATCAATAACGCACAGAACAAAACCGACAGTGTGTTTAATATGGCCCGAACTAAATCTGAAGAAAATGACGTCAGTGTTTCCTCATGACCTCGGCAATATATTGCTTAATGTAGATTGGCTCTTCAAGTTTCAAATTTGCTTCTTTAAATTTTTATACTTCAGCTATTTAAGAACTCTAGTACTGAATTTTCAAAAACTGTAGTAGGAGGCTGCACCATGGGAGTCGTTGTAAAACGCATTAAATGTTCCCCAATTTTCTAGCTGAAGAAATAAAAATGTCCGGCAGTCGTTGAGCACACACTTGTTTGTTCCTTAAATGATTTTTACGATTAAAGAGTAAGTAACGGCAACCTGGCTAACAGGTATTATTCAGATTACACATTACTTGTTTTCACAAGCATTGCAATGGGTACTTTAATAAACAAAAACAATGACTTCTAGCATTAATTCAAAATTGACAAATTGACCAACCCTTTTGCGCCTTCATTAAGCAGTTCTTAATGACATTACTGTCAACAAAGCCAGATTAACGGATCATTTTTATATGAAAGTACATTCCATTTCTGCTGAGAATTCTCTACTATACATGGTATGCCCATTTTCCTTAAGAATGAACTAAATATCGCTAATTCGGTTGTACCTTTTAGAAATGGGATTGTCGATTTTACCGATATTTTTCCTCAACTTTCGAGCAGAAACATTCCTTCGTCACACAATGGGCATATAAATAATACTCGAATATTCAATTCAAAATTACATTAAGTCCTGAAGTTTTGCCCATTCGTTTTATCAGGTTTTCCTCCGCCGAAAAACAAAATCATTTCGCAAGTAAGCTATTCAATTTAGTAAACTATAAATAGTAGCTAAAGTAATAAATGTCACAGTCTAGAGTGAAAATAAAAAATACACCAGACAACGCGCAAGATAAAAAGTACTTTTAAAAGAGCTAGAAAATCACTCTGTGGGTGCAAACTTCTGTCAAGCAGCAAATTTCCAGCAAATTCTATGCAAATCGGTTTATAACTTTCAGTAATTCTACACAAAAACTCACAGTGCAAATATCTCACATTGTTTATTTAGATAGCGTTTAGATAGCAAACAAATTAGGTGGTTTAATATACGAAAAACCAAATAAAAGAATTATATACCAAACCAAACGCATAAAAGAGGTATCATTTGCATAGTTAATGAAAGAATGATATAAAAACAAAACGCTGTGTTGCTGTGTGCAAGCCATTATCTGGCCTCCAGTGCCATAAAAGTTTAAACGGGTGGCATCTAGTAAACTACTCCAGTCTACCAGAAAGTATATGCATATATTGATAAAAAATACATGTATTTTACGAGATATAAATTACTTATCTTCCCAAGGTCTGCAAGAAAACTAGTATATATATACAGTAAGCAGGGCTTATGTGAGCCAATCTGGTGTCATGTTTTTCATGATTTATGCCAAACACTCAGGTTTGGTTCACACAATCATTATTTTCACCTTTGTACTGCTGTGTCATATTCTTTAAAATATGTTGTCTACTAGCACTACCATTAATTCCATATTTACCAAAATCTAAAACAGCTTACCTCATCATCAGAAACGAAATCATCAAAACTCTCTTCGGTGCCTTGGCTTGCTTCATCACTTGACTTTTCACTGTAATTTGATTCTTTTAAGAATTGGGTATCCTGCGTTTTCACTGTCCGTGATGAGGTTGAATGACTATTCATTCCTATCGGAACGTTACTATTAAATTCACCCCGGCTATTAAAACACAAATCATTTCCTGTCGCTGCTGTATCCGGTCGAGTTCCTAGTTCTGAATGAATGTATCCTTGTTGAGGAGAATGATCGGGTGCGATGGAAATAATGCCATTGATTATATTGTCAGCCAACGTATTGTGCCGCATTGCTGAAAACATTGGCTGAGAACCAAATCCCTGAAAGCCCTTTTCGCTAATAAAACGAGTAAAAGGGGTTACAAAAGAATTAGAACTAGTCACCGTTATACAAGACTGCAGTTCAAAAGCTTCAATCAATCTAAATATTAAGACATTTTTCCGAGCCAATTTTGTTTCACACACGAAATCAGTAATAAAATAATAAGATAAGATCGGGATAGAGTGATGGGGAGTATCTACCCTAATGGGTAGATTTAATTTCCCCATTAAATGGTACATAATGTACTTCCTATGCTCTCAGATTACAGCCCTGCACCATTACTCAAAAAAAACTAATTACCTGATGAATACAATAATGAAAATACATAATTTTTTTTATTGACTGTTGATGTAAGAACTTTATCATGTCATGAGTCGTAAGCTTTTTCTGAGCTAAATATCACTCGAAAGGTAGCTGAGAAACAGTTTACGACTCATGACATGATAAAGCTCTTACATCTATGGCTTCCTCCGAGTCCATAAAGTTCAGCCTTTTCAAGATTTTTATTGACTGTCAAATTGTTCGTCTACTGCAAAAACTGACACTGACATACCTAGGCTACATCAAAACTCATCTTTTATACCCATCCTTCAAACATTAAGTGTAAACTCAGAATATCTTTCTACAGCTTGTCTTCTGGGGGCGACAAAATGGATGACTGATATCCATCCTCGCCAACACCAACCAATAGCCAGGTTGTGCTGACCAGCTAACCTACCGAAACAAGATACCAAAAAGACATGCACTCTGCTCTCAAAAAGTGCAATCGTTTACAATTACAAGGGCCCACTGCTTTCATGCACTAACTTGTTGTTTAGAAGCCAATCAACTGTCTGTGATACATAGTGGTGCGTTTACTTTCATAGGGTAAACTCGATTCGATATTTATCCTTTTAATCGAGCAAATATCTGTAATTTTAGCACTATTACCTGCAACTCGTGTGTTCTAGTACAGTCTTCTTAATTAAAATGCATTGTCAAATTTCAAGTTGTTAAAATTCTGTATCAACAACAAACTATACAAACGCGTCTTTATTAAACTGTACACCAAAACTTACTTAAAAATCAAGTTAAACTACAATTTAGTCTCAGTTTTATTCAATATTAAGTAATTACTCTTTGTGTAGGTACATAACATTCCAAATACCTTCCTACTCAAGTTTATCTCACTGCATTGTGGACCCGAGTAATTACTGGTAATCTAGAAAAACCTTTAAAAAGTTAAAAGAAAAAAGATAATATCTTAAAAACTAAAGCTCTTCCTAAACATACAGAAAAAATAAAACAGGGTAAAGACCAGTACGTAAATCGAAAAATTGACTTGCACTTTCAAAACATACAGGTGAATTCAACGGCAGCATAATTAGTCCTCTTCTTTAAAAAAAAAATAAAACAATTTTAAGGTGCTTTTTGACTGCTTGGGGTTTAGTATGCTTAATGGAGTGAATTATTCTGCTTATATTTTCTTGAAAAATATATTTGCGTTTTCGAAACAAATGTATTTTAACCAGATATTACATCCACTTATGGAAAGTAAAAAGCTTTAAGTAAAGAAAAACAGCGTGCACACATCACTAAATATTCACTAAATTACAACAGTTGTAGTACTGTTCCCACTTTCTACTTAAGGTTTACACAAAAACTTTCACATCAACTGTTCTGCAATGCATTCCGGGATCTCGAATTTCATACTGGAATCCAAAAGCTGAAAATTATCTATGTGAACAGTGGCATGGTATTAACTATATTGACTGGTGCCTGCCTTTCATCCACCAAATTGCACCCTCAAAGATTAAGCTTTTGTTGTGAGCTCTGGGGATGTTGGGAAACTCTGGTAATTACTGTGTTCAAGAGCTCACGAATATGAGCAAAAATCTCTCCCGCTGAAAACGAACTGTATGGAAATTGTCGTTACAATAATCGTGTGACAAAAACAGTTTCCGCAGCCACTCTTCATACCCTACAACCACTTGTGCTTGTACTGCTGGTAGAAATGAAGAGTTGAATCGTTAGTTTTCTTGGCAAGACCAATTTCCAAACCGTTTTTTGATGGTAAGAGCTCAGTAGGCAATACTGTACTTGTTTAATCTAAATGTTCTCCTGTGCTGTATTAAAACAAACACCGACGTACCCACGACTAATTTTAATCTTTCTGCTGCAAGCATGGCTACTTTGTGAAGTGCACAGGTATATAATAGTTTCCTCAAGATGTTCCAAATGCAGCGAAAGTGTGGTGGGCTCTCGACCCTTCAGGTTCGTATATCAGAAACAAGAGGCTTCATCTTAAAGGTGCCATTAGAATAAAATAATGTATTACAATGTGTAAAAGTGATATGATAGAACATTGAATTGAACGTTGTGATAGATTGTATACAATTACCCCAACATATTATTCCACACAACTATGGAGAGCCGATGGTAAAATTAGTTTCACTATTACACAAAACCAAAATCGTATCAAAGCCACTAAGAAGTCTGTATTTCGTCCACATGTGCGTGAGTAAATAAAAGAGTATGCTACAAACATTTGTCTTGAATGCACTCAGTAGTACAGCACTCATGCTCCAAGTTTATCTCTGCAGACATTGAAACACACACATTCATTTCAATTCATTTAGAATTCTTTGTAAAAAATTGCAAACTTAAGTCCAAACAAAACTATTAACACCCTTGTATCAAAATATCTGCTTAATTTCTCTGATTAAGGACATTACCATCCGAATTAAGTACCCAGGAACATTTCATGACCAATATAAATACTCGAGGTACAATACATGACGAGTTTGTGAGTACCTAAGTCATTCCCCCACCAAACTCGAAACGGATGGCTGATTAGCGTTTACTGTGTAAAAAAGTGGAATGTTTTTGAGTGAAGGTGTTACAATACAAAGAACGTAGTACAGATGTTTCCTGTTGTAAAAGTCTGAGCAGAAAAAAGTAGGAGTGAGCAATCGCAAAAAAAGATCGCCAATTTCAGAGAAAGATTTGGAATTACAATACCTTCAAACAGAAAATCAGTTTTAAGGAAACTAAAAGAAACCAAATTAATGAAGAATTAATGTTCAACAATGAAAAGTATACACCACCAAAAAGTGCTAAAGTGCAAGGCCAACGCGTTTTTGTGTGCTTGAAAAATAAAGTACAGTCAGATGTTAAAAATAGGCAACAGTAATAAATATCACACATTGCCCAGAAAATACTTACATGAGTGCGTCCACATTAAGTTTAAATTTTTTTCTGGCACCTTGAGTCAACCCCAAATCAATCAAATCCGATTCTGTAAGAGACGCCATCTAAAATATAGAATTACCATTATACAATTTGGCACAATGTGAAACCGATACAGGTAAAATTAATAAAATAGCAACGTTGACATTGGAATTGTATAATAAAGATATCTCATATCAACTCCGGCAACGATCAGTCGTTATCACTTGTGGACAGCTTTAGCTGTGACACAATTATGTGGCTAATCAATGCAACATTGAAAATTTTAACACTCTGATAGTACCGGAAAGGAGGAAGGGGGTTGCAATCGAAAAATTTACCTTGGTAAACGTTCATTAATAGACCAACACTTTTTACCAAAGCGCTTAGTTCACAATTTTGTGTCAAAATATTTTTTCCACAGCAAATCAAGGAACTAGTTGAAGAAATCCCTCAATTACTGAATTATTGTTCGCAAGTACTCAAAACACACATTTTCATTAAAATGTGCAGGTAAGACCATGAATGCCATGAATGCCATGAAAAAATGAAGACCATGAAGGCCAAGAAGAATTTAAGTTTAAAATGCCCCCTACTGATTTTGAGTTGAGGTTGATTGATTTTCAAACTATGGAAATATAAAAAATGTAGCTTTTTAACATGACCAACGTTTAACTTACTCTTTCATTCGATATATACAAAATATTCCGAAAGTGAGAATTCATCTCACCAAATCAACCTTCAGTTCAATAGATGTAAAATATATAATTGAGTTTCCCACTGAACTACGGGAAATGGAAAGTACCCAACACTTTACAAAAATTGTAAATGACTATTTTCAAAGAAGCAACATTACTTTATTGTAACATTTGTAGTAGCAAATAGCCATTAGCATTTATACTTACAATTATATCAGTTTTAATTCATACGCTCAAAACATGCATGAATAGCAGTGTTATTAACAAAGAGTGGGTAGAGAAGAAGAAAACCCAAAATTGGAATTATGACCAGACTTCCAAATTCTGATAAAAACACCCCAAAAATGTGTCTTTAGGTAAACCTTTGCTGTGCTGTACCACACTACAGTACAGCAAATGCTTACCTAAGTACTGTGGTGTAAAACTGCCAAATAAGTAACGTTCACGGTATTTCTAAACTTCTTGTACAATCTCTTTACATGCCAATAAAATATATCAATCACCATTATACAAAAAAGAAAAACAAGTTTTCAAATAGAATTGACACTGCCATTTTTTTACTTGTCAGCTTGGCAGGGGAGAAAACCGAAAAATTAGTTAAAAGAAGAAATAAAAAAAATCAGTTTAGTACCTTTTCAAACGTATAGTCTTTGAAAACGTCCTTGTATTTATGAAGTCTTAGGCTTTTTAGCCAATCGTACACTGAAGCAAAATTTTGCACATCCTTTTTGTTGCTTCCTATCCCTCCAGTTGATTTTCTTCTAAACATTGGACTCTGCGCTGGAGACGGTCTTGGTGACGTTATTGGGGAAGGAAGTGGCGATGTATACGGTGAATGACACGGTGAGTCAAGAGGTGACACTCCACAGGAAAAAGGAATACTGTTGCCTCTGATTGACTGATAGGAAGGTTGTGGATACTGTTGGTAAACATGTGACGTTCGAACAGGGATAGGTGCACTAGGGCATCTGATAGAATAATCCCCCTGCAGTGGGCTAAAAGTTGATACTCCTGAAGCTGGATTGTTACCTTTGGTTCAAAGAAATTGGTCTTGACTAAACAAAGTTGCCTTAAAAGAATAACACTACTGAAAATGCGAAAAAAGCTATCACTAAGGCATCTATTTTCAATAGTAAAACTTGCAATCTATTCCTTCCCAGCAAAATTTACTTATCTTATAATCTCTACTACTTTGCATACAAGGGCATGGTCAGTTACCATATACGTAAATCTTGGGGTCAAAATACATACAAAAAAAGAGAGACTGGCAAGTTTCAGTCCCAATATTTGCAGCGGTCCTGTTTAGGAAATTAAAACAAACCTAATATGGTGCATAATCAAAATTTTTAGAATAAAGTAAAACCTTTAAATAGTGGGCATGTCATATGGCGGTCGACTGTTAATAAGGGCCACTTCTTCGGGAATCTGTAGAATCAATCCCAAACCCTTTTAAAATAAACTTCATATTGTGGATGCCTATACAGGAGGCACTGTATACAATGGACTTTTTTCGTACATCAAACAGCAATTTACCTGTATATTGAAGTCAGTAAGCAGGATATTTAAATAAGGTTAAAAAAGCATTTTACTTGATACATTTTTTACTACATTATTTACAACTTCCTTAATTTTTAAACAAATATGTCTCTGGCCTTGGCATTACTCTACTATTGCCAAAAAATATGTATTCAGCGAATCTCAAGTCCATTGCCACCATTACCATTTACGCTTTACCAATAACCATCGCTGATATAATGCAGTCAGGCAATTTTTAAAAATGGAAAATCTTTAACAGATGAATTGGAAAGTAAACTACAACTGTTTTGAACTGTCGTCGTGAATGAGGGCAACAGCAGAAGGATCAAATCCGATATTTTCTTTCGATAGCACTGTAGTGAATCGTGAATTGTGCTCTTCCAGACTTTAATCTGAACACAATTTTGCCAGTTGTCATGATTAAAAAAACTCCCAGCTATCGTGAGGATTGCGAACCATGCAAGCAATAGTACACGTATTAACTACGCCTTGCCGGATAGGAGGATTGGTCGACAAAAAATACCCAAAGAGATTGAAAACAGAGTAAGAATAGGATGACTGTTACCCTCTTTGTTGTTGCGGATAGTTTGAATCCAGTAGTAATAGTTTGAAACGGTTAAGAACCATACAAGGCATTAAATCATCGACGGTATGTAGCTGCGAAAGAAATCGGGGAAAAAAGTTGGGCCAAGAAATATAAGTTGACTTTGGACTTGAAAACGTTAAAAGTCATATAATGAAAAGGCGCCAAAGAGCCTGCTAATCCGAAATAAAAAACAATATGCGCAACAAATGTATTAAGGATGACGGCGTTGAGAGAAACGAGTCACAAGAGATGCAACAAACTGAGCCCATACGATTAATACAATCACCATCACCATAAATTTCAGTTAGTACAGTTCAAGATAGTCTAGGTCCAGGTCATCTTGCCACAAGATATCATGACTTGGGAGCAGTCTCTTACATCTGTTTTGGACTGCTGCCTCTGAAGATTGAACAGTTTCGCTTTTTTCTCCTTTTGGATGCTCCGATTATGCTGTTGTCACTATGAAGGTTAAAGAAACTCTTTTGAGTCTTGCTGTCACGCCACATCACCAAAAGAGAAATTTGCTTAAACCCTCTTGAGGTGGATTTCGTTAACTGCTTGGTGTTCCTTGGAACGTAGAACCTTGGAATTCAGTCCAAACAAAATCTGCTTCTGATGCTGCAAATATACTCAAGAATGGGTACATGTTAGTATTGAAACATTTTTAACTATTCGCAGTTACAAAGTCAAACCTCATTTCCTGCATAGCTCAATGGTCATTGTTCTTCTGTCATTGCTCATTACAATCAGTTCGATGTTCAGTTTAAATGCGATGGAATATAATTTTGTGTTTCTTTCCGACTGGTTAGCAATGCTTGTAAATGGGTGATTTCTGAAGCTAAGTCTCGCTATGCTGAGTGAGTATGTGGATCTATTTCTTTCCAAAAACTTGCAATCGTAACTTCTGGGAGATTTACAGTTGTATTTTGCATTTTGGCTAACCAATTATTCCTCCACTTTTTGAAGGTGCTTGGTTTTCTATGTCCTCTATCTTTCTTTGTCAGTTTTTCTTCATAAACTGATCAGATTTTGGATACTGTTATCATAAATTCAAGGTTATCTGGCAAGGTTAATTATGGGCTTCATCAATTCAAAGCTCCTGGTCTTGAATCGATTCCTGTAATTGTCTTTAAGAAGTATCGTCACTGATACCTAAACTTTTGTATCAACGTTCTGCTTTCCACCCTCCTGGAAGGATTTTACTATTGTCCCTGTACTCCATAATGTAGGTTATACCTCTGATCCTGGCAAGTATTGACTTGACAGTCTTTTGTTATCTGTAACGTCTTTGGACGACTTATAAACACTACATTGATGGGATTTTTGCAGAAACTAGTTTTTTCTATTGATGTTCTGTACTGATTTAGAGGAGGATCTCACTCTACACGTGACGTTTTAACTGTAGTCACAGAGCGTATGAATAAGTTTATGTATATGTCTGCTGAAGGGCGTGATATAGTTCTAGATATTTCCAAAGAATTTTTAAAGGTGTGGGGTGCTGGCTTGCTTCAAAAGCTTTGTGGTTATGGGGTTTGCTAAAGGATTTTTGAGATCATTCAGTCTTTTCTCTCATATCGGAAAAATGCAGATCACACTGGATGGAATTAGATTTGATGAGTAATCCATTAATGCTGGTATTCCTCAAGGTTCTGTTCTTAGTCTACCTTCCTTCCTTCTTTACATTAATGACCTTCTTGGTAACTACTTCAGCTCAAGAACATCTATACTGATGGAACTATCTCGTATTCTAGCACCAGACACAAGACAATTCAGCAAGAAATACTCAAACTTACGAAAGAAAAGGTGGTTGGTTTCGTTCAAAATGGCAAAAACGCAACGCATGTCGTTGAATAGAAAGCAAAGTCCTTATCTCCCTGCAACACAGATGCAAAAAAATCCTGATAATAACCCTGAAGATGTTCCTTCCCCTTGTGGGTGTAAGTCATCAATGAGGTTCCTTGGTTTGTCACTTTCTCTATATCTTTCTAGGGGTTCATATATTAAATATATTGAGCCTGCCTCTACAAATGTTGGTTCTTTGTATCAAGCTGGAGAGTTCTTAACTCCAAGAACATTTTGTACCCATATAACTTTATTATTCGTCCTTGCATGGAATATTGCTCACATCTGGGCAGGTACTCCCTTGTCCCATCTTGACGTATTTGTAACTTGATAGGTCCAAAGCTTGCTGCTTCTCTTCAATCTTTGTCTCATCCAGACAACGTAGCTTGTGTTAGTTTTTCTACAGGAATTATCATGGGAGGTGTTCTTATCAGCTTTCCTATTTGGTGCAAGTTCGGTTTGTTCAATCTCGTGAGACTCATTTTTATATGCTTTACGGAATAGAAATTAAAAATAGAAAAAAGAATATTAAAGCTATGCTTTAAGGAATTGTCTACAAGAGACATTCGTATAAAATATGAGGAGATTTAAAATTTATCGGCAAGTCAATTTGTTTCATTCCCATATAAGGCTTGGAATAACGAAGAAGTCCAAAGAAACTGGCAAGTAGAAACTCCAGAGGATTTGAGTACAACTGAAAAGTTTCTAAACATTACAGAAGAAAACCTGAAAGAAGGTATTTCTGTAGGCCAGCAAAGAAGTAACTCTTCAAAGATGTCAACTTTAACACAGCACTGTATAACACTGAGCTGACTGCTTGGCATGCTTATCATTAGATCTATAATAACTTCCTGGGCAACAAGAGAAAAAGGGGGTGCAACTTCTGTAGCAAATAAACTTAGAATGTTATTTACCAAATGTCACTGAAAACCAATTTTTTGGTCTCCTATTGGAACTTCTTTGCCGAAAACCTTCAAGCACTGCTGCCTTACCAGTTTGATAACATTCATCGTCAAGAATATCAACACATGCGTATAGATAGATAGATAGATAGATAGATAGATAGATAGATAGATAGATAGATAGATAGATAGATAGATAGATAGATAGATAGATAGATAGATAGATAGATAGATAGATAGATAGATAGATAGATAGATAGATAGATAGATAGATAGATAGATAGATAGATAGATAGATAGATAGATAGATAGATAGATAGATAGATAGATAGATAGATAGATAGATAGATAGATAGATAGATAGATAGATAGATAGATAGATAGATAGATAGATAGATAGATAGATAAATAGATAGATAGATAGATACATAGATACATAGATAAGTAGATAGATAGATAGATAGATAGATAGATAGAAAGATAAATAGATAGATAGATAAATAGATAGATAGATAGATAGATAGATAGATAGATAGATAGAAAGATAAATAGATAGATAGATAAATAGATAGATAGATAGATAGATAGATAGATAGATGGATAGATAAATAGATAGATAGATAGATAGATAGATAGATAGATAGATAGATAAATAGATAGATAGATAGATAGATAGATAGATAGATAGATAGATAGATAGATAGATAGATAGATAGATAGATAGATAGATGGATAGATAGATAGATCAATCGATCCTCACATATAAAAAATTCACTTCTTAGAAACTTAAAAAAGCAGTAAAAGTGTCAGTATGAAAACAAGAAAAATATGAAAATCTACCTTGGTTATATATTGCTGGTTGAAAATATGACTGTATAACCCCATTTGCACCAGTGTGAAGGACAGCCTTTGACTGTGGATGTAAGACAGCTCCTTGCAGCACAGGACTCCCTGGCTTGAAAGCGCTAGATGTCAAGACTGACAATGGCACATTTGATAGTGCTTGGCTTGCAATGTGAGCAACCTGTGGTGAACCTGGCTGACTTCTGTAGTACCCCCCAAGAACATTGGTTGGCATGCACACTAGTGCCTCTGTCCGTGCTGGTTTCACATCTGATTTCATCTTGGTCCCTCTTGCTAAATATTCCTCTGTTGAAAACAAGCAAAAAAAATAATATTGCAATTTGGCAGTCTTTAAAATAACAGCGTCAAACCAGTTACCACATATTACACTTTTTTACCCTTACATGTCATTGATCACCCTGTTTCCAAATCCCAGCCTTCTTAATTGAAGTTGGCACTGTATTATCACCAATTTACTATTTCACAATGTCAAACAATCAAAGTTTTTACACCCTCTAATTTGATTTCATTTTCCTAAAATAGCCTTGTTTAACAATGGGTAAGAAGTCAACCTCACATCACACACACACACACACACACACACACACACACACACACACATCTCCCTTCCTCTCAAATCACCCACCCACCACTAATTAAACTTGGCAGTGGTATTCCTTTCAAGCTCTTTTTATCACCCATTCCACACACAAATAACTAAAATGGTATTGCACAACATACCTTGTGATACATTACTGTCATTTCTTTTCCCCTGTACTGCATTACATAAATTCTCAAGTTCTGCTTTTACTGATGCCTTATTTAGTGATGTACCAGCAACCTTTGGAACCTTTGTGAAAAAAAAATAATGGATTCCTTGGGTAAACAAAATTATCAAAATTAGTATAAGAGTAAAATAAAAAATGGGCTGGTATGATCTGCGAGTTTCTGCACAACTACCAGAAAACACAGGAACCAAAACTTTCAAAAGTTTTTCTGTATCCCTCTTCCAAATATAACAGCCACATCTACTTTTCCAGTCAAATAATCAATTTTGATACCACCACACTGGGCTAATTCATATGCTCATTTATTCCTTATTACAGATTACCAGGGATGTTTTTTTACAATACCATGAAGAAATATGGCAAGCAGTCAGATTATATGCCAGCAGCATTCACTTTGTTTGTCATGTGGTGATTACTCAATGTGCTTTTCTGTTAAATGCAAAAAATTATTGCTCTCAAAGTGCAAATTCATATTTAGAGTGTACTTTGCTCATGCCCTCTCTTAGAAAATCAACATTGTCAAATTAACAAGTGACAAATTTTTTTCTAAATGTTATTTCAGAGAATGTGGCTCAACAGTACCATCTATTTTAAGTTACTCTACCACACCTAAACTCATATTTTTATCCTCCATTGGCAATGTAGGTATATTTGTTGCATAAATAAAAACAATACATGTAATTTGAATTTTAAACCAACACATTACTAAGAAATCAAGCAAATATGACAAAGTGCTTTTTTTGGTAGTACACAAAAACTAATCAAGAACATAGAACAAGAACAACTCTGTTTAAAATCTCCAATAACTTCAACAATATCTCTTATTCACAATTTTTCAAAACTACAGGATTTGATGTTAAATGATCAAGCCATTAGTCAAAATTCAAATAGATATTCTTATCTATTTATCATTTTATCTTATCATTTCATCATTATATTATTTTATTGATCATTATCTTTAGTTAAAAGATAAATGGATACAATTTCCTGAATCAAACAGATGAGAGAAAAGGAAAAGGAAATCTTGAGTTCATAGGCCTGGCAGTTTTCATTGCAAGAACAGATAACAATCTCAATAAACTTTCCCTAAATGCTAAGGCAAATGAATGCAAATTAGCACAAAAACAACCTGAATAAAATCCTTCATGTAAAGTATTGATATTCTGAGGGTGGCAATAAAAATACCTTTTTGGCTGACCAGAACCCGTGACTTAAATGTCTAACAGGAAAACTCCAATTTTGGCTTTCACTCCTTAACAATGATGAAATCAAATCAAAAACAGCTTTGCTTGGAATAAATGTTAGAGAAAGGCAGCAATTAATCAACCTACTGACTGGCATTCTGTATGTAATGTCTGGTATTTTCCTGGTACAACTAAGAAAAGGCCGATATTACCAACTAGAGTATTAAATCTGTTATTGCTACACCTTTGCAAATGTATCATAGACACTGTCTGCTCTCTTTCTAATTAATACAACCCCAATCACCATAAGGCTTAGACTGCCTACTGAAGGCTTACAACTGGAAAATGATATCTGACTTCTTATTCTATTTCTATTCTATTCTATTCTATTTCAAATAATTTTCATGAGAACTTCCATCAAAACAATGGCTCTGTAAACTCAAGATGTAGAGGCAATAGCCTCACACTGATTCTGAACAGTCTGTAATCTCAGAGGCTCTGTTACCATTTTCTTTTGTAAACATTTTCCTTCATTCTAAATCACCCCACATTCTTGTGCTTTGTGAGACCAGTCTCAATGATAGATTTAGTTATGGTGATCTTCATGTTGATACCAATTTACCTTTGTTTCAACAACTTTACAACTCAACCTTACTGTCCTTCTTTCTATGCTTGACAGGTCCTCCTAACAGGTACAAAACAAAAACTTGAACTTAAAACTATTTTGAGTGCTTTGCATTATTTTTATCATCAGGCCACTTGTTACCTACTATCTATTTGGTGACTTTAATGCTAATTACATGACCTGACTGCTCATTCTAATTGGTCTGGCTGAGCTAGTAAAAAAATTTTTCACAATGCTCTTCCTCCTCATGATTGCATGTTACCTGATGATTTTTCCATAACATTTGCCACATCAGAAAAATTTGAGCAAACCTTTTGAGGTGGATTTCATCAACTTCTTGATATTCCTTGGAGCCTTGAAACTTGAAATTCAGTCAAAATAAAATCAGATTCTGATGCTGCAACTGAAATCAAAGAATGGGTACAAGTTGGTATTGAAACATCTGTACCTAGTTGTAGTCCAACTTCAATCTCCTCAATGCTTCAATCCTTGTTGTTCTCCTGCCATTCCTCATCACAATCAATATGATATCCATTTTTAGCATGACGGAGCTGATAAATCTTGCTTTTTCCCTCTGATGCTACCAATGTTTGTAAAAGGCTGATTTCCGAGGCTAAATCTCACTGTGCTAAGTAAATATGGAAATCTATTTCTTCTTAAAGACTAAAAGAAGTTGTTTCCTTCATTTTTATAGTGTTCATTTTCTTTGTCCTCTAGGAAAAGGGGTGACATTTGGACCAGTGCCATTTGGAAAAGAAATAAAACAATCTGGCATTTCTTTTCCAAATGGCACTTGTGGATTTTATCAAGTTCCCCCCTCACAAACTGATCAGATTTTGGACTCTGTCATAAACTAAAGGTTGGCTACAAAGATTATTCATAGTCTTATTCAATCTAAACCCCTTGGTCTAATCAAACTCCAATATTTGTCTAAACACAATGACTAGCCAACATAGTCAATTAAAATTTAGGTTTTTTTCATACTTTCCACAATAGTCTACGAAATATTATGGTATTTTATTCCAAATATACTGATGCATACTACAAAAAATGAAAAAATAAAACCCTAGCAAAATATAATTGCTGTAAGATGGTGACTTCTTGCAAAATACAAGGCAAATGTGATCGGGGTCTACAAAAAACAACTTACCTCCAATTTTTTAACAGATGACTAATGAATATCAACCTAAGCCCTTAATTTCATTTATACCACCAAAGATATGGAGAAATGGTGAAACAAGACTTTTGGTGGCTAGATTAGGTCTGACATTTGGAGGAAGACATGCTATCACTATTCACTGAACAGTAATTAGTTGCATAGCCACTAGGCTATCTACAACAGTCTATATTGTTTAGCATGTGTTATCACACAAGCATTTACCTACACAAATGCAAGATAGTTTCCAAGAGCTCTCTGTCACAAACACAAATAAGAGTTTTTCCAATTTTCAGTGAACATCTAATTCCCATGCTGTCACACTTTCTATTTGGTTTGGCTTTAATTGGAAAGCATGTCAACTGAGCACCTCAGTAAAGGCATCAGCAAAAGCTTTCATTGAAGGAATTAATGTTATTTCTTCGTACAAGTTAACTAAAATCTCAATTAAATTTACTATTAGTCCTTAATCATAATTTATTGGCTTCTCAGCCCTTTAAACTAGTTTGCAGAAGACAGTGTATGGGTTATCTTTAGTTTTACCCCCAATCAAATTAAATGGTTAATTTTAGTGTTCAGAAATTCAACATTAAATTTCATTCATTTTCCTAAGATGTTCAGTTTAATTTTGTAATGAAATCTGACAGTCAGTTATTGCCTAATCTTGTTTACAATTCTGCACTGTCTAATTTTATACTTGTGGTATCAAACAATTGCTTCTTCACTGGTTGATTTCATGCTCAAATTCGTAACATGTTATCCTTCACCAATAGCTAATTTCACCAATGTATTACTTTTGGTGGTTTTAAGTACACTTTTAGACATTTTGGCAAGAAAGTCTTTAGTCCAGCAAAGACATTTCTTTCAACCACATGTACCCTTCTTCCAACCTCAAAATAATAGGCTAGCAAGATACTTTTTAACCAAAACTTTCAGTAACATATCCTACATGATCTTGTATCCTGCCTTGTTAAGAACTGGTCAAAATTGTGGTTGGGTCAAGCATCCATCAACAGCTGGCCAATATGTCTCCCAAAATCTGGAGATAATGCCACCACCCCAAGTAATTAAGGGTAAATGCCTTTGCTTCTCTAATGTCAAGAATGTTAGTAACTTTACTTTGTTACAGTTGCAAGACTACCTGAAATCTCCAGACACAGCTGATAAACTCCTTAATAGTTTATGGGCATGTATTAAGATCAAATGGGAAGGTGGCAGCTTTTCTTTTGCATCAGATCTTTGGATGTTTAGTGAGGCATTGAAAATGGCTAATAAATACATAACAAGTCAATATGAATTTCAAGGTGGGAAACATTTGAATGGACATACATGGATAGATGCTGTCTGAACTCTTTTGAATGCTGGAAGAATATAAATCACCAATGTCTTAAAAGTTGACATCAATTATGTAGTGTGCTAACCAAAGTAGAAGTGTTGTCTATATACAAAATGTGTGCAAACTAGTTCAAATCCCTGCATAACACCACTGCTGTATTCAAAAGAATTGTTTAAAAGAAAAAATTGTGTGTGTCTTGCTTTGGATCCAGATTGTTCCACACATATCTTTCTTTTCTACATTCTTAAATCCTCTCAAACTATAACATTATTTTCAGAAGAATGTTAATATTTACTTTAATAAAACTTACTTAAATTTATTTTAAATAATCTGAACTAAATCAAGTTGGTAAAATGACAAAATGAAAGTCATGGCATTTTGCCAACAAGTAAAACAAGAAAAGGGCCCAAGGTAGAGACTAACATTTTAGTACTGACTGTCTAAAATAATAGAATTTATATGGACTTGACTGGTTTTGGCTTTGACCCTCTTTTTTTTTCTTTTCCAGTGAAAAAGCTTGCATCCAAAATGAAGATGATTTAATTAAAATATATTTACGTTATGTGGAAAAAACTGTTTTCAATAATTTTGGGGGAATAATGATGGATAGCAGAGTCCACCCAAGAGCTAAAAACCTGGTTCTTTACTGATCTCTTAAAGTTTTCAGCAATTGTTCAAGTTCATGAACAACATGCTGGTGCTTTCCTGACATTCTATTCAAAATAAAGCTTTAGATCATTTCTGACAATGTTTAAGTCTTTGCCAAACAGTATCAGTAACACCATTTTAACAAGTCATCTCAGTGCCTTTGTAATCACACCATTGGGTTTTCTCACCATTGCTAAAAACTGCATTGTCATGTTGGGGTCAACCAACTTAGTCATGTTGTTTGTTTTGAAGATGGTACAGGTTGTGAATTGGAAGCCTCTTAATGAAGCACCTATTTACTCAAGGATTTTAGACCACAACTCAATCACAACTGGGTCATTTCCTAGTTTGGTGATTCTTGGCCCACCTGCAGTGATCATGTCACCTAATGAGATTTATTGGGGTGTTATTTGATACCCTTCAAAATAACCAGGTCAACTTCCATTTATTGATTTTGAAGTACACCAAAGTGTCCTATCCATTAACACCTGACTTTCTCTGGTGTTGTTTATTGAAACATGGCTTTGGATCTTACAGGATTGAGCTACTGAACCTAGGTCCTTTAACCAACAAAAATACAGCACAGAGCTCTCTTTTTTTTCTTTGTAGTACTGTTTTACCTGTTCAAGGCTTTTTTGTTTTCTGTCATCTGTTTTTCACTTTAATGAAAACAAGCACTTTCTGACCAAAAAGGAGTCTGCTGGCAAGTTCATTTCAATCACTGTGATATACTGTTTTGTTTGCTGGTCAGATTGTGTCCAAGTTGACTCTAATATTTAGAGTGCAAAGGCTATCAAGTTATTTAAAGCCTCTCAGTTAAAATATTGTGCCAATGGTCATACGTTGAAGTTTGGTACAAATTTTGTTGCAGAATCCTTTGGAATATACAGTTGAACCTGCTTAAATGACAACCTCTTTACAACAACCACTCATCTGAAACAGCAGTCATTAGGCCAGGCCACACTACTTCTTATAGGCATGATAGTTACTGTATAAGATAACATCCATCTAAGAAAATCTCTTTTATGTGGTCCCAACAGTAGTAGTCATATACAGGTTTGACTTTATTTTACCACTCAATCTTTTTCAATCACATTTGCACAATCTCCACTCTCTTTCAATGAGTAATTAAATCCAGAAAAAATTGGGTTGTCATTTTTTGTCACATGTAAGCTTCTTCACTGCTGATTAAAAAACTCCTCTTTTAGTTAATATGCACATGACTCCATTAACAGTAATGGTTGTCTGGTTGACAGAAATCCTGTAATGAATGCCTACTGTTATGAGCCCATCATTTACTAGCTTCAACAAATTTGTTACCTAACCAATTTATTCTTAACAGAAAAAACTTCCACTAGCTCCTTCGTTTATGCCACCACTACCTAGCTATATAGCTATTTAGCTATTTAGGTAAGCTATATAGCTTCCCTAAATTGTACAATCAAGGCTAGACTACCCAACTTCATTTAAAGCTATGATGTCAATATTTGCTCCCTGAAGTTATATTCAGATGTTGCAGGTTGAGGTCTTACAGAGTCAACAGTTTCACAAAGTGCAAGAATATGTGGTGAGTCAGAATGAAGATAAGCTTTTACAAAAGAACAATTAAAAATGAAGACCCCCGGCATTACTGAAAGCTAAGGTGGAGATATTATTGGAAGATATCTTCAACAGGTTGTTCCAGGTGTTTATGAAGTGACTACTACCATATCTCCATTCTGCACTCACAAATGGAGTCAGTCTTGGGTCCAGAGATTCTCTGCATCCCTGACCACTGAAGGTCTACTGGCTACTGGCAGCCATTCATTTGATTGATATTGTCATACAAAAAAAATAGATGTTTAAAGCCATCACCTAAATGCAGACCATTAGCATGTTGACTAACTGAGCCTTCTGGTTATAGGGGTGGTGTTAAATGGAGCAATTGTTGCCAATGTCTTCCCCACATTGACCTCATAAAAGTGGAGTGGTGATGAGGTGAAACTAAAGTGGTTTGATCCAGACATCACCTCTAGGAAGTTTGCCAACCAATATTAAAGCTGTCCCCATGAGGCAGACGTAACCCTTCCAGCAGCTAACCTGGTATTTCAAGGCCTCAGGAGAATCTTCAAAGACTGCTGTAGAGTTCACAACAGAACTTCTGGTTACCAGAGCCACTACTGATTTAGAGTAGAATTGCAAAGTTTCGAGACTTTGAATCACTAACTAGCAAGGAGCTGGGACCTGATGGGTACCTAATGCCAATTCTCTAATCTGAGTTTTACTTTAAGGCCTTCAAACATTAGTCTCATGCAGAATTTTCATGTTGTGTGGTTTATCTGGGCAATGTATTGTCACAAAGATTTCATAAAAGGGGCATTAAAAGTATTTATTATTTAAAAAACACAACTTTTTTATCACCCTGTAAGTCAAAGGTTACTATTCCCACAACAACAAAAAAGCTCCTAAATCTGAGTCTTCTGGCAGCAGTTCTCAAGACACCTGTCTATTTGGTCAGTTACTTTTCACTCTTTTCATGGTAACAATGTTAACTTTTCAACCACTATGACTGGTTCTAGAGTTGGCAATGATAACTCGGGAATGAACAGCAGTAATAAAAATAAAAAATAAATAATCCAAGTTTGCATTATAGCTTTGTCCATTTTTTGTTTGCTTTTATTGTTAAAAATTCCTTTGTGCATTTAATAGACATAATTTTGATGAATACCATTTACAATATCACTATCTAGTATCCTTTGTTCATAGCTTTAAGTATTCTGACAACAATGATGCCAGTTTAATAGAGCATTTCTTGCGGAATGCAAAATATCATAACAGATAACCTAAAGGGCACTTGGCTTTTGGACTGTTGATGTACAAGAACACAAAGAGACAACTACAAGACCACCAATTGTGAAGGCAACCAGTCAGAACTATCTGGTCAATGGCCAAACAAATGAAAGCTAAAAAAATTTAAACTTCACATAATCATGTAAGTACATATCTCAATATGTAAATATTTGGGCTTTCTAAACAAAGTAAGCAGGGGTGAATGTTACTCCTTGATTGTTAAAAAAGTGAGTAGTGGTAAAAAAGTAAAAAAAATTGATCTATTTAAATATTATGTGAGTTGGCCTAAAAACCACTTGCATAGGAAGTATTTACAAATGCCAAAACTCTATCTTTCTTATGATTCTGAAGATCAAGAAAATTGAACTTTAACCAATGTTTTTAGGGGGGAAAGGTAAAATATGTTGCTATAGCTTTTGTATGGTATTGAGTGGGGCTGATGTACCGATTTTTGCGTTTTCCCCATGCCAAAGAGGAATAATTGCAGTGCTGTGAACTGGTAGTCTCAACTCTTCAACAAAACTGGTAAGTCATTTGTAATCTGCTTAATAATTGGAGCAATCAAGAAGTTAGCAGGGGTTCACAAAGGTGAAATCGGAAATCTGTGCTGTGATAAAACAAATTAGAAAATTTTATCATTTAATCGGCTACTTACAGTGCTTTCATACTTTTTATGACCCACAAAACAGGAATAAATATCTGGCGTACAACTTTTTAATTAATGTAAAATCCAATGCTTCTGACAAGTATTTTCATGTCGAGCTTTTTTGTACTGAAGAGATTTTTTGGAATATTCGGAAGTCCATTTCTTCTTTGTTATGTGAGCCTCATGCTCTCATGAAAAAAACACTTGTACAAGCAAAATTTAAAAAATTACCTGTACTTCAGGCCTTAATAGTTGTACAATGCCAAGTTACACATTAAGTCAAGAATAAGCAAAAGTATTGATCAAGGGAGTTTTTAATATGAATTTAATAAAATAAACTGAAGAAAGCAATACTTTTAAGGTGGAAATAATTTAATTTCCTCAGGAAATAATTTAATTTCCTCACAATACATTTACAAGTTACTTTTTAAACTTAATTTGTATCCATTATATCCATTTAACAGGACATAAATATACAACGATTAAAAAAAACATATTTCATGTAAAACATAATTACCGATGATAACAAAAGAAAGTGGTCTATATATTGCTAAAGTGGTGAAATTTTTTGTTTCCTTTCGTTGACCTAAAAATAGCACCATTTCGTTTTGGCCCCCTAAAATACTCCTAAAATACATTTGCAGCCAATTCAAAAATTGGTCATAACATAAACAAATGAGAAAGAACAATAGTACTATTTTGTCAGCATTACGGATGAGTTCATGAGCTGTACAATGTATTTCATTTCCTCTGGCATACTATTTCTCTCTCTTTCCAGATTCATTTGAATTTTACCAGCATCCATTCCTTGACACAACTGTTGTGACCAGAATTTTAAAATGCACTTTTTCAACCTTTCCATAAAGCTATCGTTGAAAGTTATGGTTAAATTTTTCCAAATCAAGTTCTCATAGGCTCATTCATAAAAATCAAAGATTTAGCAGGAAATAACACTTACCAAGCTCTTTTGTTGATGACATTGATCAACAAAAAACTCAAATCGAACTTTATTCGTAGCGGATTACCTGAAAAGCCCACGCAGAAATGTCTTCAATGGGCTTTACGTGGTAACAAAATGAATAGGAACAAGAACATGCATTTTAAAGTGTGCTGCCTGTTTGCAATTGCACAACAAACAAGCTGTACAATTGCAAAAACCCGTTCATAAATGCTTGCTGCTGCGTTCACAACATTGAATAGTTAGACGCTTTGCTTCGCTGTTGGAAAAAGTGTGGTGCATGATTTAAAAAAACAACGAGCGTGTGTTGGTCTGTTTTAATAAACTGATACAGATTAAAAATACGACATAACTTTAAATTCTCTTTTTTCCTTAACTGGTCTGTTGTCCTCTGCAACATACCAATATTGAAAAAAGTAAAAATTAATCAATCGATTGCTACACAAGGGATTTATGTACACAACCAATCCAGAGCACCTCTCCATCCCCTAGAAATTGCAGGTGGTTCGGTCACTCCACTTTGTGTCAGGCATTGCCTCAAAAGCTGAAATCAAATCGTCATAAAACTACACAAGACGTACCTGAAAATAGTTCCTTTCTTTCACTGGCGACTCGTTTCTCTGATTTGTCTCTGTTATACCCTGTTTGCTTATGGGTTTGTCACAGTTTTCACGTTTGTCCTGATGAAGCAACTCAATTATGTCTCGCAGTTTCTGTTTCTGATTAAAATCAAACGCTGGATGATGTGAGGCCATACACAACAAAAGCCTTATCTCATTGATATAAGTGACAGTCTCTGGTGTGGAATTGTTCGTACCCCCAGAATTTCCGTTTGTGTCTCCACAATGATATTTTAAAATACCTGCATCAAAATTGGTTAAAATCTGAAATAACCTTGTGGCCATTTTTCGGTTGTGAGAGTACAGCAGGGTTAAAAAAATACAGAGAGTCCTTCGAACTTTTGTATCACTGAGGTCATGTCGTTCTTCAAATGGACCATCATTAGCAGTTTTTTCCCAGCGTTGTAAGTGAGCGTAGTTCTTGCTTGCAATGAATTCTAAATATGTTCCTAAAAATCTGAGCTCAAGGGGCAAACAAATGTCCAACAGGGAGCACATTAGTTCTATCCTCGCCTCTCCTTCAAGGTTTTTAAACCAAATACAAATGTCTTCCACGCACACCATGTCCGTAAAGTCAGTAATTATTATAATACCAATATGTTTAGCTTTCCATCTTCTACATCCCTCTTTCTGTGTGTCAAGAATGGAAAAAATCCAGCTTTGTAGAAAGCTCTTAGCCTTGTACCCAATTAAATGCTCTTGTGTCTTCTCAGTGACGGCAAGATCAACTCATGTTTTGCAGTCCAATTTGGATCCTGTTGGGCCTCTTTGTGTGTTTACAGTGTCTTGCTAAACCACAGAAAAAAAATTCGCAGCGTTACCTAATATTGAACTGTCAAATGACATGTTAAAATTCAAGTCTGTAAAATAACAGTACGACAGTCGTAAACGAGGCTGTTAATCAACAAGTGAGCATCAACAGAAGATGCTCGAGAGGGCCAGCTTTTCTTCAACATCCAAACGAATTAAATGACTAACTCAATATCACAGTGGCTCATTTAAACGAGAAGTAGAGGAACTTCACATCGCTATACTTACAGTAAAATCACAAATAAAAGGATTCCATCCAAATCAAAATCTCAATCGTTTTGTGAAATTGTTTTGTTTTTCAGGAAAATATAAAGAATTGTCCCTTTTGTGAGCTGGTTTAAAAAAATTCATTCTCTGAAGTTGTGGGTTGATTTTAACTTTTTGTTAAAGAGCTATTTATTTGGTCCGTCATTAAAGTGTCTTTAACTATATATTTTTTCTTGCGACCGTATTTTTTCATACTGATATCTTTATTATCTCTATTTTTTATTCTTCTTCTTCTGAGTTCCTTATCCTTTCAGGACGTTGGAGATCATGGTCTTCCATCTATTTCTCTCTTTTGTCAGTGCTAAAATTTCACAATCACTCATCTTGAACTGAAGATCATTGTTCAAGCTGGTAATGAATTTCAGTCTCTGTCTTCCTCTACTTTTCTTTCCTCCAATCTTCCCTGTTAACACCAAGTTTTCCATTCCTTCACATCTCATTGCATGACCCAGAAACTGCAGTTGTCTTTTTCTAATTACCTTCATCAACTTTCTTTTCATTCCTGCTCTCTCTAATACCACTTCATTGCTCACTTTGTCAGTCCAAGATATTCTAAGAATTCCTCTCAGGAACCACAATTCCACTGCTTCTATTCGTTTCTTCATGCTTTCATTCATGGTCCAAGCATCACACCCATAAAGCAAAACAGACCACACATAACATTCTAGGACTCGAATCTTAGTTTTTACTTGCAGCTGCCTGTTCTTGAAAACTAAACTCATTTTACTAAAAGCATCCTTGGCCAAAGTGATTCGTTTCTTTATTTCGTTCACACATCTTCCATTTTTTATTACAAAACCATAAAATCTGTGTTAACTCCCCTTCTCTTTTAACCCTCTCTAGCAAGCCCCTCCTCTTTTTAGTGTCCACCCATTGATCATTACAACAGGATTTAAAAGAAGTGATGTTTTACTCTTAATCTTTACTGCATTGGCATGAAGGCCCATATGTTCCAGGTTATACATTCATGCCTTTTTATTTAACATTCCTTTGAAGCGTCCCGGGGCTCTTCTAAATACCCTAAACCAGTAGGTGTAAACTCCAAACAGGATCCACAGCGAACCAAAAATTAACTCAAAAAAGTGACAGTTCAATGGGCACGAGTCCTACAAAGCTCTTGTGCTCTGCCATTTTCTGGTAAACAAGTGCCTCTGGCTATGTCTTTGTATACATGTGCACCTTCCCTTCTATCATGCGTACACATTGGTTTCTCTCTCACTATCGACTTCTCTATTTTCTTGTAAATGTTATAGCCTCGGACAATACAATCAAACTCATAAAAGTACGGTTATTTGTAGGTTATCCTGTGACTTTCTTGTCATGCTGGTGGAAGTTGTGAAAAACGAAATAAAAAAATAAGATTTATTGGAAAAGCAAAGGAGATCTTAGGTGAACAGCTAAACAAGGACTGGAAAATAACGGCAGACGGCATAAGAAAAGCTGGAAGAGAAGTGTTAGGAGAGTCATCTGGCAAAAAGCCCAATACATAAGAGACATGGTGGTGGAACCAAAAAGTACAGAGATGTACAAGTAAGGAACGGGTAGAAAAGAAATGGGATCCAGACAGAGATGAAGAAACCAGAATCGGGTTCAAAGAAGCAAACAAAGAAGGGGAAAAAGCTGTAGCAGTAGGGAGAGAAAGAGGATGCCAGACACTGCACGATTGTCTTGAGACAAAAGAAGGCGAAAAAGCTATGTACAGAAAAGCGAATCAAAGAGATTACGCTGAAAAAAGTATAAAACAAATTAGAATGATTAAAGAAGATAATGGGACCATACTAACAGAAGATGCCGATATTCGTGAAAGATGGAAGGGCTACATCAAAAAGCTACTGCATATTGACAGCGACAGGAAAAATAGGACAAATACATGATACATGCATAAGGAATGAAAGAGAGACAGAAAACAAACGTAAAACGAAACTAAAAAGGTCCTTGAACGACTGAAGAATTAAAAGACTAAGGGCCCAGATGTTATCCCATTGGAAGTCTGGAAATGTTTAGGAGAGACGGCAATAAAATTCCTCACTCAGGTACTTAACAGTATATTGGAGAACGAACGGATTCCAGAAGAATGGAGAAGAAGTCTATTAGTCATTACAGAGACATATTGATGAGTCACTCGATGAAAATGTGGGAGCGGACAAATCAAGAATAAGGGCAACGGTGGCACATAGGAAAACAGCAATTCGGTTTCATGCCGGGCAGGAGATCAACAGATACAAGATTTGCAATAAAAATGACAGCTAAAGAATATGTAGAAGGACAAAAGGAATTACAATGTACCTTCATTGATTTACAAAAAGCCTACCACAGAGTGCTACGAGAACTTTGGTTCTTCCTCACATATATTGGAGCTGCCAAGAAATATGTCAGATTCAGCCAGGATATGTACAAAAACTGTAAAGCACCCATAAGAAGCGCAGCAGGAATAAAAGTCGATGTTAAAGTTAAAGTAGGACTGCATCAAGGATCCACCCTTATTCCCTTTCTGTTTGCAAATGGCATCGTTCTTATCGGTCAAAGGGACGTAGACGAAGACCTGAAATTATGTAGGAGAGCCCTGGAAAAAAAAGAGGCTTTTGAGCTTGTCGAAAGAAAACAGAATACACCTGTATTAATTAACAAGAAGAGAGTACAGGAATAAGATTACAGGGAGAGGTACTAAATAAAGCACACGAGTTTAAATACTTGGGATCTAGAGTAAGTAAAGACGGTAGAGGTGACTGTAAAGTTATAGAGTTATTAAAGGTTTCAGTCTGTTTCGAATACTTGGGAAAAAGTTACTGGTGTAATGTGTGACAATATATGAGTGAAAGATCTATAAAACAGTAATAAGCCCGGCTGTACTGTATGGTATGAAATCAGTTACAACAATGGCAAAACAAGAATCTCCCTCAAACGTGATGGAAATGAACATGTTGCTTTTGCCACTGGGAATAAGCAGGCAAGACAAAATAAAGAGCGAAAGAGTCAGAGAGAAATTAGGTTTGAGAAGACTGAGAGAGTAAAAGAGAGAATCCAGGCTCAGATGATATGGTCATGTAAGGAGAAGGGGCGGAAGCTATGTTGGGTACAGAGTGCTAAACATGAAGGTATCGTGAGAACAGAGTGAGGAAAGATCATGGAAGAGGTTGTACGATGAGATCCAGTTAGATATGCGAGAGCTAGGCAACAACGAAGATGGATGGAAAGAGAGAGAGAAATGGAAGAAGATTATCCGCTGTGGCGATGTCAAAGAAAGGGAAAAAGCCGAAAGTTAAAGAAGAAGAAAAAAAAGTTGCAAATTTTCTTTCATGTCATTAATGAGTTTTCATAATTAAAAAATAACACACGAAGAGGATTATAAAATATTAACATGCTTGAAGAGCATTAGAATACAAATGTCCTTTGAAAGAAGGCAGAAAAGCTCACCTAGACTAAAAAGCATTTTAAGAGCGTCCCCAGTAGAGCAGAACTTGTAGCCTGTACCAAAGAAAGAAGGTCTGGAAGAATTCTACCACTGCGAAATCATAAAACTTTTCTCTATCATAGGCAGGATTGTCTAAACAAATCTTCCTTAGGAATTTAGTGGCCTTTTCAAATAAACGCATAAGAAAGAGGAAGGGCTTCTTTTGCCACGAATACTCTCTTTCTGACTACCTTGTATCTATTTATTTCAGAGCAGATCCGTACCAAAGAACCATTTCAGAGCTTTCACCGAAAATGTCTGTGGAAAATCGTGAAGTGTCCTGGATTCCAGCTAAAACTCTTGCCAGATTCTTTATAACTTTCATGAAGTCTGAGGTGATTCACAACACTGAGCTGGACGATTTATCCATTTGTTTAAACAGGCGACCAACCACGTAAGAAAAGAAATCAGAGAAACGTTGATTGCATCTTGGATGACCTCGATTTCGCCCATGACATGGGGCGTGTTTTCACATTTACACCAAGACAGGAAAACAAACATTGACAGCTTTGTAATCACAACAGGAAGATCAGATTTTTGAAATGTGCCAAGATGATCAAGTATTTGGGAATGAGCCCCAGAATCAGGCCAACCAGGAAAAGCCTGAAGTTGAACGGTGACGAGAGAAGTGAAGATTAGAGAGTTGACAAAGGCTAATCTAGAACGATTAGCTCCCGCTCCAAATCGGTGATCATCCCCAACAGAAGACTTATTTGTACCAACATACAAAGATGTCTGACTCGGTCAGTAAATTATTCTGCAAGCTCATTTAATGATCTTTGTCTTGATAGCCTAGGCATCTGAGCTTGAGATAAGAGATTTATAGTAATGGCGGTGTATTATAAGTACTTACCTAGCCTTTCTCATTAATGCCTCCCAAATTAGTGCCTCATTAGTGCTTCCCAAATCCAGCTCCTCGACTGTTACAGATCGCTTGGCAATTTCCAGAGCAAATGATCTGGTTGGATTAAGCCCTCCCACCTCGGGTAGGTTACGTGAACTCTTTTGCTGGTGAAGGCCAGTTTCCAGTACGGAGAGGGATCCTTTTTCTGTCTGCTGTGAGTAAAGATCTTTTGGCATCTTGCAAGAATCAAGCTTGCAATGTAGAAAACATTAGAACTATGTACCTGGCAGGAAAAAGGGCTAATGTAGAATAGGAAACGAAATACGAAACCTGAACCTACTGGGTTTGAGCGAGGTGAGAGGGCTGGGTGTTGATTGCGTGGACGCTCTGTGTCGGGGTGCCTTCATCTTTTCGGGTGGTGACTCTGCTTGTCCACCATCACGTAGGATTGATGGTGGACAAGCATCTTAAATAGTGTATTCTTGGATACTGGAGTTTATAGGACAGAGTACTTTTAGTAAAATTTAAAGATCAACTGTTTAATACCTGTATAATTCAAGTGTATGCCCCAACAACAGCAGGGGAGGAGGAGGAAGTGGATAACGTTTACCTTGATGTTCACAGAGCATCGGATATGTGCAAGAAACATGAGGTGTCTGTTGTAATGAGCGATATGAATACTAATGTCGGTGAAGGCAGAGAACAAGATATAGCTGGATCATATGCATTGGGAGTGAGAAATGATAGAGGGAGACGTTTTATGGAGTGGTGCACAGAGAAAGGAAGAGCCATATCAAAAACTTGGTTTAAACACCAACCAAGATTCTTATGGATGTGGAAGAGTCCAAACGGAGAAATAAATAACCAGATAGACTTTGTCACCATTTACAAAAAATTTAGAAACTCTGTGAAAGTGTTCCTGGAAAAAGGTGGGTGACGAGACAAGCGAAGCACCATGAAACTTTGCAGGAACACGCAGAAAATTAAGATGATATTACAGACCCGATGCCATTGAATATTAATAGAGTAATTAAATATTTTCAAACTAAAACTTTTACAATAAAAAGAAATGTTTTAGTTTGTGGTCAAACCTGTTCGGCTCAATGGTTAAAAAAAAACAAACAAAAAAATTTGTAATGCCAGGAGCCTGGCTCAATGCCAATTCTGGGCTATTCACTCTTCTATTGTCCAGACCTGTTGGTTTATTCCTCTGGATTTATTAATAGCCGCAACTCATTAGAAATTTTGTGTCTTATTTCAATTCATCTTTTTTTCTCTCCATTGACAGGTCTCGTAAGAAGAACAGGAATATTCTTTATTTACTTATTACAATGTAACCTGTTTGAATATTATAACAAAAATAAATAAATAGCTGGTGTGGTAATTGCACCTGCCGTCTTGGCCGAGTTGTTTACAGAATGAAGCACTGTCGTTGGTCCTTACAAGTCATATGACATAAACAACTTCCTCTTCGTTGGACTTCTCTACTTTTTCCCCGGTGAAAATTGGGCTTATCTGGTTATTCCTAAGTACTGTGTTTCTTTCAGCCTCAGTAACTCGTGACATAACTGATTGTTTTCTTTGGAAAACTTATTAGGCACAAACTTTAAAACATTTACTTGGCTCTAGGGGTCATAATTCAAAAAATACGAAAATGTGACTTGCCTGGATTTTTTCCTCCAGTCTTCAATTGTTTTTGGACAAAACCCAATACATCAATAAGATAGGGGACATTGTATAATTTATGTGTTTCTTAGATTTTTGATTATTTTGAGAATAACCCTTGTGAGGTCTTTTTACCTTATTTCATTTTCTGTTCAAAAGCACGCATTGAAATTTTTTAATCTTGGAAAGATTCTTTTCAGAATGTTGCTTAGTTTAAAAAGAATTATCCAGTTCGACTGTCAAGACTTCCAAAGATAGCAAATTGCTACTTTTCTTAGCTATGATGCTTGTAAACCAGAGTTGGAAGTATCCATGTAGATGAAGAAGTCGATATTGAAAAAGGAAAATACCTTGTGGTTTTAATATCTTCACGTAATAGCAATATTGGTCGAGGTATTGATGCTGCAATTACTCTGTTTAATCTCCAAACCGATATAACATTGAATTACCCTCGAAGAACAGGAGAGCAATGATCAGAGCTAAAAATTATTGGAAATATTGGCAAAAAATTATTTTCGTAATATTATAGAAGTTCGCTTGCTTTGTCTTAAAGACCAGAATTTTGAGGTAATTTAACCCATAATTACTTTCATCGCCAGCAATGTGGTATTTCAGCTTCACTTGATAACCCTTGGCGGAAATGAGATTATGTGCCTCACCCAGATCAAATTTAGGATCTTGACACCACCCAAAATCTTTAATTGCTATGACAACAGTGAGAAAGGCAGCAGGTCTGAAAAAGAAACATGGAAACTATTTGACTCCATAAGCCCTTCCCATTTACAACACATTCATCTTAATCAGTACCAGTAATTGAAGCCTGCCAGATATAGATGATGCTGTCAAAATGGACACATGGATTGGTGAAAAATCGGGGTTATTTTTGGAAATAGGAAGGTAAAGGATGCAAGCAAAATTTCTAGCCTTTCCTGTTTCCTTTGAAATGTTAACAGCATGTTCTATTTTTCACGATCAACACTCTCATTTTACTGTAGGATGATTGAATTAATTAGTTAATTATTAATTACGTATTGGTTAAATATTAAATATTGAATATACGCATATCTGTCTATTCAACATTAATTTTCGGGTGATACATTTGTCTGGAGCTAAAGAATACTGAGAACCGAGAAGAACTTGTTTTTTAAAGCTGGTCTGCTCGAAACGTCATGAAAAATATCTGTCATATATATGAACGACAAAAGGAACCGAGAAGGATGAAAAGGATTCAGCTGTTATTTCCAAAAACTACACAAATTCTTTTTGTACGTACTTCATAAGACTTAAGATATAAACGAAATAATCGCTTTGACAACAATTCCGTGGAACAATGAACCGTCTTAGTATGTGGCTGGGATTGTATTAGAAACAGAAACTGACTGCAATTGCATTCCTGTATAGTTATAGTAATAGATAAGTTATTACAAATAATATGACCAATTGTTTTATTGAATTTGATTTCCATGACATAATGAGTATTTTGAATATATTTCAATGTATTAACATCATCATCAGCAAAATATTTTTAATAATATTATTTATTCCTACGAATAAAAAGAAAACAATCATGTATAAGCAATATCAATTCAGAAAATACAGTTTATAGATTGCGACCAATAAAATTGATTACAATATTATTGTAAGCTTTCGGCTTTTGAACTCTTCCTTAACGTTTATCTTAGGACGTATGAGTTCTTGCCAAATAACTTCCAAAGTTAAACCATATTGTTCGCTCCTGGTGGTTGCAGCCAAAATTTCCATATCTTTCACCGTAAACTCTTTCAACGCTCCACACGATCTGAGGTGTTTACCGACTGGTTGTGATGGTTTCTTGTGATGGAGAAGACGAGTATACATGTGGTCAGAAGTCCAACCAACATAGCACGATTCACATCGTGGACATGTTATGCGATAAACAACTCCACTTCTCACTTTATGATCAATTTTTGGCTTCAAGGACGGCAACACGGTCTTCAATTTTCGTAATGTTAAAATGGGATTCACAGGAGCCCCACATTTGATCAATGATCTGCAGTACTCCTCTGTTATCCTTCCTCGGTACTGAATAAAGATCATCTTTTTGGGTTTAACTACCTTATTGTTTTATTTTCCACCAAAGAAAATAAATGACTTTTTCTTAACATATTTAATACTTACTGCTACCAACAACGAAGTAATGGTTTCTTACAGTTAATCCGGTTTAGTAATTTATTTTCTTATCAGAGTGGTATCACACCTGGTCAGATTGCAAAACCTTTCTTATGTTTTTCATCGTCTTTCTTGTCCATTGCTTCGATTATATGTCAAGGTCAACTCTTTTTTTAAATAAAGCCGTAAGTTCCAAGTGACGTAATTTTTAAGCAAGTCGAACCGACGAACAGAGCGAGTGAAATCGACAAGGCCAATACAATGGAACAGGTGGTATAAAGGTGCAGGCCTTGGAAGCTATCGCTATTTTGCTTGTTCAAAAGTTAAAAACCCTGGTCCTGGCCCCATTTCAAAACATCTAGGACATCTTATTTATAGTCAGAGAGAGAAAGATAAAGTTTATCACGAAACAAAAAGAGTTTTAAGAAAGTAAAAGAGATAAGCACAACATTTTATAGTTTAATTATCAAAAGAAAATAGAATGCTTTCGCAAACATTATTAACACAATATATCTCAAGTTCTATATTACAAGTAGACATTGACGCCGCAAGACCTGGCTTATACTGTTCCAACTGGACGATTAACATCAGTAAACATGCCAAGTCAACTTGGACAACGCACCAATAGTTGGACAAAATCATCTTTTATGTCGACTGAGGAGAATCCGTCGTTTTTTTCCTTATGGATATGGAAGACCATAATGTTGTTTAGTCGACTCTGTGTCATGTTTGTTCTATTTACTTAAGCCCATGGCCCACGGATGAGCATAGGCCATCGACGAAAGTTCGCCACTGCACTCTGTTTTAGGCTCCTCCTGCTACTCCAGTCCAGTTTGTTCCCTGCAGATACAAGCATAGAGCTGTTATGCGGTCGCCCTCTCTTCCTTTTTCCCTGTGAGTTCCAGGATAAGACCTGTCGTGTGATGCTGGATGATGGTTTTTTCAAGGTGTGCCCTATCCAGCCCCACTTTCTTTTAAGTATTTGCCTGACTACTGTTTCTTGTCCTGCTCTTTCCCATAAGTCTTCATTCCTGGTTTTATCCGTCCAGCGTATTTTGTATATTCGTCTCAGACCTGTGTTGAGAAATACCTGTATCTTCTGCATAATTGCCTTTGTTTTGCGCCATGTCTCGCAGCCATATAGTAGAACCGACTTCACGTTCGAATTGAAGATGCGGATCTTGGTTTTCGTGCTAATTTCTTTTGAAGACCATATGTTTTTCAGCATGATGAAGGCCTTCCTTGCCTTGCCGACTCTGGCAGTGGCATCCTGGTCTGTGCCTCAACGTTGGTCCACTATGCTTCCTAAGTATACAAAGGACTCCACCTCTCGTATGAGCTCTCCTGCTATTGTGACTGGGGTGTTGTTGTCGGTGTTGATCTTTAATTCAATAATTCAGTTTTCTTCTTGTTGATGTTGAGCCCTATCTTAGCTGATGTGGTCTCAAGGCAGGTGGTCTTGTCCTGTATTATTTTTGGTTGTGTGACAGAAGCACCAGAACATCAGCAAAAACAAGGTCTTCTAACTGGGTCCAGGGTGTTCACTTCATCCCGTTTTTCTTTCCTATTGTTGTGGTTTTTATTATCCAGTGGATGACTAGCAAGAAGAGGAATGGCGACAGCATGCAACCTTGCCTGACTCCAGTCTTCACCTCGAAGCTGGCTGATAGCTGTCCTGCATGTACGATCCTGCAACTCATGTCTTCGTAGATGCATCGGATCACTGAGATAATTTTCTCTGGAACTCCGTAGTGTCTTAGCAACTTCCAGAGTGTCTTTCTCTGTCCACGCTGTCGAACGCCTTCTCCTAGTCTACTAAGTTTATGTACAGAGGTGAATTTCATTCTAGTGACTGTTATACTATGATACGTAGACTAGCGATCTGGTCCACACAAGATCTATTATCACGATAGCCTGCTTGTTGGTCTCGGAGCTTAGCATCTAGCGCCTTTTTCATTTTCACTAATAAGACTCTGTTGAGAACCTTCCCTGGCACTGAGAGGAGCACGATAGCTCTGAGGTTACCCTTCTTTGGCAGCTTGATGACGTTTTCTTTCTTCCACTCGGCTTGTACTTCCACCTTATCCCAGATCTTGCTGAAGAGGCTGCGTAATATCTGCACAGCAGTCTCAATGTCAGCTTTGATAGCCTCTACTGGAATTGCATCTGCCCCCGCTGCTCTACCATTCCTCAATTTATTGATGGCCTGTTTGATCTCCCCTTTGGAGGGCTTTTCACAGTTGATGGAAAGTTCTTTCTCTGCTGGTNTATTCTCAGATATGTGTTGAGAAATCTCTGTATCTTCTGCAAAATTGCCTTTGTTGTGCGCCATGTCTCGCAGCCATATAGTAGAACCGACTTCACGTTCGAATTGAAAATGCGGAATCTTGGTGGTCGTGCTGATTTCTTTTGAAGACCATATGTTTTTCAGCATGATGAAGGCCTTCCTTGCCTTGCCGACTCTGGCAGTGGCATCCTGGTCTGTGCCTCAACGTTGGTCCACTATGCTTCCTAAGTATACAAAGGACTCCACCTCTCGTATGAGCTCTCCTGCTATTGTGACTGGGGTGTTGTTGTCGGTGTTGATCTTTAATTCAATAATTCAGTTTTCTTCTTGTTGATGTTGAGCCCTATCTTAGCTGATGTGGTCTCAAGGCAGGTGGTCTTGTCCTGTATTATTTTTGGTTGTGTGACAGAAGCACCAGAACATCAGCAAAAACAAGGTCTTCTAACTGGGTCCAGGGTGTTCACTTCATCCCGTTTTTCTTTCCTATTGTTGTGGTTTTTATTATCCAGTGGATGACTAGCAAGAAGAGGAATGGCGACAGCATGCAACCTTGCCTGACTCCAGTCTTCACCTCGAAGCTGGCTGATAGCTGTCCTGCATGTACGATCCTGCAACTCATGTCTTCGTAGATGCATCGGATCACTGAGATAATTTTCTCTGGAACTCCGTAGTGTCTTAGCAACTTCCAGAGTGTCTTTCTCTGTCCACGCTGTCGAACGCCTTCTCCTAGTCTACTAAGTTTATGTACAGAGGTGAATTTCATTCTAGTGACTGTTATACTATGATACGTAGACTAGCGATCTGGTCCACACAAGATCTATTATCACGATAGCCTGCTTGTTGGTCTCGGAGCTTAGCATCTAGCGCCTTTTTCATTTTCACTAATAAGACTCTGTTGAGAACCTTCCCTGGCACTGAGAGGAGCACGATAGCTCTGAGGTTACCCTTCTTTGGCAGCTTGATGACGTTTTCTTTCTTCCACTCGGCTTGTACTTCCACCTTATCCCAGATCTTGCTGAAGAGGCTGCGTAATATCTGCACAGCAGTCTCAATGTCAGCTTTGATAGCCTCTACTGGAATTGCATCTGCCCCCGCTGCTCTACCATTCCTCAATTTATTGATGGCCTGTTTGATCTCCCCTTTGGAGGGCTTTTCACAGTTGATGGAAAGTTCTTTCTCTGCTGGTGGAATGTCTGGTGGTTCCCCTGGGGGAGGGCGGTTCAGCAGCTCCTTGAAGTGCTCTACCCATCGTTGCAGTTGCTGTGGTTGTCAGTGGGTTTCCGTTTTTATCATTAACAGGCTTGTCTGTCTGTTGGTACTTGCCGGCTAACCTCTTAGAGACTAAGTACAACTTTTTAATGTTTCCCTATCCTACCGCTTCTTCTGCTTGTCCAGCTAGATCCTCAACATAGTCTCGCTTATCCTTCTTTAAGCTTCTCTTCACCTCCTTGTTTGTCTCTGTGTATTCTTCCTGTGCTTTTGCCTTTGTTGCTCTCGTTCGAATTATATTCACTGCAGCCTGTTTTGTTTCCTCACTTCTAGATTTTGGATTGTTTATGCGGAGATTCACTCTTTATGCTGTGTTTTCTTCTTTCCGAGAACCGCCTCACATGTATCTATCCATAGTTTCTTACTGTACTGCCATTGTGTCTCTATGCTTCTATCTTTGTCCTCAATCAGATCTTTTAATGCCTGAAACCTGTTGGTTAGGCTGACTTTGAAGGCTTCTCGAGTGTCCTGACTTCTGAGCAATCCCACATTATATTTTATTCGTGTGTTACTTTTCATTTTGTGTTTCTTCAGACGTAGTCTCAATGTTGTTACCAAAAGATGATGGTCTGAGGACACGTCGGCACCTCTCAACACCCGTACATCTTACAATGTTCTTCTAAATTTCTGGCTTATGTAGATATGGTCTATCTGATTTTCAGTCTCATGATCCGGTGAGACCCAAGTGGCTTTGTGGATGCGTTTGTGTGGAAATATACTTCCTCCTATTACCAACTGATTCAGCGCACAGTGGTGTGCAAATCTCTCTCCATTTTCATTCATTTGTCCTAATCCCTGTGTCCCCATAGAACTCGCATATCCGGTGTTGTCAGATCCTATCTTAGCATTGAGATCCCCCATCAGGACTGTTATGTCCTTGCCTCTTTTCTTGTCTATCACTGCCTGTAACTGATGGTAAAACTCCTCTTCCGCATCATTTGTTGGAGCATAACATTGTATTATGTTCAGTCTAATTTTTTTCCTTGGTGGTAAACTGGGCGGTAATGATACGGGAGTTTATAGGTTCCCATCAGATGAGAGCACGGTGTGGCTTCTGTGCCAGGATCAGGGTCACACCTTCAGTGTGTGGGGCTCCTTCCACTGTGTTCCCGGAGTACAGTATCTGCTCTCCAGATATAAGTCTCAGCTGTCCTGCCTGTAGCCACCTTGTTTCACTCAAACCCAATACTCCGATGTTATACTTTTTCATTTCTCTTGCTACCTGAAAAGATCTTCCTGTTTCGTACATAGTCCTGATGTTCCAAGTTGTTATTCTAACTTTTGCCTTTAGTGTTAGAAGGGGAATCGGCCTCGCAGCTTCCTCTTAACTTTCACTGCGATGCGTCATGTGTCTCTGAGATCGAGTCCCTTCTTCCTTTTGGCGAATGTGTTGGTTTGTTTTCGTCGATGCTTCTGTAGCTTTGGTGATTTTTACGGGGTGGGGGTGCTGACCCCACGCCCAACCTTCCTCCTTTATCCGAGCTTAGGACCGGCTGTGTTATCCGTAAATATCACAGGCGGAGTTATGTTTGTTCTAAGGTAAGTGTAAATGCGTCCCATCGTACTAAATGGTCGCTTAGTTACAGCATTGGTTGTAGGAATCATAATTATTAATTTAACCAGTTTGATAACCTCTCTAATCAGAAGTTTTAAATTTTCTGAGAGTTTCACGGCATTGTATACTTACATCGTAAAAGATAC
Organism: Morbakka virulenta; assembly: GCA_003991215.1. Classification (NCBI taxonomy): domain Eukaryota; kingdom Metazoa; phylum Cnidaria; class Cubozoa; order Carybdeida; family Carukiidae; genus Morbakka; species Morbakka virulenta. Next base: position 168,504 of record RDPX01000073.1, read on the forward strand.
GGATTGTATCTGTGAGCAAAATGGCAATATTTTCAGTTGCATGTCGATTTTATCGCGGGAAAAATAATGGCTGTAGAAATCAACGATTGTATCCAGTTCGGATACAGGTTTGTGATTATTTGCAGCTCTAACTAGAAACTGCTCTAATGTAGCTTACATTCTTTAATCATCTTGATCAAACCTTTTATTTATGAACGAGACTATTAAATCTGAAGCTTCAAAATACTTCCTTCTGTAGTCATCCACCGCAGTCTCCGCGTATTTAGGTGCACCATTACCATAATAATTTTCAATGTATTTCCACTTTCTTTTCTTTCTTGGGAGAGCCGGTTCTTTCATGCTATGAAATTTTGCAAAATCTAACACTTTCTTATAAAATAAATTAGTATTTTTACCGGATCTTTTTGATTGCAATTTCTTACTGTTTTCTAAGCCTTGAATGCGATATCCAATGCTATTGGTTGTGTTCCTTGCAAACGTTTGCTAAGATTGTGACGGTTCCTCAATATTGCCCATGCTAAATGAAGACCAAAACAGAACAAAAACTAATTACTATGGGCACTGATTCCTCGAATTCTTCCTTTTGTAGTAGGATCCATGGTGTTGGCAATTGCCCAAACCCACAGTTCTTTTAGTTCTGCATAATTTACAAGAATTTTTAGCAGGCACTTAGCACACACTGTCTACCGAGTTGAGAAAAGCACTTTGATTGAAGACGATTTTCCCGGCAAGAAGGGAGCACGGTCGTCATCATTTTTGTTGTTGTTCTCAGCGAGACTTATTGTAATTTAAATAAAATCGAATTTTGGATTTCTTCCAGGTTCACTCTTATTTCAAGGGCGTCTCCTAATGTTATTGATATTTTCATGGTGTTGCCGACCGGTAAATTAGGGGAATATGCATAACAATAAGTATACAACCCATGTTTTTCCTTTTCGTTGATACAAGTATAACAGAATGATGCGTGTGTCTCTCTCGGTTGAAACATAACCGAGTGTTTCCGTTTATAGTGGTCAATCAAGATGCGAAAAACGCGCTCGATCTTTTGCCGGGGCACATGAAATACTTGCGGTCCTGGAATGTCGGACGAATGAAGAGGAACTGTTGTTGGGTAACGTAATAACTGGATTATTTGAAGATTGTTAGTCGAATGAAGAGTAACTGTTAAATGTAACATGTGGAATATTTCTTGGACGTTGCGATTCTACAGCACCAACGAAAGTTATTTAAGGAGCGGCAACCTTTCCCCACTAAAGTATCTTGCTTTGATCGTTTAAGATCAAATAAAATTTACGATTGTGTTTTAACCGATGACCATTTTCTATGGTTACACTACATTCTAAGCATTTCACCTTGTAGCAATTTGCTTTTCATTTTGGTCTCATACTTACCAATGCCTGAAGCAAATACTACGCTGTTTCTCCTCACTCGACAAAAAACGACAAGTAGAAAGCGCTGAATCAAACTAAATTCTGTTTTGCAAACACACACGCTCACTAATGCTGGGGTTTGACAGGGTTAGATTTTGCTTTTGGAATGGATCCAATACATTAATCTGTGACCTTTGGTTTTGCGGAAAATTTTTGGACATCCAAGGGAAAAAATACCAGTGTTTGCAAGCGATTGAGGATGGTTGAACAACGGAGTACGAATCAGTTTCCAGTTATTGACGTACGAGGCACATGTTGAGATACGTAAGCACTCGAAGTGGAAGAGTCCTTGTTGTTTAATTGCACGAATTTGCGAAGGAGTCGTCACAGGCAACACAAAATGACAAGAGACTACAATGGGAAGGGCCATGCTGGTAACAACTTTCCATAGTACATTTGAGGGGGGGGGGATTGCTACTGCTTTTTGCTACGGACTTACAAAGAGGCGGTGAAAAAGTTGAAAAACTGGCAAAAAGTCAAGATCTTTAGGAACTGACGAAAATTTATTTTAAATCGATGGAAGTCTAGAACATTTTGGTACGGCTGGCCCTGTACCTGTTGCAACACTTCCGATGTCCCTGAAACGTAAAGGTCAGTAGTTGCTAGTAATAAAAAGTAGCAAATTTTAAATCAACAACTATTACACAGGTATTCAACTTTCATCGTATTGAAGCAAGTTCATCAATAAGCAAAGTCCGAGGTCATGGAATAGGTAAAATAGGAAGAATACCTTTGTTTAGTGACGCAAACTAGCCGGTTACAACCAAAGAATACACAGTTTGTGGAGATTTTTTGAAGGAAATCTTATTTACTAGAAAAGTCTGAAGAAATAGTCTTAAATATATATCATTAATTTATACACAGTTTGTGGAGATTTTTTGAAGGAAATCTCATTTACTAGAAAAGTCTGATGAAATAGTCTTAAATATATATCATTAATTTACAATAATATTATAATATAATAATAGTAATGGAAATATTCCTTTTATTTTTGTATCGAAGTACCTAGCTTATTGTTGTGTTTCACTATAAACAAGGAAGTTTATCAATGTTTTATAAGTCACATATGGTTGTATGTTAAAAGGCCTAAAAATTAAATCCCTTAGATATCTTCACATTAAATTGTTTATTTTTTTCAACTTATAAAGGCATAAGTTAATTTAACAGTGATTTAAACTGGTAGCCTATTGCTAAAGAATTTTTGTTAACAAAAAACATTTTATAAGAATGGTTATTCTAAAATAAAGAAAAAGTGTGTTTCCAAGTAATTTTCAGGGACTTTCCTGAATACTGCCCTTTCTCTTGAATACTCTATGCTTAAAAGTTCCCTGCTCCATGTTTGAGTTTAAGTAAGCAACTCCTACCTTGTACAGGGTAGGAATTGATTGATTAATAGAGAATTTTTCTTGGTACTTCACTGTAGGAGAGACCCTTAAAAATTTTGTTTTAACAAGATGATTTATGACGGAGTCATTTCTCAAATATTATTAGTACAAAATGAATTGATGTTATCATGCTATGTAAAACCTTTGACGAAGGAAGTTAAATAAAAGCACTGTGCTAGCCATAAGAAGTTGAAAGAAAATTAACCCTTTGTCTATATGCGATTTTAGTTGTCTGACTAAATCAGTGAGAAAAACTAAGTTCGTGCTTAGTTTTACACCACTCGATACTGTGATGAAAGAAGCTGTCATAATTTTGGATAATTTTTCTTAAAGATAATCTTAGTTTGGGTATCATGGTCACATTATAACCAGCATTCTAAAATATTAGAACATATTCAACTTACAGTATTTCGTCGTTACTGCCAAGGTAACGACGAAACCCTGTGAATATTGAATATATCTTTCTTGGCTCTGTAAACTCCGTAATTAAGTACTCCCTGAAAGGGCTATAGTGTGGTGTGCTTAATATAGCTTATAGCATTGACAATGGCTACTTTTAAACTTTTGTTGCGAGATAACTCATTGCCAGTTGTTTAGGTTGCATCTTTCTTCCTGAATCTGTTAGGGTACTGAGCAGAAATACTTAAAATGATAGACAGATAGTGTCTTGCAATGTCCTTTAATAGATCCATAACTGATTTAATTATAAAACATTAGTGGAACCAAGATGGAATTGTACAGGCAGTGTCTCTTCTTGCCTGATTTGTGATAGTACCTTATATTTCAAGGCAAACTTATGTATGCACATCATTTCACAGTAGGGTACCAAAGAATTTCTAACTACTCCAGGACATCTTTGCTTTAAATGGTTGACCATCCTTGTCGGTTTTTTAGAACTGCATGAAAAATATGTAAGTATTGGTTGTCTGCTTCATTCATGTTGGTGTTTTTGTTTTCGGGTTTCTCTGCAGCTACCAGATGCAGTTTGGGTAACAAAACCTATTTCTTTTTAGACTTTGTATTGGCTGCGAACTCAATTTTGAGTGAAAACCTCATGTTCAATATTGTGGGGTTGGGCTCGCTAAGTGGTCTCACCAGATTCAGCATTGCTGAAAATTGTCAAGTAAAGAAAAAAATAGAGCTCTTTGTCTGAGAAGAAACCATAAGAGGTTTTAAACTAACTTGACATTCCTGTAAAAAAAACCCCTTAGTCATACTGTGTTCTCTGAAAGAAGCATTTTTACCAGCCTAAATTCATTGTAATTGCACCTTTCTGAGGGCTGGATATTGGCAACCTCCTCGTGGTCCAGCCTGCAAGTACCAATCTAACTTTGGGAAACTAATGCCAATACCTGAACAACAGAGACAAACTAGACAATCTAACGACATGTCAAAGATACATGAACCATCTGGTCCAGCTATCCTTCAATTAAATGTAGAAGGCCTTACACGACCAAAATGTGAAGTCATTCAAAAAATCGCCATGGACAATTCAATTTCCGTTATTCTACTGCAAGAAACACATGCCACCAATGACGACAAAATCAAGATATATGGCTTTTCTCTCATTGGTTCAATCAAACACTCTAAGCATGGTATTGCCACTCTTGTACGTAACGACCTTCCTTCTGTTGAAATTGGCCGCAGTAATGTTGATAGTGCAGTTGAATGGCTAACCATATCGATCAATGGAGAAATTACAATAACAAACTACTACAAACCACCTAATTCTCCGTTTGAACCACCACCCCATTATGATCACCCAGCAATATACTCCGGTGATTTCAACTGTCATCATACAACTTGGGGCTATTCTAGAAATAATCCGGATGGGGATGCTCTTTATAATTGGTCCAGCACATTCGATATTAAGTTGCTTTTCGATCATAATCAACCAAAGACGTTTCATTCTGGTGCATGGGACACTTACACGAATCCAGATATTACTTTCTTCACACATGATGTCAACAGCTCTCTGCCTCATCCTGTACACACTGTTTTGGGTAACTTTCCAAAATCTCAGCATCGACCTACAATCATCCATCACCCAGCCTTGATCGAATACACACCAACATCGTCACTACCTAGATGGAATTTCAACAAAGCCGACTGGGATAGATTTAAGAATGCAACTAGAAATATGTGTGACGATCTTCCATCTTTAGAATCTGATTTAAATTTGTGTTACACAGCATTCCAGAAGAAACTCTTGAAAATAGCTAAAGATACAATTCCAAGAGGTTTTCGAAAGAACTACATTCCTAAATGGGATACCAAATGCAATGAACTTGCTTTTCAGCATGAAAAAGCTCAGTCTCTTGAGGAAAAGTTGTCTTCAGCTAACCGTCTTATCGATCATCTTAATTCTAAACGGAAAGAACAATGGGCTGCCACTGTCGAGGGCATCAATATGAAACGATCCAGTCGAAAAGCATGGTCAACTATTAACAAACTCACTGGCCGAAAAAACGTCACCCCAAATCCCAGTTTGATTAGTCCAAATGCAATTGCTTCATGTCTTCTAAGCAATGGGAAGTACAAAAACCCTAATCGCCAATTTACAAGAGAAGTAAATCGACAATTGAAAGTAGAATGGAATTCCCCATCAGTAGATCAAAACCTTTGTGTTGAGTTTTCAGATGATGAAATAATATCTGTCATTAAATCACTGAAAGCCGGTAAAGCCCCAGGCACAGACAACCTACACCCTGAGTTCTTTCTTCACATCCATGAGAACTGCATTCAATGGCTACGATCTTTCTTCAATGTCTGTCTGCGTACAAACAAAGTACCCAAAATATGGAAACTTGCAAAAGTGGTTGCTGTGCTTAAACCCAAGAAACCACCAAATGCTGCTAGTAGTTACAGACCAGTAAGTCTGCTTTGTGTTCCCTCTAAGCTTTACGAAAGATTACTTTACAATCGTATACAACCAATCACTGAAACGATCTTACCCAAGGAACAAGCAGGTTTCCGGCCAGGTCGATCTTCCCAGGATCAAGTTGTATTACTTACAGAGGATATTGAATATGCTTTTGACAAGAAACTTAAGGCAGGAGTTGTATTTGTTGACCTTTCTGCAGCCTATGACACTGTGTGGCACCGTGGGCTTACACTGAAACTGTTGAGAACAATACCATCCAAAGAAATGGTTCGTGTCATTATGACCATGATATCACAGCGGCGATTTCATGTACATGTGGGTGCAAAGAAATCACGCTGCCGAACCCTAACTAATGGTGTACCACAAGGTTCAGTCATTGCTCCACTTCTTTTCAACCTGTACACACATGATATACCCACAACTATCAGTAAAAAATACATATATGCTGACGATATAGCCCTTAAGACTTGTCATAAGACGTTTGATGTAATTGAAAGAACATTATCACGAGATATGGATATCATCAGCAAATACTTCAAAAATTGGAGACTCAAACTGAATATCACCAAAACTGTTTCCAGTGTGTTTCATCTTGTTAATCGAAGAGCTGATTATGAACTCAATGTCTCAATATCTGGCATGAGGTTACCTTTTGAGAAAACTCCCAAGTACCTTGGTGTCACACTAGACCGTACTCTCTCATACAAACATCATTTGATTGAAGTCTCTTCTAAAGTTACCAAGCGATGTAACCTACTAAGGCGTATTGCTGGCTGTCGGTGGGGTGCTGATTTCTCGACTTTGAAATCATCTGCTTTAGCCTTGTGTTACTCTGCTGCGGAATATTGTTCTCCTGTTTGGAGCCAAAGCCATCACTGCAATAAAGTTGATGTTGCACTTAATGAATGCTTGAGACTAGTGAGTGGTTGTATAAAATCGACTTCAACTGATGTTCTTCCTATTCTTTGTGGTATTGAGCCTGCCGACTTAAGAAGAGATAAAAATATATTGAATTTATATAATCGTGTGCTATCAGAGGAAAGGCACATTCTTGAAAAATTGGTTGAATATCCACTTACAAACAATAGGTTGAAGAGCAGAGTTCCACTTTCGAATCGCATGCACCTTTTAGCTTCCACCATAAACGATACAGCATCTGTCAAATCTTGGGCTGCTAATGTGTGGAAACAGCGATGGAGTAATACAGACAACCAGCTTTCCCAATTTATTCCTGAACCTACGGTGAAACCTCCAGGACATGACCTGAAGCGTGAACAATGGGTGCTCTTAAATCGATTACGATCTGGATATGGACGATATGCCGATTTCATGCATAGAATTGGTCTAAGGGACAATCCATTTTGTCGTTGTGGTGAAATTCAATCCCATCAACACGTATTGATTTGCCAACTGATAGGTATTCGAGGTGATATCAAAACTGTTGATGAGGACTTCCGTTTGTGGCTCAATGACAATGTCTTAGATATTTAGCATTTTTTTTGTTGATCATACGCATATATATATCTGAGTGAAACACATCTGGAGTTCTGTTCATTCTGTTTGTGTCCAAATTGAGTAACCTTTTAGTGAGTATCATGTCAAACTCTCACTTTCTTGATTTCCAATCACAGTTAACTTTAATAATCATAATTAAACTTGCAGAAAGTGGCAGGAAATGCAGCTTGTGACAACAAGAAAACCAGAATTATCCCACATCACCTTCAACTGGCTGTACGTAACGACGAGGAGTTAAACAAGCTGTTATCTGCACTGCCTAGGATTTCTTATCAAAAGGCCTTGTCTTAGCGTGTTCGAGATGTAGCGTCAATGTTTTTCACTGTCAGAGTCCCTTTATTCTTAAATTTTGTCTGCATTTTGCATAATGCCGTAGTAGGCGATTTCTGTTGCTATAAGCTTAGCACGTTTACTCAAAATTGGCGTCATTTGTCAAGCAAGCAATGAAATAGTCGACCATTTTTTTTATTATATCTTCACCTCAAAAATACGAAAAACCTGTCAACCAGCTTCCATTGGGAACATTACCAGCTTCACTCTTCCTACAGTTTTATCTGCACAATAAGATCCTTCTGAAACCAATAAATCGACGATACAGCATCATCCTCTTTCTGCCCTTTTAGAATACATCTATTTTACTTTGACTAATGTTGACTTCTATGTCTATTTCATCAATATTTTTAATAGTTACTTACTATTTTTTGACATGCTTAAATTGTCACTGTCTTCTCTTTGTTTCACATTTTTATTTCATTTTAACTTATTTCTTCAATCCGTCATGTTTTAGTACTAATTTCAGTAGGGTGTGGATCAAGTATGTTTTTATTTTCTGTATCAATACCAGTTCAAATCATAGATGGGTGTGCAGTGTTTCATAAAAAGTAGTTTTCTTAGTGGATGACACCTGAAACACTCCTGTACAGAGGGTCGAAGAGGGAGAATTCAATTCCTTAGTGCTTGAAAACCCTAATTTTTTCAGGAAGTTGCCATGCTCCATGCCGTTTTAAGGAAAAATTAATGGAAATTGTTACTAATATACGAAATATCTCCTAAAATAGATCTATCAGTAGAAAGAACCAATTTTTAGTCTGTATCTGTCAACGGAGTGTGTTTCAATAGATAAATTTGAAAGGATGTTTTTCTAGGAAAAATACACTTTGAACACAGGTGCGTGCTTTAAATTTATTAATGGATCCATTTGTTTTAGGATTCTTATTTAACAGATAAAACATATTATCATAAATGTAAGTGGTTATTGTTTTGTATGACCCCTTTTCACCTTAATACAAAAAATCCAAGTGTTAGTTTTATGAAACAAGAGGTTTTGAATTACCAGTAATAAAGTGTATTTTAGAAATAATCTTAAATCTTCTGAATAAGTTTTTGTGCTCTTCAAGTTTTTCAAGAGTACAGATATTTGTTTTTGATAAGTTGCAAGATATAATAACCAGACTGACGCGAATGCACGCTTTCAAAAAGTAATTTCAAAAAGTAATTTCAAAAAGAAATTTCAAAAAGTAATTTCAAAAAGTAATTTCAAAAAGTAATTTCAAAAAGTAATTTAAAAAAGTAATTTCAAAAAGTAATTTCCCAAGAACTTTTCGCAAGTCCTTTATAGTTTCAGTTGTTTTTGTTTTCGCTTTTTGGAAAATAAATACACAGATATGGTGCACACCAATCAGTTGGGAAATATTTGCTTTTTTGACTCTTTTTTTTCAAGAGAAATAATTCCCAAGCCTTTGTTAATAACACATCTGTATTTCAACAAATTACTTTCCACGCAAAGGCGATCTGACTTTCGGTGCATAGCTCTTTAAAACCATGAAGGATGTTAAAGGGCCATTTGTCTTTTGTAACCTTCCAAGTTCATGCTCCCGCGGTTGTTAATCTTCGGATTTTTTATACTCTTTCAGAAAGTTTATTTTGTACCAAACTCAGTTTATACTCTTTCCCTGCTCTGACAATACTGCTTGTCTGTCAGGCACTTTCATCCTCAAGTGTTTGAGCCTAACCACCAGTTGGCCCTTTGTCCAAACAAAACATCTGCTCACTTTGACAGCATTGGTCTTAGAAAATTCTTTGCCTCGCTGTGCGGAGCTCAGATTGCAGTATCCAGTGACGTCAAGATTTCTCCGTTCTATTAGGAGAAAGTTTCTTGTTTGTGATATGAGTTGAAAAGCAGGGTCAGATAAATCAAGTTGCTTTAAAGGCTCAGTTGTTAAGCGTGGTTATCATTTTTAATACAAATTCAAAAACGCAGGGAAAAAATTTTGTTTGTTGTTTGTCTTCGCAATCATACGATTTAGTGCAAAAACATCAAGAAAAATTGTTTATCAAGGCACCGCTTATCTTGGCCAACATGCAGATGGGCGTCACACACGGCACGCATTGATTTAAAAGGTGACAAACTGTAGCGCCCCGTCTGGACAGAAGGGATTCTGTCCAAACGGGGCGCTACAACTGAAAATTATTTTTATAGGGTTAAATATTATACTATGTCAAAATACTAATAGTATAGAACATAAATAGAATAATAAGTTTGTTTACATTTCATAAGTCATGGCTTCGATTTTGCTATGGGTCATAAAATTAGTCTTTTCTCTTGTATTTTTCGTGACACATATTTGATAAGAAAGTACACAGTACTCACCGTATTTTAGGTTATTAAACTAATCACATGTTTACTTATTTTAGTTTTGTGATTACTGTAGTTTCTGTGATTACATTTTTAAACTTTCGCAGTAGAACAGCCATCTTGAATTTCAGGCATTCAAGCCAATCAGCGTTAGTATTGTAAGCATCAGCCAATTATTTTATTTAGTTTAGGCACCAATCTTCCTTGACGTTGCACGTGCTCAGAAAACATGAGACGACAGGGAAAGAGTTGGAATTTTTATCTCTGATGTGCTTTTGGGTTGGGCTTTACCCACATGAACTTATTCGGATTGTTGTGTAATAATTATCAGGATTTATAGTTAAGAAAGCGAATAGAATATTATCAATGATTATCAAATAAAAGTTCTTGAGTTTTATATTGGCTCGTGTTTGTGTTAAATCTCCAACGTCCTTTAGTTTTCTATCTGGGAACCAGATAGAAAACCAGAGACTGGTTATATTTAATTTTAGTCAAATATGGAAAAGGAATCCAATGTCGATAATGGAGAGGCCCAAGAAAGTACACCGAAGGATCGAATTACAAAACTGAAGCTTGAAAAGTCAAAAACGAAATCTTCCTTTACAAGGGCAAGGAGACAGTTGTTAAAGTTAATCGAATTGGAAGAGGAAGAATTTAGTCGAGATAGTTTATTGGAAGCAAGCGAGAAATTGGAACGGGCGCAGGTCAGTGCAATGGATATTCTTTGCTCACTTTCAGACGAGTATTTAGTTTTAAAGGAAGACGAAAATTTCGACCAGATTAGTTACGAAATGGAGAAACTGGAAGCGGAATTTACATCATCACAGAACGATCTAGAAACCTTTTTGCGTTTGGAACGTAAAGAACATGTGGCAACGCGGAACTCAGCTTCTGTATCGGTTACGTCTACAAAATACAAAAGAGAAGCCATACAGCGGGTTCAAGAGGACTAATTGTCACCATGTCATGATTCTGACCAATTAAATGAGATTAATGATAAAGTGCCTCAAGCAGTCAGCGAGGGACACGTACAAATAGGTAATTCAGAGGATATAGTTAATTTATCGACAACAAAAAATACGAGGTCAATGGAACAAGACATGTTGCGGCAACTAAAAAGGTTTTCTATTCCAGTATTTTATGGGGACATCAGAAGCTAAAAGGGCTGGAAAGCAGCCTTTGCTGCATGTATAGATAAAGCTCCTGCAACACCCGAGTACAAATTGCTCCAGCTTCGTCAATATTTATCCGGAGATGCCTTAAAAACTATTAAAGGCTTAGGTCTTTCTGCAGCAGCGTATGAAGCAGCCAAGGATCGGCTTGAAAGAAAGTATGGCGGGAAAAGGAGACAAATTGGGGTTCAGCTGGAAGAGATCCAGAATTTTAGGCCAATACGAGCAGGAAATTATAAGGATGTTGACAGTTTTGCTGATCTGCTTGATATAGCAATAATTAATTTAAAGGACTCGGGATTTAGTGGAGAATTGGGCAGTCAACTTTTATACTCTGTACTCCTCAGAAAAATGACAGAGGGTATGGTGTCCCAATACAAAAGGTGGGTAAGGGAAAGTGGCAAGGAAGAGTCAGTTGAGATTTTGAAAACTTGGGTAGTTAGAGAAGCAGATTATCGAGCAAGGCAGCAGTTATAATTGCAGAAAACTCAATAAAAGAGCTTAACAAAAGGCATCAAATTGCTATACCATGGAAAAAGGATGAACCAGTCATGCCTGACAATTACACTTCTGCTTCAAAGCGTTTGTTTGGAGATGACCGAGAAAAAAAGTAAGAAAAGATGAAAAAACCTAAGCAAAGCTTATTCGGATAACATAAAAGACTACCTGGAGAAAGATTATTTAAGAGTAGTGTCGAAGGAAGAAAAGCATCAACCAAACCAATGGTATCTTCCACATTTCCCAGTAGTTAGAGCTGACAAAAGCACCACAAAGACAAGAATAGTATTTGATGCTTCAGCTGAATATAGAGGTACCTGCTTTAATGATGTGATACACAAGGGAACAAAACTTCAGCAAGATCTCTTTAGAGTTTTGTTGAGATTTAGAAAAAATCCTGTTGCAATAGTTTGTGACATTGCGGATATGTATCTCAGGATTAACATAGCTCAAAAAGATAGAAAGTATCACTGGTTTCTTTGGAGAGATCTGAACACTTTACAAGTTCCAGATATATATGAATTCCAAACTCTTGTATTTGGAGTAAATGTCTCTCCCTTCCTGGCTCAATTTGTAGCTCAAAAGAATGCAAGAAAATATGCAAAGACCTTTCCTATGGCAGCAATTACAGTACTAAAATCAACCTATATGGATGATAGCATGGACAGTGTCAACAATGATGAACTAGGGTGTCAACTTTACACGGAGTTATTATCGTTGTGGAGGCAGGCAGGTATGCATGCAAGGAAATGGCTCTCAAACTCCGAGGCTGTATTGGCACAGATACCACTGGAGGAAAGGGCCTCTGAAGTAAATTTAGAGGAAGAGGAGTTGCCATCTATCAAAACACTACGGATCCTTTGGAGGGCAAAGAAGGATAGTTTTGCCTTTAAGGCAGTACAACCAAACCAAGAATTTCTCTGCACAAAACGTAATATTTTACGAAAAATTGCAGCAATATTTGATCCTCTGGGGCTTCTTTCACCCTACAAAATTAGAGGTAAAGTTTTAATGCAGGATGTGTGGCTAGATGGACTAGATTGGGATTGCAAAATTACAGGAGATCTTAGAGTAAAAGTAGTAAAATGGTTGTCAGAGATGATAGAACTAGAAAAAATTGAGTTGCCAAGGTGTCTGAGATTAGAACAGCATAAGGAAATGAATACCACCAGTATACATACATTTGCTGATGCTTCACAGTCTGCTTATGGGGCAGTTACATATATAAGAACAACATATTCAAGTGGCAAGGTAGTAACTAGGTTTGTTGCTTTAAAATCCAAGGTTGCTCCATTGAAATCAACAAGCATTCCACGTCTGGAGCTGATGGGAGGGGAGAGCATGTAGTAGAACTTAGTAGAAACAAACTTTGGTGGTCTGGTTCTGAGTATCTTCAAATAGAAGAATTAAGTTGGCCCAATAAAATTATTGAATGTACTCCTTTGTGTGTGGAAGAAATGAAAGTTATTAGTAGTGCCTACTTTACATCAAAAGTAAATCTCCAAAAAGAAGAGCCAGAATGGAGATTAAATGCAGAACGTTATTCAAGCTGGAATCGATTATTAAGAGTTACTGCTTGGGTAAGGCGGTTTATACAGAACTGTAACTTTGCCAAGTACTACCAAGTGCAGGGTGAACCATCACCAGATGAAATTAGGATAGCAGGTGTTTACCGCATTTCACAGGCACAAATGCAGGCATTTCGAGAAGAGAACAAGGCACTTAAGCAGGGGAGAGAACTACCTTGTTCCAGTAGGATTTTCAGTTTATATCCAAGATGACGAGGGTGTTATGAGATCCAATGGCAGACTAAGAAATGCAGAGTTTTTGCCTTATGATGTACGGTGCCCAGTAATCCTGGCACGAAAGCATTCGGTTACCAAATTGATCGTCAAAGAAACTCATGAGAATGGAAATCACTCAGCTGGAGTTAACCATACATTAGCAGCACTTTCTGCATCAAATTGGATACCAGCAGCTAGAGAAGAAATTAGGGAATGGGAGAGGGAATGTGCTCAGTGTAAAAACTTAAGGCAAAAGCAGCAGCTCAGATAATGGCCCCATTGCCTAAACTAAGAGTAAAGCTCCCACTTCGAACATTTGCAAAATCAGCAGTCGATTTTGCTGGCCCATTCCTGACAAAACAAGGACGTGAAAAAAGTCAGTTAAAGAGGTATTTATGCCTATTCACCTGCCCTGATTGTAGGGCTGTACATTTAGAATTAGCATATGGTTTGGATGCTGATTCCTTTCTTAATTGCTTTAATCGCTTTGTAAACAGAAGAGGTATACCTGTAGAAATGATTTCTGATAATGGATCAAATTTTGTTAAGGCTGATAAAGAACTGACAGCTTTAGTAAATCAGTTACATAAAAACAAGATCGTCAGTTGTTCAGCATCCAAGGGAGTCAAATGGCACTTCAATCCACCCCTCGCTCCTCACTTTGGAGACATTCACGAAACAACGATAAAAGCAGCAAAGCGGGCTATCCGTGCTATACTAGGGAAGTCAGATATAACCGACGAAGAACTTCAAACAGCTTTTACGGGTGCAGAAAATCTTATTAATTCAAGACCAATTACGTATCAGACCAGTGATCTAAAGGATGATATACCCCTTACACCAAATCACTTTTTAGCTGGGCAGGCGGGAGGTCAATTTGCACCTGAAGTGGTCGATTCCACTTTATTTCATCCTGGTAAACGATGGCGACATGTTCAAAATCTTTTAAAACATTTTTGGTGTCGTTGGCTTCGTGAGTGGATACCGATGCGAAATATACGTTCCAAGTGGAAAAGGGAAACTTGTGATTTAAAAATAAACGATGTAGTCTTAGTTATCGATTCAGACACAACAAGAGGACGATGGCCTCTTGGACGTATTGTTGAAACATTCCCAGGGGATGATGGACATGTAAGAGTGGTAAAACTTAAAGTTGGGCAATCTGTGTTCACGAGATCAATTACCAGACTTTGTCCTTTGGATTGTAATTAAACAATTGAAAATATTCAGTTCAGTCAATTATGGATGTTTTCCAGACGAAGCTTCTCAGTTGTTGATAAGTCAGGAGCAGGACATATCAAGACCTTCATATTGCAATTTTTGGACCTGGACTCTTGTGAATATTCTAATCATTGTCATATTTGTCAAACAATGATGTATAATTTGATATTAGTTGTTAAAATAAGTTTTTTCAAGTAAAAAGGTATCAAGTTACGACAATGATAAAAAGACATTTAGCAGTTGTTGTACACCTAACAGAATTCCTGAACCCCCATGTACCACGATAAAACACTTCAAAATCAGTTACCCTGGCGATGCTAATTTGAAAAAATCTTTGAGGGACTAAAACTGACAGTCGCTATAATTACTACTCCCTTCTTAAACATAGATTCCATAAAAGTTGTCTTTTCGAAATTTGGAACTTTCCCCATTTAGTCAACCTTTTTTTACCTTTAAATCCTGGAATTTCATACAATTTCCATTTGTACCCTAATGTAAAACAGGCAAGTTGTTATTTGAAAAAAGATAACTTGAACAGGTCTTTTCTTCTCAGAGCTACATTACCTTATAACTTTAAGAAAGTTTACAAACAAACTCTGAAGAGTAAATAGGAGAAGAGAGCAAAAAGCTGAAATTCGTATTACAAAGCTATCATAATTCCATCCTCAAAAAACGAAAAAGAAAGATCCCCTGGAATAAATGCTCTTTATGACCCTTGGAACTCCTTATTTGTCCACACAGTATCTGTCTGTCACTCTTCGTTAGACAAGATAAAATTCATACGAGATAAAAATACTTCCGTCGCGACGTTTTTCATACAAAGTAAAACAAAAATCAAAGTCTCGTGTGAAATAACTGGAAATAGTCATTAGTTTCAAATTGGATACGGTGCTTTATTGAAACGTGGGGATAGAATAAGTTAATTTCGAACTTCTTACTTCTTAAGTATGTATTAAACTGGAAAACCTTTTCAACTTCAATATTAACAAAAGTGATGTAAAGATGAAAAACCAGGCATTACATCTCAGACGCCCAAACATTGTCTGGAACAATAATGCCTGAGATGCCTCAGACAGGAAAAGGAGAAAAAAAATATTAGTGGGGGAATAACCGACAAGTACCTTTCGTTCATTTACTTAACCTTTCTTCTTCTTACCAGCGAATTCTTGAAAATTGTGTAATTTAAGGGGATTGGTGACAGAGCAACAGTTTCACAAGGTCTGGCAGATAATTACGTTAAACAATGTATATAGAAATTGCACAGCCATTTAATTATTTTTCAATTATTTATCTGTTGTACCTGTCTAAATGTCGATGGTTTAAAACGTTCAAGGATCCCACCATGCCAACTCCCCCTGTACACAAACTTTGAAGCGAACGAGCTGGCGTGTTTTGCAGAGGACAACTGGGAAGACTGTCAAAAATATTTATGAGTCTCTTAAGTTATTTGTTTACTACAGTTATTTGAAACTCCCTCTTTCTTAAATAACGTTTCTAAAGTCTTTATTATTTGGGCAAATAGAAAATGAATCGTATGTTGTCAGGTAGCAAGGGTGGCCATGATTACAATAATGTGCCAAAGACTAGAAAAAGCTGATGGAAAAAGTTATGTTGAAAGCATTATAGAGTGATACGTTGAAAACATTTGTTTTGATCCAACACAGAATCTGATCTAAAGCAGCTCCTCAAAAAAGATGTCTATTAACGAGATACATAAATTATTGGGGTACCTGAACAAATACTATGAGGATGGATAAGAAGGATATTTTGAAACGGTCATAGATTACAACTGAAAAGCAATTAATATTTGACATACTTTCATGCAATACACTCCCTCTTTTATTAAGTGGTTGCTAAATCGCACTGTTTTCTGACGATAAACCAAACTGTTTGGAATTTATTTCGAAATAGAATGCTGGAAGATCTTTGCCACTGATTCGAAAATTCGACATGAACATCGTTTGTGAAATTGGTCATCAATCTTTATAGAGGAAACTCTCATTTGATTTTCCTATCACGAATGGTGAACGGAAATTTCAAAATAATTTAGCAACAATTCTGGTATGAGCTACTTAACGACTAGATTAACCAGAAGAGAAATACGTCAACGGAGAGCGAAGAGGGCTTATGCAAGGAAAAAGTATGATCGGTGGAAAAAGTATGTAACAGACGAAGAGAATGAATTTTACAAGAAGATAACTTTTCTAGAAAAATTAGGATTAACTCCTTCTGACGAACAGTTAAAAGAGTTAAAAAGACTAGAAAAGATTTCTGAGGTAATTGATCTGTCAGAAAAAGCTGGAGAAAATACAATGGTACGAAAACGTGAAACATCAGAGATTTCTAGACGAGGAAGACCTCACAAAAGACAAAGAGATGATTATTGCTATGAAACGTCAATATCACATTTATCTTCTGCATCAGATGGAATGAAAAGCGACGTTACGAAGAGTTTCTCCAGTCGATCAGAGATGCCTCTGAACAAGCAAGCCTTTTGTCATGATGGGTAAGTTTGATATTGTGTTGTGAGTGTAATTTTGCTACTGCCAAGTGTGTGCAATGTTACTGCCATCGCAGAATTTATTGTGAGCAGAGAAAACTTGCCTACTGCAGTCACTTTCGATAGCCTAGTACTGGTTTAGGTCATTTTTCATTTCTTTTCATTACTGCATTTTGAACACAAAGAATATTGTGTGATAATTCATGGTTACATGGGGTTTTTTTTAAACTTTCGAATAAATAGTACCAAAAAATTCCACGAAAAGAGAACACATCTTTTATAGAGGAGAACTGTCTTATTTGAGAAGAAAAAGGCAGATCTAACAATCTAGTACAAAACTTTGTGAAATCTGTCTTGTACCTATAGAATAAGATTCTTCGAATAACTGATACTAAGAAATGGTTTACAGAAATTCAACTTAGTTTATTAAAATAAATGTTTTGTTAGAGTAAAGAAAGGACCGTTCATCGACCCAATACAAAAGTTCATGTAAACTGGTCATGGGCGGAAAAATACGGAAAGCAGGAAATAAAATGGAAAGGGTAAAATAGTCCAGAGATTCTACCCTTTTTTTAGACAATAAAAGGGAAGGAAAGAACGAAAACAAACTTTTGGAACTTCTGCTTTGCTGTAAATTTGGTATATTTTAGGCACAGAATATAACTATTTTGTTGATGTTTTTTCTGAATTTCATATATAAACTATAATGTAAACAAAAATGAATGAAAGCAGCATTGACAATATGCTTGATTATAGATTTTACACTTGCTGCATTTTTTTTGCTTTGTCACTTTACAGCACATAAATATGGAAAAACCAAATCATTTACCTAGTCTCGCAGATAAAATAACACAAGCATTAAATTGTAAGACTTTCTAGTAATTCACATAAAATATTTATTGTACGTATCGACAAAATGGAAAGCTCCAAAAAGATCGAACAAGCAACAAGTAACTAATAGGTACCCTTGATGAAATTAACTTGATTAACAAACGAATGTTAACAACGATTGAGCCTAAAATATGGAAAGGACAGACATGTGGCGATACTGATGCTGGTGGTGATGTTGATAATTGTTATGGGAGTGGTTCGGTAGTGATGACAAATTGAAAAATGATGATGATGATGAATATAATCCACATGTCTTATCATATTGCAAGTGATATGATGGCTTGCTTGTTTTCCACGCTCAGTAGCCTATTTCATTGTTTAAATGTTGCGACAAATGAAAATGAAGAAAAAAAAGTTTATAAAGGTATTAAAAATGATTTTAAATGCCACTTAAAATATTAGTTATTGAATATAACTATTTTTAGATATTTGTCTATTAAAAGTCTTTTTCAGATTTTATGTTACAAGTATTGCAAAATTCGCTTGTTCCACTATATTGATCAGAAACATAACCAAGTCATGATTTTCCAAAACACATAGATCCCTCCATGTGAAATAAGGTGGCTATTATTAGCATAATACCCTCGGACACACAACATATTTTATATTTACCCAATTTAAGTCCTTATCTCCCGTGATACAGAAAGTGGCTACATTGAATTTGCCTTTTTTTCAAGCCAAATGCAAAACTTAAGACAAAGACCCAACT
Source organism: Morbakka virulenta (assembly GCA_003991215.1). Classification (NCBI taxonomy): domain Eukaryota; kingdom Metazoa; phylum Cnidaria; class Cubozoa; order Carybdeida; family Carukiidae; genus Morbakka; species Morbakka virulenta. Next base: position 187,128 of record RDPX01000073.1, read on the forward strand.
AGGTATGTCATGATGTCATCCAAATTATGAAGTTTAGAAAAACAAATGATGACTCTTAAAGTCGAACAAAGGTTAATGTGCTGAAACGCGAACCCTTCAGCTGCTGACAAAGCCAGATCAATCAGTCATCAACAAACCACACTGCATCCGTATTTGCTGCAGAGCAGGGGTATACCAATTGAGTTGCTGATTGCTTTTTTTTGTAAATATAATGAGATACGGAGGTAGACATAATTTTTTCATTTGTGTAAAAAACTGAGAGATGTAATTAAATGTTAATTAAGGACAGCTGGCTGGCTTCTGATGTAATGAACCTGATTTTGTTTTGATACAATTAGCTTTTGACGTATATTCATCAACAACTCGTAAATTAAATAAAATGGGGATAATCGAAAAACAACCCTTCTTCCCCTCTAGACAATTGTCTGGATAATAGAGGTACCGTTAAAAAAGGGCGGATGATCGGGAAAGCACTGTACAAAAATTGTTTCTCTAGCTAGGAGAAGGATTCTGACATTCCTATATTCCATTGCCATGCAATTGCTTTTAGTTTCGGAAACAGGGTCGATTTTATCACACATTAATTTATTTCGAGAAATTGACTATCGTACCATATTATCGATATCGGTCTTAAAGTTAAAGACCTACGGCTGCTAACATGAATTTCTTGGGAGTTTACCATAATAAACTGAGTTTTTGAGTCTGGAGAAGGAAACAAGAGATTGTAGTTAGGGACACTGCAAAAGAAAAATCGATTTTGCAAAAAGGGTGATTTCTCACTGCATGTTAAGATTTCAAAGAAACCAAAAACACAATCTTTCCTCTACATTAAAACATCCTTATGTGTTGACAAGTGGTAACGATGTTGTCGAAAGCAATGGTGATAGGAGATCAATTCATGTTACAGCTTTGCATCAATGTCATGTTGTCAAACCTCTTTTTTGAGCTTGCAAATATATTACAAGGTAAGGTCAAATATAGCAGTTTAAGTTAGATGACCTAAATAGGATAAAAAAAGAATCTTTTTATTTGTCTAATGCTATCCATTAGTAAACTGTCTTTATATCAAATCATAAAACTATCAACTTTTATGTAAACGTCTTAATTTTTTTAGAGACAATCTCAAGAAGACGCTGAGCATCGAGAGTAGCATAAAGAACAATAATATGTATACTAATTGCATATACATTCCTGCAAATTTATCAACCTTGGTGAGCTCATGTATCAGTCCAGGAAAGAAAGAACTCGCCTATTCGAAAACGACTCCAGAAGTAACAGGGAACCCAACTACAACGTGTAAGAGTCATATACAGAACGGTACTTCAAATGAATGCAAGGACACGCAATCAAGTCACCTTGTTTATACAGTCCGTTGTCCAGTGAAAGCACCAGATGTTACACTTACACAAAAGCAAGAAATCAAAACAAATTTTCAACACTCAAATACTTGTTTACAAACTTCTGACTTGGACACTATTAGAAACTCTTTCCGTAGTTTTGGATCATCTCCTAGTGTCTTCACTACAAATGTTACTTTGCCATCTACTTCTTGCAGTAAAACAATAGATAAAACATCAGAACAAATAGGTCGAAAAGATGAATGTGTTGTTCAAACCACAAAATGTTCCAAACAGGGTACTGAAAGAAGTTTAGCCCAACGAATTCAGTGGACTCTGGCAGGCAAAAATGTTAATACTGCACTTGCTAGCGGGTCTGTTAATAGCCCCATTAGCACTTTAATGTTATCCGACAACCAGTTAACAAAAGTTCTTCCTTCTTTCATTCGCGTTGCTAGCAAAAATGAAGAAGTAAGTACGATGACTTCGACTAAAAGTGCCTTGACTACTTCAATAAACAAGACGTCTATTAGCAATGTTATGAGACAAAAATGCCCCGATATCAATGATAAACCTTCTTTGTCTAAATTACAGCTAACACATAAAAATTCTCAGATCCAGTCAGCTTGCGCGATAGTAAGTCATTTTGATAAAAAAGTTACTTGTAATGGAGAGACCCTTCTAATGAAAGGAAAAACTGCAACTGAAAAGAAAGGAGCAAGGGCAGGTGGATTAAAAATGACTGGGGTATCTCTAAAAGAAGAATGTCTTAATACTGTTCTTAATAAAGGTCCTGGCACTAGAAATTTTAATAACAACAATTTTTCTGACGATGATCAAAAAGCAAAAAGAAAGGGGAGAAGGAAAAACGAAAGAAGTATTCCAAGCAAGAGGCAAGCTGGCAAAAATGCATTACCATCGAGCAAAGATAATGATGAGTGTACTATTTTCCATTGTTCGTCTCTTGTAAACAAAGGCAAAGTGACAAAATGTAATTATACACAGGGGAGCCCTTTCAAAAATTTTTGTGACAAGTCCTCTCAAACTGAAGGATCACTGACAGAACTTTTGATCGCTATTCTTAATGAAAAAGGGAGAGTGACATGCTAGGAACTTTGGTATTACATTTATTCCATTTAAAATGAACGCACAACTCCATAGTTGGAGAAAATGATTAAAGAGTGAATCTAATTGGATTGGTATTGGTAAGAGTATGGAGTTAAGATTTATTGTTTCTTTTTTTATAAGCAATTTGACTTTCTGGGCCAAAATTTTATCTAACAGTGACGCAGTTCACTTATTTTCCAACTTATCAATTTTTATTGATTGGTTCTAGCATAATCCATATGAAAAATAAATTTTTGTAATTGGCAAAGACTAGTCTGTTTCTATACTGGAGGTAGTGTTGTTATTGTTTTCTTGTTATGGTTGGGTACTTTTAAATATATCCGTGACATCATGAACTTAGGCTGGATTCATGGGTCAATTATATCACTAATACCCATTGTTTTTGAAATTGCTTGTGGTTTAAATAAGGTATTGGGATCTAATCTCAATGAAATACAGTGGTGAAACTGTTATTAAAGATCTCTAGATGAAATTCATGTGTTCCTTACAAATAATTAAAAATGAGATGCCTTCCTGTCTTTGTGCAGTAAATTGTAAGCTTTATCCCAACAGAAATTAAAGCTTTCAAAAATCAATAACAAAGTTTAACATTGTTGCATACAAAAAATATTTGAAGAAGGAAAACAAAGAAAGTAATCTATTTATAAGTCTGCATGTCTTTACTTTAGAACATGCAACACTTTTTCTTTCAGATGGTGTACTTAAAGAACATTTTCAAGCATCCAAAATATAAACATCATATTCTTTATCTGCGATCATTGTGTTTTACACCATTACAGGTTCTTCCATGACATTGCTTTGACTGCTTTTGACAGAGGTCAGAACTGTCCAAATTTGAGATATAAAGGATCCAAAAAATGTTCTTATTTAGCCTAATCACCTACAAAAGTAAACGGCACTAAGCGCTTGATTCTCCTAAAGGTCAGTTCAAAAATTTTCTGACCGATTAAAAAGAATGACGCAAGTACAAATAGTTGGGCGAAGTCTTGATAGACGGAAATCCTGATATACTTCAGATATTCAGATTTTAACACTGACATTGAATATTTGGGAACAGTTGGCATAAAAAGCGGGGTATTACTTTAAAAACCTGTAAGTTGTCCTGAATTTTCGCTTAAAAACTACTTAAAAGAAAGATGCAAATTTGCTTTCAAAAATTCTTTGCAAATTCTTGGCACAACTGGGTTTCGGAACCCATTAGACCTACCTTGGATTCATCCTTCATATCGGGCTAGATATTTAGAAAAAGCTTATAAGACAACAATATTAAAATAAAAATCTTAAGAAAAGTATTACTTCTACAGGACTGTTTTAAAAAAACATAGTTTCAGTGCTTTGCTTTGAATTACTTTTATTTCTATTTGAATTTTAACGAAAAAACAGAATACATGTACTTCTCAAACTGTACAGTCACATATTTGTTGCTCAAGATATATTTGCATTCAAGCTATACGCTTCAAAAGAATCTGTCTATTTAGCTAAAGGTAAATAATTTGCCTTCACATTTGACAACAGGGTGCTAGTAGAACAGCTATTGTATTGGCTACATTGCATTCAGCTACTTATTAGGTTGAGAACTGAGTGGGATGGTTTTTAATCAAAGAAGAGCCAAACCAAAGGTAATGAATTTTTAGTTGACACATGTCTATTTTATCTGATTTTTTGTTAGCATAATTGCCATTCATTGTACAGTGTTGACATTAGATTTTTATATTTAAAGTAACTAGATTAAATTTTAGACGACTTTTATT
>RDPX01000073.1:194480-226556 GCA_003991215.1 Morbakka virulenta
AGATAGAGAGAGACAGAGAGAGACAGAGAGAGACAGAGAGAGAAAGAGAGAGAGGCAGAAAGACAAAGAGAGAGATAGAGAGAGAGAGAGAGAGAGAGAGAGACACACACACACACACACACATACACACGAACACAAATAAAGAGTTTGAGGCAACTAACAAACAAAAGTGACAAAAGTGAATGTCCAAACTCAGAAAACTGCAAAGGTTATATTTCGACAATACAACGACCGATTTCTTCAGACGTAAACCGCTGAGTTTTCAAAAAGTCCGTTATGGGTCAGACGTAAATGAAGAAATCACACCTGTTACCTTAGCAACCAACTAACAAATATAAATGAAATGCAATACGAAAAAGCGTCCCACCAAAAAGCGTTCTCAACTGCCCAATCTTTTCCTGTTCATTTCGTTTTGAAAGTCTGTGTTATTGACAACGTCAACAAAAAACAAATCCAATATTTTCTGCGGTCTTATCAGGACAAACATGAATGAACTGCCTTACAATAAGGGATGTATTTATTTTGTTTTTAATGTGAGATTCGTAATTTGAAAAGTGTGGCTTCCAATTCATTGTAAACCCAACCCTTTGTTTTCCACAAACTTTGAAAAATACATATCAGTACCCAAAGTAGGATGATTTTTAATAATCGATAAAATAATTGATAAAAATTGACTGCATTTATCAATTATCGAAAATCGTTCTATTTTGGGTATTGTTTTCCCAAAGGTCAGGATAATGATCACCAATAAACGAGAAGACAATTTGAAGAAGTTGTTTGCAAAGAGTAATCCATATAACCTAAAAGCCGATCCTACAGAAAATTTTGAGCAAGATTAAGTACAGTGTGTCAAACAACTTTGTGATTCATGTAACAATTACATCACGGAAACATCCTGGATTATTTCCAAAGCAACTGGTAGAAGGTGTATAATAAGAGCAGCCATTAGTTGTGCAACCAAAAATGTAGTGTGCGTTCTAAATAATTCTAATCATCGTGAAACTATTAGTTGCAATTATAACTCGTGCTTCAACTTATTACATATATATATATATATATATATATATATATATATATATATATAAACCTTTGTGTGTCTGTCTGTCTGTCAGTAGTAAGATGCACAATAAAACTTTATGATTTCTCACATAAATCAAAGGAACTTCTTGTCAGGATGAAAAACGAAGGTGTAGAGACCAGAAGCGCAAAATTAGCTCTTAGAAAGTTGATGACAAGGCCCTATATATGTTTCAATGAGTTTTCTGTGCTGTCTTAAGATTTGTTAGATTTGTTTTTTGAATAGTTCCATATATTATAAACATAGAATATACCTAGTTTTACACAAATTATTATGCAAACTAGTAATTTTATTCTCACAGCATTTAACAATGAATAAGATCTATTCCAGCTCCTTATCTGTCATTTAACAATACGCGGGATATATTACAGCTCCACAAAAAGCAAAAACCAGGTAATTGGTGTTCTCTGCCAGTTGCTTTTTGGAGTTGCTCGTGCGTCGTGGCATTGGGACAAAAATTGGCCCAGGTTTCTTGGCAGGGTGCAAATAAACATATCATGCTTCTTTATTTCACTTGAGGGAGCCGCTTCTGTCTCTGTGCTAAATTTTAAGCCAAAGTATGCAGCAAGTCTCGAGGAATCCTTGCTTAAACAGACAGACAAAGTGATATACAGACACAAACAGACTCCTCAGATAAGATGTAGATTGAAAATGTTATTCATACAATTGTATCAATACACAGTGTAAGCTTTAAAACCCATAAGATGGATTTTGATGCGACGTTTTACTTCTTTCACCCTAAGGAAGGCTTCTTTCCAATGGGTCATTCTACATATTTGATCTTTATCTTCTTACTTTTTAAAACCTCATCTTTCTTTTATTAGTTATTCAATTTTATCTCAGAAAACATAAAATATCAGTAGTATGTCAATCATAACGGAAACGTGGTTAAGGCTCGACGAGGTGACCTTTCACATGGTGTTTTGCTTCCTTCAGTTTATCCCTTATCAGGGGTATAAAAATTAACTTGTTCCACTTGATTCTGCCCCCCCCCCCATGTCCGTTGTCTTTGCTCCAACTGCTTTCAAATCTTCCACTTATTCAGTCTTCCTTTTTTCCTTCATCCTGGAAGTTCCATTTTCAGTATTCTATTTCTGACACAACGCTTCTTATTTCCGCATATGGCCACATCAGTTCAATCTAGCCTATCTAACTTTGTCACTTAATCTTCATAAATGATCTGTTATTTTTAAATATTTATTTTCAATTCTGTCAAACCTCCTTACACACAAAGAAAAGCTTACCATTCTCACCTTCAACTTACTTTCCAGCTTCTTTGTCATTGGAACTGTTTCCACCCCTAACATTGCTAGTCTTACTGTTGCTTTATACATTTTCCCTTTTGCTTGTGCAGATACTCTTTTGTCGTATGCAATACCGCTTACTTTTCTCCAGTTTTTCCCTCCGTTTTGTATTTTTAACTTCACTTCTCTATCACATCCACCATTGCTTTGCATCGTCGACCCAAGATATTTGAGCTCGTTAACCTTTGCAACCATTCCTTCCTGCAAATCTAAGTGTCCCCTTCGTCATCTTTACACAAAAGTATTCAGTCTTCTTTTTGTTCACTATCATGCCTCATTCTTAAATGCTACCCTCCACTCTAACTCATCTACCTCCTATTTAGTAAGAGCTTCTCTATCACAAGCTTCTCTATCACATCCACCATTGCTTTGCATCGTCGACCCAAGATATTTGAGCTCGTTAACCTTTGCAACCATTCCTTCCTGCAAATCTAAGTGTCCCCTTCGTCATCTTTACACAAAAGTATTCAGTCTTCTTTTTGTTCACTATCATGCCTCATTCTTAAATGCTACCCTCCACTCTAACTCATCTACCTCCTATCTAGTAAGACATCGCTGTAAATATCATCCTCCAAATTGATTCCAAGTCGATGTGTCAGTCAACCAGGAACCACGATAAGCTGTTAATTTTAGCGTTTGTCCACCAAAATTCAGCTTATGAAAAGAAGAAAATTCCGAGTTCCCAGTTTCCTCGATGTAAAAAATTGTGCATGGCGCGTGGGACAGCCCAAGTTTCAAAAATCAACCATTAGGTCACTTGTTAGGACCTGTTGTTGTACCAAATTTGACGCCAAAATATGGAATCATTCTTGAGAAATCAGCGTTTTAACAGACTGACAGACAAACAAACACCTCAATAGTGATAGGTATAATGTATATATAATCATCGCCAAAACTGTTTTCCCTCAGGAACCATCAATACCAAAGCAGAGATATATAGTCAATGCCGAACTACATTTAGAGGTAAAACAATATGATCCATGATAAAGGTTCACAGGTTAACAATTCCAAATGTCAAATAATGATAAATATGAATAAATATAGAGAAGAGTATCTACATACAACATTCAATATATTAAAGATAAATATATAAACATATCGACAGTTGAAAAAAGGAAGCATACTCATGCAAGCTGAAATACAAAGAAATCGCACAAATAATTAATAGGTCGAACATTATTGTCGTCTGGATCGAGTCAAACAACCAGTTGGCTACTGAAAATTGTCAGTGGTGTCATGACCAGGTGCTTTTTTTATCCAATCAATGGCACCAACCAGACTAAAGAACAAGAAACTCCCATACAACACATAAGAGCATAAAATCACACACACAACACACACACACACACACACATATATATATATATATATATAAATATAGACATTGTTTACAGACCCAAGCACACACAGAGAAAGTTAAAAAGTTAAAGCACATATATAATAACACAACAAACAAAGGAACACATTTTTGGAAGCAAATCAGAATAAAACCAAAAGAAAATACACAATCACAACAACTTGGAACACCAACAATAAAGAATAAATCCACGAGATAAGGCTGCTTGATATTATTTGGAAATGGTATGATGTGAAAAGGTATCAGCACAAATGTAAAGTATTGAAAGAATTTTAAATGTTTATATATATATATGTATATATATGTATATATATGTATAAAGGGCGAAACAGTACTGTCTGTAGATTGAGTATATATATATATATATATATATATATATATATATATATATGATCAATATTTTATATTAATTGGTTTGGCCCATCCATCAGCCTTTTGCTAGCTTTACGATCTATTATGTGCCTTTGAGCCCTGAAAAGCATATGTCGTTTTCAAACAGTTATTTGATGCAGTGTTAAACTGTAAAACAAAATTTACTTGCCCTGAAAATTTCTCAATTTTTGACCTATTATGACCACAGAGGTGAAACACAAGAAAATATATCCTAGTTTGTTATGCTTCCCAGGACAACTACTTTTGTTCAACTTTGCATTATTTCTAACTTAATTTGCTAGCTATGTTTGTCTGTCTTGAAAACGCAAAGTTTCATACACCTCTAATTATCTGTTGAAATTATATGCTGTTTTTAATGTTTCCTGTCAGAGTCACCCATTGCTGCTGATGGTTTATCCTTCATCTGAATTGTCAAACACAATACAACAAAAGTAATAAGTATTCTCTGAGGTATGGAAGCTTGTCAGTCTACCAGACTTGGCACACGATTGCTTGTTAAATCTCTTTTTGTTGACCACCACAGAAATACGTGGTTCTATTCTTTCTTAAAATTTGACATCGAGCTGTCTTATTAATGTTAATCAATAGACTTTTTCACAATGTCGACAAACGACGGAAGGCATATTTGATAAATAGACTTTTTTTTTTGGTTAGGCGCTACAATAGAATTTTGAATCAAGTAAACTAACACTACAAAATATATCAAATGTAGCAGCTGGGGAACAGTAGCACATACAAGTAGTTTTTAGTTATCATGGTAACTGGGCATATTGATGCAGTTAACATATTCAAGGTACACTTTGAAAGAGTACCGTTAAAAATACTGACTTATCCTTGGGAGTATAGTTTTTGTATTTGGCTTTTTCTATATGTTTCAAGAAAGAAGGTAAGCCTTTTATTATACGCATGGTAAACCTATCTAGTTTGTAATCCTGTGTTATATAAAGTGTATCAAACTTGTTTATTGCTAGAGTGCCAGCTAGGAGTAATACAAATAAATAACAAAGCTACACTCCTTATCATGTCATGAGCCTAACGTCAAGGATATTGGTGGTCGATCATTGATATCGTCTCATACCCTTATGACGGTGAAAAAGAAGTACTCTTGTGGGTTTCAAAGTTGCAATATCACCTCACAGTAAGAGTTCGGGAACATGGGATAAAATCAGGCAGGATACAAACAAAAGAGAGTAGTAAACGCATGCTAAATGATGGTTGGAAAATAATATGAAAATAATAAACTCTTTATTCAGAACAAAGCGAGTTCACAGAGAAACATGAAGGCAACCTGGAAGTGGCGATCGGAAAAGAATTAAATATGTCTGCACCACACTATGGCTAGAAAAATTTGCCAAATCACGTAGGATATACACAGACGTACCCTCCTTCCCTTAAACCACTGGTCATCACTTTATGTTTATAAACATGTCCTGTCCATCAACAAAGCGAAATTTGAAGCAAGTATTAAGTAAATCGGAAGTAAAGACCATTACACTATCTGTTGGTTATTGAACATAAGAGAGGACCCACACGTTAGCCAACAGTTAAGCATCGAAAATTTCTTTCCACTAATTAATAATGATGACATAGACACGTTGAATGAACATATTGTGGAAAGAGGGAAAGAAGGTCTTAACTCTGTAGGCCCAACGACACCTGAAACAAGGAAAAAAGACCATTGGAAGATAACACACTAAAGCAAATGACCAAGGATCTCCGTAAGTGGTCTGATCATCAGCAGATTAGAAACCTACAGAAATGCATAAATTAAAAATTTACATGGCAAAGAAATACACTGCCATTAAAACTGATTCATAGCCTAAAATTTCAAATGAAAAGGTAAAAAAAATCATTTTGAACAATATTTTGCAAGTCAAGAATTACCACCTCACCAAAAATCGAAAATATGCAAATGCACCCAAACCTGTTAGACAACTTTATTGCTGTAAATGAAATACAGCCAACTGAGGCTGAAGTGAAAAAAGTGATTTAGAACTTTAAAGACAATAAAAGTGCAGGGACGATAAGTTAAATAAGTTTAATATGGAAGGTTTTAAAATATAACGACAGCAACAACCTGATCAAGGCCATCGTGACTCTAATGTTGTTGAGTTGGATCTGTATAAAGGTTTCTGTTATGTGGCTACATTGTAGGATAACGTACCTTTATCAAAAGGGTCTCATGAGATTCGCGGCAAACTATCGAGGTATCTCTATAGGTAGAAATATGAGCTAAACTTTAGCAAAGGTTAAAATGGAGTGATTAAAGCAAGCATATACAAAAAACCCTGGAAAACAAGAATTTGAATTTCGGCACAATAGATACACATCTGATACTATTTTCACAACAAGAATGATAATTCAAACGTATCAAGGGACATTAATAGCGGTATACATTGATCTAACTGCAGCTAATCACCATGTTCCATAAGAGTTTTTCAAGTTACTCACTATGCGAACTAAAGCCATCCATCTAATTGACATACTTTAAAAATGTATGAAGGAACCTAAGTCTCGATAAGAGGGATGAAATCTTCTTTTGAAGTAATTATTGGATGCCATCAAGGAGGACAAGAATCGCGTATTTTCAATTATTACTTTGATTATGTTTTCAAAATAGCATCAAATGAGATTGCTAAAACCTTTCCTGATGGATGGGGTATACCATTTCAGCACGAAATTTTGTATTTATGTAGCAATCGAAACCAACAGAGGAATGGAAGTCTTCATGGTCAGGAGACAATCAGATAGATTTTATATGAGGATAATGTTGTAATGCTTTTCAAAACAGTAGAAGAGGCAGAAAAATTATTCAATATTTTAAATGATACATATAACAGATTGTAACAGACAATCTAAAAAGATGACACAGTCAAGAAATGAATTTGGCGAGTTAATATAGACAAGTTTCAGTTCATCTCTGAGATGGCAACATTTATTATTGGGGGAAACTACAGGTACTGGTAGGTGAACATGCACGATTATAGTCTTCGAGAATGTAATAATTGACCAAATACTCTGGTTTCTTGTAAATTTGCGCGTTTTCTGAGGATATATTTTTATTGTGTAATTTTGATTAACGAGACTTCTTCATGGCCTTCTTCTAATTCATTTTATTAACAGAGGCCCCTTTACAGAGTTTAGACTCATTACTTCAATTGGACCCAAAGCCTACAAGGTCCTAGTGTTATCTGATGCCATCTCGTGACGCAAACAAAACAACAAACTGCAATTTGATTGTAAGACCACATTGCTGGTTAGATGAAGAACAATTATGATAACTTCTTCTGCTTCTACACTAACATGAAAGATAAAATCTCGACCCAAATGAAATCGAACGTTGTCTACAGATTTGTTTGTCCTGAATGCTCTGCAGATTACATTGGTAAAACCGACTGTAATTTACATGAACAATGTATTGAACATGCTACTTTAGAAATCAGTGCAGTTCACCAACACCTCACGAATTGTCAGGAAGTACGCTATCTTGCCTCCTTGCTACGTTACGATGTTTGTGATGTCTCGGACGATGATGACCGTAGTCTAAAGATTCTTTATGTAATTGAGAACACTGAAGTTGTGGACAAAGCCTTGAATTGGAGCATTCTAGATTCCAAAGAAGCAATTTATATTAAAAGAATGAACCCTGTTTTAAATAGTGGCCTCAAAGCGTCAAAGAATTTGTTTCTTTTTGTCTTAGTATTGCACGTTGTTTTATTGTTTTCTTCTGTTTCAGATCTTGCATTACATCTACTTGTTTCCCGAGCCAATTGAGCTTTTAATGGTTTGTTTTTGTTCTTTTTAAATTGTCTTCAGCGTATAAAATATAAACATTTCTTGTTGTGCTTCTAATTGCCTGAAAGATGTATTTGATGTAATACGAAATATACTTGTTTACAAAAAAAATTCATTTTGTTGTTTCATAAATATTATGATATTGAAATGAATCTTTTCGCACTATCTTTTCTGTTATTGTACAAGTTAAGTTAGGTGTATTTTAACTATTTTATTCTACTTAGAGAATATTTTAATTGACTCACATGTGTTAATTCATTTAATCTTTACGAACTATGTACACTAATATTGCTTTCAGGGTGAATATCAAATTTGCAAGTTTAGAGCTTCATAGAGGACTTTGATTACACATTTTTTATAGATTTTGTTTGCTCACCCTTTATATCATCAAAGTCAACACACTATTTCAATTTAACAACGCTGCATCATGTTACATTTCATACAACTGATGAATTTTCTATGGTTGTGTGTAATTATATATATATTGAGTATTGAGTTCCTGGCTTGGAAGGGGAGTCATCATCCTGTACGAAATACTATTGGAATGAAATGTCCAACAATAGGGACCTGGGGAAGAATGGTGCACTTAATTGAAAAATACGGATCCAAAATGACTTGATTAAGGAAGTACTGCCAGTAGCTCAGAGGTGCCCTTGTATCCATAATATCCATAGATAAAAACGTTTTTCATTTCTCTTTAATTCATAAATCCTCAAGTATTATTTTCGGTGCAAGAAATGTAGCTAATGGTGTATAACAAATGCTAGCACTGGATTATATCAACATTACATCGTTGCAAGTGGCGGAACTTTGCACAGGTGATAAAACATTGATGATGGACGTTACAGAATATTCATAGACAACACCATACTGTTGCTAGCATTAAAAAGCGCATCCTAGAGGTGCAGGAAAGTCTCCTACAGAAAAATTGACCATATGCCTGTAACAAGTACAATGTGGTTTTTGAAGGAATGGTTAATACATCCATAGATGCAATGACTTCTTTTGTAACTCTGTGATGGATTACTTACATAACTTTTGCAGCATCTACTATAATTGAAACACAGTCTATCCAGAAAACCTCTCCTTAAAACGTTGTGGAAATATTAAATGGGAGGTGCCAGATTTGTACCGTGAGGAGCCGTGGCTTAGTGGTTAGTGCATCTGCACAGTAACGAAGAGTTCCGGGTTCGAAAGGTGCCAGATTTGTACCGTGCCAATCTGCTGAAGTTTGTAATGTGCTAACAGTGTCAACAAAAAAGCTAGCGATGAAGTGAAAGAGAAGAAATCCTGAATCTTCAATCAACCAAAAGGCAGAAAACAAAATTCTGGTTTCAATAGTTTGTTACCATCTTCCGTTTTTTTCAGTGAGATTGTGTAGTATGAAAGTTTATGTTGATACTCTAGGTGTTCCTTTGAAGCGAAATTTATTCCAAAAGCTTTAAGGACGTTTAAGGACGTTGATTGAAAAGGGTTTTAATTAAACTTACATGTTAAGATTTCAACTGGTGGACTTGTATTTAACAATAGTAGTAAGATCTGATGCATACAGAGAGAACTGTTTCATTGTAAACCCTCATATAAACCCTTTGCCAAAAAAGACCATTTAGAGTGTTACATATTTAATCAAGCAATTGATAAGTACTGCAAACCCATCTAGTGCTATTAAAAAAAATGTCAAAGTTTTTCGTAAATACTCTTATAATCTGAGGATATGCTTACGGGCTCGGTATAGATATACTTAGAAGGTCATGAAATGGCAATGGCAGAATTGCTGATAGCATATAAAAAAGATCAAATTAGGAAAACAAAATGGTATTTGTAGGTCAATATATCCTTTCTGAGGAAATAAACCGAATAAAGCCAACTTTACAAGCCCTGAATTCTTTGGTATGCTTGAAAGAGGAGGTATGCATTTCTATATTCATTTATTACTCTTCAGGTTTTCTTGACCATACTAATGACACGAATTCAAGACGAAGGACATTTTAAAGGACCTTACAGAAAAGAAAAAGCTAGAATATTTTAAACAAGTCAATGAGTGCAAAGAGACTGTAAAAGAAGGTTGGGTATATCTCGAAGAAATGTGTCGATCAGATAAAACCTTGAGACGTCACCTCCAGAAGGGTTGCATTAAAAATCTTGAGGGTACGTCTTTCATTTATGAAACATGAGAAAGGACGCTTCTTTCAAAAGCTGGATATGCAATGTAAGTTGCACAAAGCTCGGATTGTGGCCAATACTCTTCCTCCGGGACAGGAAAACAGAATTTGTATGCAATGCAACAGAAAGTACAACTCAATCCCTGGTCTCAATAGACACATGCTAATGCATAAAAACAATTTCCAGCTACCTTAGCAGATCACTGCAATGAAAATGACACCTGTCATCTGTCACCTATGCTTGAAAGCCTGCAACACTGCTGCATGACTAAAGAGTCACCTAAGATGGCACGAACGAACAATCGATGCCAATGATCACGAGAAAACTTAAGAAGACGGCAACTAGCTGTAAAGATGTAGCAACCACCGTGTATACATGCTTAAATGTATGTATATCAGATTTCATTTATACCTTAATGATTCTGCAAGCCCTGTTGGGAACATGGGGACCGACGTACAACTCCACCCCTCGTCTCCTAAGAGTAACCTTGGTTGTTAGCATTTGGTCTTTTTAACCTGGCTTAGTCTACAACATGCAAAAACAATAACTTCCTATATACACACTCAACAATGGTTATTAGCAAGTTGATCCTTATTCTGTGCTTTTATTTGACTTCAGAACAACGAAATGCATAAATTTGATTACTGTATTTCGGTGCTTCCATTTTCGACCTCCATTCAAAAGGTCAAAAAAACTACTCGGAAAGCTACATCTTCATTATTCATTTAGTCTTTTAGGCTGATTGATAAAAACATTTCTTTCATCGGTTGCAAACGTCACGTCAGAGGTTTGCAAAGTCTGTCCTTTAAAGTGGACAATGGTTACTATGATTTCTTTGCAACGTTACACTTTCTGCCCTACAGAAAAAAACTTGAAAAATATTGGAGGCCAAAAAATTCTTGGGAAAGGATTCTTTGTATGAAAAAAAGCCGCGCATGTTTCAAAAGTTACGGTAGGAATATATTATAACCAAAATAGGTAACGGTATTTGCCACTTTTGCCCTCTCTCGTTTTCACGGCCATCAGAACAAATCGGAAGTAATAAAATAACACTTTTGATTTGCTCCAAGTGTGTTAACCATGGCCCAAATCTTAACCAATCCTTAACTGCACACAATAATCTTGCAGGGTAATATTAAATGAGCGTCAATCTGTGAAAATACACCCAGACGTTTTGGATAAAAATTCGTTATACTTTATTTAATGAGCCTCTCTTTTAGCCTCAATTGTCCATTTTTTAACTGTCAATGACAAACAACGAAATCAAAGGTAATTAAAAAGTAAAATGTGCGGCATCCGAAACAGCATGATAAGGTACCACAATTTTCCTCGGCGTTGTCTAGGGTAACCACATCTTATTATTTCAAACAATCGTTTTAGGAAGGATTAAAACAAAGTCAATTGTCATCAGTAAACCAATCAATAAGAGTACCTTTTGGCGTCAGTTGTGAAAATCAAAACTGAACAACCGCCAAACATTATCATTTAATATACAATCATTGAGTTGTCATCGTTTGTGATTATTGTTTTAATAACGCTTGTTTTCAAATTTGGAATTCCAAATTGAAAAGAAAGATCAAAACTGGCTTGTTTATTATGTCAAGCAGTAAGTTGTTCAAGTCATCCAAGAGCCTTCCTTCTCAATCTTCTCCAACTCATCCGAGAGATACAGAACATGAAAAAGGTCTAGTTGAGGAATTAAGAGGAATTTATAAGTCAAAATTAAAAATGTTGGAGGAAGACAATCAATCAGACGACGGAAGAAACAGGGTAGTTAATATTTTGCATATACAGGAATTACTGTTAACATCGATATATAATTGTACAGTAAACGTGTGATTTCATGCTGCCATTTTGATCAAACAACAGTCAACAAACCGATCTTCGAATTGAAATACATCTGCTTTTTTTGTCGCATAACGATTGGATTAGATATTTGTATGCACCCCTGACTGATTGCTAAACAATTTGTTAGTCTTTTACCACTTATTACGCCACTTCGCTGTTACTATTAGGCTCCTATGAAACAGTAACAACCCAAAGCAGTCATTTAAGACCTGAGGTAAATATGATCGAGCATTTTACCCACCTGCAACTTCTTGATCATTGATAAAGTAATTTTCTTGTTTTCGTTTAGTATAAACTTCAGTCTCTGCAAACTTATGTTAACGAACTCAGTGAACAAAATGAAATTTTGGTTCAAACCGTGGAAGAATTAGAAAAAGAGGCCAACGAAAGGGTAGGATTAATAGAAACAAAGCTCCAGAAAACTGCACTGGGATTCAAGGTACTGTTTACCCAAACTTCTTTGTAGATTGTTACATCTATCTATCTATCTATCTATCTATATAAGTCTGAGTAAACCTATAGATTACCAGTGTCCGTTGATGACATATAATTACTCATGTTGGTTGGTTTAAAATTATATGTTTATTTTTGTTATTACTGGAATTGTTACTGTTGCTCTGGATTATTATCAGGATGGCAAGACTTAACTGAAATAAATCATTCTTAGCCACAGGCATCGAAGCAACAAAAAATGATAGGTCTATGTTACTTATGGCCAAATTTCAAAAATCAAAACATTGTTTCTGTAGATTTTTTTGTTACCCCAGAAGGTATAAACGAANTCTATCTATCTATCTATATATCTATCTATCTATCTATCTATCTATCTATCTATCTATCTATATAAGTCTGAGTAAACCTATAGATTACCAGTGTCCGTTGATGACATATAATTACTCATGTTGGTTGGTTTAAAATTATATGTTTATTTTTGTTATTACTGGAATTGTTACTGTTGCTCTGGATTATTATCAGGATGGCAAGACTTAACTGAAATAAATCATTCTTAGCCACAGGTATCGAAGCAACAAAAAATGATAGGTCTATGTTACTTATGGCCAAATTTCAAAAATCAGAACATTGTTTCTGTAGATTTTTTTGTTACCCCAGAAGGTATAAACGAATGTATGTAATTTAGCTGGTTTACTGCCTTTTGCAATGTTTCATTGTAATGCGCCGTTAATGCACTTAAAGTCTTAAACTTTGGCTCATGACCAGCGTGGATTTTTTCCCCTGATCAGCTTTTGCAATATATTTTCAATAATTTTATTTATTTATTCAACACCCAAAGTTATTTGCAGTTAATTTGCTTAAAAGAGCTATCTCTTTCATTGCAACAGTTATTAATAATCTATCCTTGATTGATTGGTCACATTGATTATGTTGTAATCATCCTTTTATTTTGAGATTTTTGCAGCTTTTCTGATCATGCAAGTTGGCATCAACTACGTTTGATTGAAATTTATTCAGGTTTGATGGTATGAAGTAAAAGCACTTGTGTCTGTAACTAAATTTAACAAGACAGTCTTGATTTTGACAGCTACCTTCTTTGTCAGTTTTCCCGGTACAGAAAGCAAAGTACCTGTGTGATGTAATTTTTGAGTTTATTTCTTATCACTGAGATGCCTTATGCTTTTAAAGACTGTTAATCATAGTGTTTGGTCCATGATCATTTGGTTTTGTGCAGTGATTTAGCAGTGGGGCTTTGAACTGACCCTGAGTATACCTGCCCTTGTTGCCTTGGTTAAGAAGACTATATTGATGGTAGGTCAGTTAATGAAGTGGTTGTGGATAACATTGAAATGGCTGTTTTCCTTCTCCTTGTTGCTTTGGGGATATGCTGTATGCTGGTGCTAGCTGTGAACTGGTCATCATAATCATGTGTTCAGTTGTGTGGGGTAAATTTGAAGTCTGTTTCCTGTTTTGTCATCTGATCATATATTTCCTAAAGTCTGGTGGAAATTATACTCTGCTTGTGTTTGTTCTGCAATGTTATATTGTAGCCAGACATGGCTCCCTACTGTGACTCTGTCATACAATGAATCCAATGTAATGATCACTCTAGGGTATTCTATTGTTCTGACATAAAATCCCATGATAGAGTGCCTTTGTTTTATTTTCTGGCAAGGCTTAATGTTGCAGATATTATGGCTGTGCTTTGTTTTCAATG
This sequence comes from Morbakka virulenta, assembly GCA_003991215.1. Lineage (NCBI taxonomy): Eukaryota > Metazoa > Cnidaria > Cubozoa > Carybdeida > Carukiidae > Morbakka > Morbakka virulenta. The sequence goes on from RDPX01000073.1 coordinate 208,589, forward strand.
CCTCTGATGTTATCATCATGTGCAATGTAGTACAACTTATACCAATGCAGTTGGTATTCCCCTGTACTGGAAGATATTCTTATGGGCAATCAGTGGGATGTGACAGAGTTTCATTGACAGCAATGTTTGGGAATATCATTTTTTTCCAAGACAATCCACTGAACAAAAAAGAATGGAAAAGGGGGGAGTTGATTGCTGCCTGCCCGAGTTTCTTGAACACATACAGGAGAATAATGAAAATGATGGGGAGTAGGAGTGAGTGAGTTCTGTGACTCAGATTTATTTATATTTTATGTCTATTATAGTTGTTTATTATATTTATGTTTCTTATGCTCTTATTATATTTATTGTTTATATTTAAGGTAATTGGTATCACTACTTTGTCAGTACAGATAAGACAAGGGGAATGTTATTGCAATTCCCACAGGTAAAAAAGGTGGAGATTGTAATGACATTACCCTGGTGGGTATTCACTTGAGTAATTCCTGCATCCACTATGGTCGCAGTTGTTTCAGCTGTACACCTGCCTTGTATCCCAACTCCATGACTTCATATATGTCAGTCATATCTTTAATTTCTTTTGTGTTAATGTTGCCATTGATTCACGAAAATACCAAATTTCATATTTTTGGTATAGTTGGAAATCTCTTTATCACTTTCTAAAACCCATTTAATCAGTAATTGAAGTTGTCCACAATTGCTTTTTCTTCAACTGGAGTATTTGTCATACTACTTAGCTGATGTGGTATCATTTACTAAATGTTATTGTTATTAAAGTCTAAATTGTGCTTCTTTGATAATTCAATTTGCATTTAGGACATAAGATGATGGAATACCATGCATAATCACATTCCCTCATTTCATGTGAATTTTCTTACTTATGTTGACATATGTGAGCTTCAACTGGTGGCCTTGTGGCTGTGGGACCTTTTAATTCATTTATCTTATCTTTTTCTTGTTCAATAATGTTAATATCTATTGCTTTGGTTTTCCTTACCATAAATAAATTATCATTGATCAGCTATGCTGGAATTATACAAGCAAAACAAGGTAATATTGTAATAATCTACCACTCTACAGTTGTTTAACTCCCATTTTCTCCTATATTTGCCATCAGTACTACATTGGATACCCATGATGAAGGTTAATCTTTTGTATGCTGCTTTGTTAACACCTCCTTAAGCTCCTTCATGTAAATGGTAGGAAAGAGACATGGTGAAATTTTACAGAACAGTTTCATAGTTTGGCATACTTTGTAAAATATTTTGGGTACTGCCAAAATGTTCTCATTCAGTAAAATTATGGATATTTTTCAAGTCTTCAGATAAATTTGAGGATTGCTGAACTTAGTTTAAGGCATGGTTTATGTGGTAACTGGGCCTGGACAATGCCCCTCACTGGCAGGTTCCTGTAGGGTTGGCTCTGTGCCATTGCATAGTCCTTCAAAAGTGCTGACTGGTTTCTGGTGTTGACAATATTCCCAAATGCTAGGCTATCATGAGTGCCCCAGTCTATGAAAGATGGAACATATTTATGATGGTTCTCCTCCCATGAAGCTACTGGCTAAATACGACCTTAGAAATGTAGTTGCAGTAAGTCAAGCAAATAGCCTAGCTAGCATAGATGTGCGGAGGAGATGTCTTTCTCCTATTTTCTGCTGCACAAGGCCCATCTTTAAAAGCTCCAGTTACCTCAGGTTCTTTGGAGTTTGTATCTATTGCTGGCCTCTGTTTAACAGGGCTGTAAACTCAAATTTTGGGGGCTACTAATATGTCATGATGACTGAAAAGGCATTGTAGGAGTTTGCCAAACCAGGCTGGAACTTAAGACAAAGACCTAGTTGAATGGAAGCAATAACCTTGCTATGGCAGTGGAAGTTAAGTAGACAAGGCAACATGCTTGCTTAATCTGGATGCCTTCAAACAAGATAGTCACCACTAAACCATTTGACACTATAGTCTTGGTCGTTGCTGAGCTGATGGGGAAACACCTTTTGTGGTAATGACTTATGCAATTGTAGAATAGGAGCACTATCTTTAAATCAGAAGAATTTGGTTTATTTGTCATTATTTTACTTAGCTGATTTGTTCTATTTTATAAGCCGATATCGGAGTTTTATATATGTAAGGTTAAGGCAATGTAAAAAAAGCAGTAAATTAGAATGAAACTTCAGTTTACTAAAATTTCACATTTTACCTGATTGGTGATTTGTAGGCTCCATAGGCCAACTTCTTTAGTTTTTTAATCCATGCATACCCAAATAAATACAATGTATGTTTATTTAAATAGGAATCTTTAACCAGATGTAAAGATTATGAACATAAACTATTAGTATTGCAACAATCTAAGGATGAACTTCAAGAAAAGCTACAGGTAAAATACAGAACTTTTATGCCTCAATCTTAGCTATGGCTTTGCCTTGATGCATGACTTATTTACTTGTTAACCTTGCTAAAATGGGCTATTTTTATTCTTATTCATGGTTCCTTTCACAATATAGGTGCAAAATTTAACCTTACTATATACAAAATTGGGTTTCTTATGTTGACATAAATGAGTTTTAACAGTATTGAACTATTAAATGGTAGATTCATCTTATTTTGAATCATGGTATTTTTAGGTGATACATTAAAAGATGCTTTTCCATTATTAGGCTATAGTATTTTATTCTTCTGCCATATTTCATGTGGTTGTAGCCTAACAATAGTTTATTTCAAAGTCTTTTTTCTGACATACTTGGAAACATACTTTGTCATTCTGGTATATTGATCGTAATCATTTCTGGTGAAAAGGCTGCTAACAAAAATTAATCTGGTTTAATTGCAATACCCCATCACAAGTAATTTGGCAATACCTGCAGAAACATTCAAGACTTACATGCTTCAGAGAAGGGAATAAGAAGGAGAAATGAGTAGAGGAGATGAGGAATGGAAGAAGATGAAATCTATTCTCATCTTCCTGAATTCCTCATAGAGTATCTGGAAGGAAAAAGAAAATGAAACCAACAGCTTGAGATATGTGGTGGTTGACGGAAGTGGTGCAGACTGTTATTAGAGAGAAGAAGGAAGTGTATACACCATTGAGACAAACCCAGACAGCTGACTCTGCCCAAGCCTACAAAACATGCAAGAGAGAAGCAAAGAGGTTTGTTGTGTGAGCAAACAGGAAACCACTGGAAACCGCTGGGGGATAGAAGAGAGTGTCCAGGGTTGCTAAAGCACGGAATAGAGCAAAGGAAGACACAGGTGATGTTAGTCTGATTAAGGACAAGGATGGCAAGACACTGTCTGATGACTCCGATATCAAAGGAAGATGGAAGGAATATTTTCATGGTTTACTCAACACTGAAAACAACAGGGAAGAGTTGGAAGAGGTGCATACAGTGGAAGATCCAGAGCCCAAGTTCACTACAGAGGAAGTAAGAGATGCCATGAAAACAGGAAAAGTTGCAGACCTAAGTTAAGTTTCAATTGAAATGTTCAAATCCCTGGGTGAGGAAGGGGTAGAATGGCTTGCAGAGTTGTTCAACCTGTTTCAGAAGGAAGACAGCACCCCTGAGGACTGGCATCAGAGTTGACTCATACCAATATACAAAGAGAAAGGCGACACCATGGAATGTAACAACTACAGAGGAATAAAGCTATTAGAACACACAATGAAGAAATATGAGAGAGCTATTGTCAAGAGACTGAGAAGTCAAGTAGCAATAGATGAGATGCAGTTTGGGTTTATGCTAGAAAAAGGGACAACAGATGCCATCAACATATGAGACAAAGCTGGAGAAAGCATTGGAAGGTATCGACACGACCTATCTCTGCTTTGTTGATCTGGAGAAGGCATACGGTGGAGTACTGAGAGAAGTGGTATATTGGTGTTTGAGGAATAGAGGAGTAACGGAGATGATCCTTACAGTCCAAAGCCTCTACCATAACTGCACTACATCCGTACAGTTCGCTGGAGAAAGTACAGAGCCATTTGAGATAGGAGTTGGGCTCCACCAAGGTTCAGCCTTAAGCCCCTTCCTATTTGCCTTGGTCATGGATACTGTCAGTGCAACGGTAAGAACCAGCATCCCAGAAGAAATACTATATGCTGATGACCTCGCTGTTACGGCCAAGGGCAAGAAAGAGCAAGAGTAAAGGGTTCAACTGTAGCAGGAAGAATTGGAAAAGAAGGGACTAAAAGTCAGCAGCAAGAAGACAGAAGTCATGCTGGCAAGCAAAGCAAGACAAGTCGTGAGCATGAATGCCTCTGAAACTAAAGATCAAAATCTATACAACATTCATACGACCTTTGCTGCTGTATGGATTGGAGACAGCGGCGTTAAGGAAGGCAGAGGAAAGGGCCCTTGAAGTGACAGAGATAAAAATGCTGAGGTGGATATGTGGTATATCACTTCTGGAACACCGGACCAACGGAAGCCATTCGAAGGTTTGTCGGTGTGCCAAACATATCCAGCAAGACCAGAGAAGCAAGGTTAAAGTGGTATGGACATGTAATGAGGAGGAACCAGGAGAACCCGATAAAACCAGAGTGGCAGGCGACACTTCAAGGGAAAAGGAGCAGAGGCAGGCAGAAGCTGAGATGGAGAGATGTTGTAAGGAAGGACATAAGGCAAGTTGGAGCGGATCCGGAGGACTATAAGGAGCGCGGAAAGTGGCGCAGACTGTGCCGAGCAGCCGACCGCGATGGAACAAGACCGCAAGAAGAAGAAGAAGATCACGAGGAATTTGTTCAAAGTCCTGTTGCAGAAGAAAATTTTCAGTGGGACTCGAAGTTTGACGCAATTAAATAATTAAAGGTCAGAAAGACACCAACTTAATCAATATTGTCATTCAGTATTACATGAAATGTGAGATTTGGAAATGACTAGTGAGTCACAGGCTTTATCAAAACAAGGCTAGCTCAACTGGTTACATAACATGTTGAGAATAAAAGTAACACAGACCTGCCCGTTTAATCTATTAATATTTGTTATGAAATAAATTTGACGGTATTGATTTTATGATTGAAAACGTATAAGAACATAAGGCAGCTATCACATTTCAAGTACGCGAACAGTTACAACTTGAAGATTGGGTTAACATGCCTGAAGAGCGAGAGACAGTTGGAGTCAGCAGACTGTAGTACCACAAGAAAGGGGGCTGGAACAGAATATACTAGAAGAGGTTAATCAATGGAAAGAAAGTCAATGAAATATTTCTATTCGCTTGCAAACACAGTTCCTATCCATTTGCTGGACTCAACACTGGACACACTTCGCCCAAATTTTTCTTTTTCCGCACGATTATACGCTCGCCCCAGAGCTGTGTTATATAGCTCTAACAGAAACCCTTTAACAGCCGACTTCTGCCCAGGTACGGCTTCATACTCCATTGTTGCCTTTCATTTGAGTTACCCAGTCCCAGTTTGCCCGCACCACTTTTTCAAAACTCCTGTATTGCGGCTTCCAAATGCTTGAATGCTGGGATTAGGGGTAGTCAGGTTAGACTTACCGTATATTTAAACAAGTTTGGCCTTTGTTCCTCCCGTTTTGACAACAGCAGACTGTTGTCAAAGTCGATAACATTAGATTTTTAATACATTTGTAATACCAAGATGTAACTGCAGTTTCTATTGTTATTATTTTTAGATCAAAATTAATTATTGCTGTTGGTTGTTTGACCTAGTCAACACAACATTCTTTTGGTGACTTCAACGTATGCATGTACTTAAGTCAACTTTAGTTCCAACTTTAGTCTCAACTTTAGTACCCATACTTGGGTCTTATTTTACATCTTTGTGTAAGGATTTCAGCCTCTAATAACTCTTTCCTTGCAACGAACGCCAGATTACGGTAATCAAAGGCCTGTTCTCTTTTTTCAAGCACACTTAGTTCCACTGGCCGTATAAAAGTACTGCTTGATAAAAATGACAAAGCCTTTTGTTATAACGTGTTCCAATGCCTATTGTCATGGGCTAATGGGGGTTAGATGGGGTCGGTCTTTTGCACTGTACCTAGTTTTCGTCTCAGGAAATTGACAAGCTCTGGTATTGTACTTACATTCCTACTTAATTTTCAAGTTACTGCATATCCCATGACATGTATGTTACATACCTATCATTAAAGTTTTATTCAAAATACATAATTTTTGCTTAGCGTGCTCATGAAAGAAGATGATTTAAGAATAAAAGTGACACGTTAAGAAATGATTATGGTCAAACTAATGACTGTTTATTTTGTCTTACATTACTACTTTTTGATTTTACACGAAAGAAAAGGGTTGTCGAAGCATGGCTATCTTAACAGACGTCGCACTTAAATTCATTTGTTTTAGAACGCACAAGAAGAGTATATTGCTTTATCGGACGAAAATTTTAACCTTCAGAATCATGTCCAAAGTCTTGAACATGATGTGGAAGGCTTAGTAGATGTAATAAACAAAGCACGAAGAGATGGAAAGTGGGAGGTAACTTATTATTCAATCATAATATGATTACTTTGTAATGTACTGTAAATAACGAGGATTTTTCCATTTAGAACAAGTATTACTTTTGTAAACACAAATTAATTAAACATACTATTGATTTTCTTTAACAATTTTTGTAATATATTTACTTCCACAAGAAATGTGTCATTGTCTAAGTGTGGATCCAAGAGTGTGAAAACTCTCAAATCAGGCATTTTCTAATGGATGATGTATTTGGCATGACTTTTAACTCCAGTTATATTTGTTGTTGCATTTATCTGTTCTGTTTCCAGAAACGAATTGTTACTGGTTGTATGTTACAGGTACTCACACCATATGGACTAATTACTTTGTATGCAATGGCTTTAAGGTTTTAAACATTGTCTTACCTTTTTCATTTCAGCTGACTCAAGTTAATTTGAAAACAGTTCCAATGGATCATCTTTTCCATGAGCTGTCACCCAATAGTCAACAAAAGAGCTGGTAAGAGCTTGTGGGCAAATGGAGGATGTAACGAGTGTATTTTGTTTGACTGGAAGTAGATAAATATAAACTCTTTATTTTGTTGCATTTTTAATACATTTTTCAAGCTATATCTGTGCGTCAACTAATAATTAAGTGGTTGTTTTGCTAATCTGAAATATCTGCTCTTATCACCAAATGGTTGATATACCTGTAGAATGAAGGAATACAGTTTAGAGGCGGTATTATGTGTTTTATTTTTATTGTAGTAATAAATTGCATTTATCAGTGAACGTCTTGATGTCTTTTTGGAGTATTACAATAATTATGTAAAACAGCCTCCAAATATTTATGCTTCTGAAAACCCGGAAAGATATAGGCAAAATATCTACAGAAAAAGCAGTGTTCTGAGAATGACAGGCGCAAGTTTTTGAACATATATTCCAATTTGATTAATGATGGAAGTGTAAATACACCTTAACACATTCTTTCTTCCCATTCCATGACACCAGTGACGTCTTTGGTGTACCACCAGAGGCCTAATCACTTTTCTCCATCCTCTTCGATTTTCTGGTGCCTTCTTTGTTTCTGTGACATTTTTATCCACATCTGGGTATTGGCCTCTCATCATTTCTTTTTTATTCTCCGTTTTTGCCTTCCTCACACTATAACTTGTAAAACTATTAACTATTAGTAAGCAGGAAACATGACCATACCAAATGAGTTTCTGTTTTTTGCTTGTTGTCAGAAAGTTTTCATGTGGTCCTATGGCCTCTAGATTTTCCTCTACACCCTTTTTATTTGTCGTATGGTCGACATAAACAAACTGAACAAAGATGGAAGGGCATAAAAGTAAAGAAAGCAGGTTTTGTACAGAGCATTGTTTGTTTAACAAATTTGCAAACTGTAACCCAAAGACGTCAAACTCTGAAAGTTTGCCTGAACTTAGTATCGGGGAATCTGCTCTTCTGCATGTCACTTTTACTCGTCATAGTTCGTTAACAGATTACATAGTCGGAGTACCAGCACGAGAGGAAAGTATTGTTTGCGGATCTATCGTGCTGAAAAGCTTGGTACGCTGTAGATTTATTTGTAAGATTTCCATAGACTACCTTATTTATTACATAGGATTTTTAGGGTGTCTTAACTTTGAACACTGTCAGTCCTGTGGCTTTTCCGATGTTGGGCCTTGATGTAACATGCGAATTTGAACTAACTTTATCTCGATGGATCATGGTTTTATGATTATTGTAGCAAAACCATAAGCCATTTAAGAGCGTCGGAGGATCAAGCAGTTTCCCATTTAACAGGAAAACTCGTCGCCAACGAGCCTTTAACCGTCTCACAACATCTCACCACATGTTTTCATGCCCATCTATATCTAGAAGATGTTTCCATTTTGGGCTTTGGTGCCTCTGATTTTATACTTGAACTTAAGGAAAACATATTGATTTAGTAAGACAAACCTAATGTTTATTTTAATGTTACATCAAGATAACTGTAATGTTATCTAGCAACGATTGACGGATTTTTAAAAGTTAACTGTCCTTTCCCCCCCTGTTTGTCGTTATTTGGTACTTTAGTTTTGTAACGTTTTTACAAGTTTGTGTGAATATATGTATGTCTATCTCTTAATCATACAAGGTATTTGAAATTTTTCATGTCATAATTATCTTTTGGATTTACAAGGCAATCACATTCATGGGATACCTGGATTGCATATTAGATCCTAACTTGCTTCTTTATTAAGTTATTGATACCAGAAGAGGCCGTATGAGTTACATTCTTCTCTGAGATCATGAAGAATACTGTTTTTGTGGAAATTCAAACACACAGTGCTGGGTTTAAAATTCCCGGCTTAGCAGAAATATCTCGTTTTATTTGGTCTGCTTATACTCTATCCAAAGCAAAAAGCCTTTATTATATCCCTACGTCAAAGTTGATAAAAGGACGCAGTTAATTTAATATTTTTGACGCGACGTCTTCATGCCCGCAGGGAACTGGTGCAGGCCACGCAGGTCCCTCGTTAAGAACCGCCTGTTTAAACATTTCAATGGCAACTTTCACAGGGGTTGCATGGTCACCATTTGTCCCAATAAAAATGATTTGGTCTAAAATATAGTGTCTTTCAATGAAATGGATAAGTTTTAGTTGTATATTTGGTTTGGTTTTAGATAGGCTTAGGACTGTAGAGAAGTTAATCTATTCAGCTTTTTAAAAATATAGCTGTGAAAGGTTAATGTAATTCCCCGGGGTTTTTTTACAGATATTTCGTACGGCTAATGAATCTTTTCTTATACTTGTTAATCAAGATGCATATTACATCAAAAGGTGTTGAGGCTAAATATAAAAGCAGCATAGTTATTTTATAGGTTTAAATGTGTCTGCCTTGTTTTTTAATATGATATTTGGATCTACGGACAAGGCTTCTGATTTCGAAATGTCAGTAGAGATAGAGCTGCTTTGATAAAAAAAAATTCGAAAGAAAATCGAAGATAACTTGTATGAATGAAAGCATGTAGAGACATTACAGCTTTACAAAGTCTTTTAGGTAAACAGGGAGTTGGGACACAATTTAGAAAAGTTTTTTTTGTGTCGGTTGCCTTGATTCACAAATTATTGAAGTAATAACTGCAAAGTGGAGTGTAAATTGTTTTGCTACTAGAGAGGTACATACGCTGTTTGAGTTTTTGATGGGAGTGTGCCTAAAAATTGAACCAATGGAGGAGTTCGTTAAGATCAGCATGGGTTGAAGAGCCAGTCTCAATAGTCGTTCTGTCATCAGATCCTATAAAGTAATAAGTGTTAAAGTTTTAGAAAGCCCTGGGTTTACTGGTTGATATGCTAAAAATAGGTCTGTAGCATTGTGCTCAATGGAGAGCTAGATGATTTAGTTACTTGCGTCAGATTTCATCAGTAAAGGAAAGAGGCTGCCTCTTTAGGGTTTGCAAGAGATAATTTTGTGAGATGAAAAGAGAGCATCGATCTTTTACATCATGTCATTGTATTTGGTGAGGGGTAGGTAAGGGTAGAATTTTGAGGGTTCTTTTTGTTATTAAGTAGTTGAACTAAATACATTAAGAATACTTGGCTGTGACTTATTTGGATTGTCTGAATGCAAAATTCGAAATTTTGTTTTTGCATAGGAGTGGTAGTGAACGAAGGCTGAACGATCATATAATCCAATTAAAAAAGCAGTTGGGCGCAAGAGATGATATTATTCAAAAGCTTAGAGAAGACATGGAAGTGAAAGAAAAATTACAACACGAACTTATCGATAAAGTAGCTCATCGTGAAGAGATAGTTGATTCAATGAAGGGTAAGAAATAATTTTTTGAATTCGTTAGAAATTAGTTTACTTACCTCCGATATTTTGGGGGTTTTTCTGACTGGCTACCTCTTTTATTGATTGGCATAATCACATGCCAATCGTATTGCCTTTTTTGGTTATTTTAGATAGTATGTGTAATATGGCAGAAAATTTATGTCTAGTATAATTTATGTATTGTATTGAGGAGCCGTGGCTTAATGGTTAGTGCAACTGCACCGTAACCAAGAATTCCGGGTTCGATTCCCCGAGCGGGCGACTTTGGAAATTCGTAAAAGAAATGGCCAAAGGTTGGCGTCAGGAAGGGCATCCGGCCAAGAAATTCCTCACTGCCAAATCCAATTCCCTGTGAAGGGCACCGTCTGAGCCCCAGTACTGGGGAAAAAATGAGTTAAAACCAAAAATGAAAAAAAAAGGAAATTGATCGATGTCGCGTAAGTTGTTTTATTTAAATACCTACTAGCATTTCGATTCTCATATCATGCTGTCTTGTTTTTTTTGGGCTTCAGACACGACTTACTTTTGATTCTTTTTTTAACGTTATTTTGGTACAAATTTGTATCAAAGAAACGTTAAGTACAAATTGGTTGGACACATGAAACAACTGAAAGCCCTCTTTTTGGTCTCCAGCTAAGACAAGTTATGCATTGTTATTATTTTTATAATTTTCCAACGTACTTTGGGTGTAAAAAAAATCCTATAGAATGTTGGTAGAATCATGGGGCTGCAAAAATAACTTGCACGTACAGGTACTTTAAAAGTCTTGTTTCGATATGGTAGAAGGCAGATAAGATAACATTTTAGACTTAGGAAATTATTTTTTAACTTAATATTTGCAAACGATACCTGTTACTATTTCTCAAATATCCATTGTCTTTTTGAAATAGTTTGCTAATGATGAACAGATTATGAATGCTCCAGGTATAGAGGAAAGCAGGTTTTGTTTTGTGTTGTGGATATGTTTTGTGTTGTGGATATGTTTTGTGTTGTGGATATGTTTTGTGTTGTGGATATGTTTTGTGTTGTGGATATGTTTTGTGTTGTGGATATGTTTTATGTTGCTATTATGTTTTGTGTTGTGGATATGTTTTATGTTGCTATTATCTCTGTGTTTCATCATGCTTTAAGCGTCCATCTAGTTATTAATAGTTATTAGTAATTTGTACGACCACCAAAATCACTTTTTTATGATAATTTGCTTAGTATAAAAGCTTAAAGACTAACGAGTGTAAAAGCCAAGCTTTTTCTTTGGCTTTCCAATACCTATTTGTGGATTTTTACTTAGAAAGCTAACTACGTCAGACGTTCGTGGACCTATTTTGTAACTTAATAGACCATAAGGTTAATTTTTTCAGCGTGATGTAAATGTAAGCATCACAGCCTGCTAAAAACAGTTACATGAGCCGATTTTCATAACTTTTTGTCACTGCTTTTAAGTGCTACTTAAAAGGATTTATAAGAAAACCATTTGATCATGGGTATAGTAATCTGTCTGAAAATAATTAAAATCAAGCGAAGAAATTAAAAGTGGTTGGTGGATTATTGTCAATGAATAGCTGAGCTACGAACATTTGACACGTTTCTTTTCTTGTGTCAATGTAATGATGACTTGAGCTGTTTTATGACAATTTTGATGGGCCATTTGTACACAGATTATAAAAGTACTTATTTTTTATTTTTTTATTTCTTATGGATAACCACAATATAGGATCCAAAGTAAAAGAATAAATCAAATAAGGGAGAAGGAGATAATGTTCTGTTAGAAGTGTGTTGTATCCTTGGGGTGCTTTTTCTTAAATAGATACTTTTACTTAATTTTTTATTATTTCGTACATATTAGATTAACTATTGCTGCGGTCAACCCTGCATTTTTAACTTTTTTGTACCTTAAAACGAATTTTGATGATATATAGTTACATAAATAATAGAAACATATTATAGGGAGAGTTTTCTAGAGATGTTGGAAACAATTTTGGTTGTCATTTGCCATTATTGACTTTTTAGGGGACGTTATGTCACTTGAGATCAAACAACGGTTAGACAGTGGTAGTATGACTCATAAAGATGTTTTGATAATGAAGCTGAAAAATGACTTAGAAGCGAATAAAGAACGCATTCGAAATTCATCCGAAAAAATAATGGAAAAAGATGTATTAATAGCAAATTTGAATCAAGAACTTGCAGATTTGGAAACTGCGTTAGAAATGCGCATTCAAGAAATAAATAACAAAAATGATACAATAACTTTATTGGAGCGCAAAGGACAAAGGACAGAGGTGAGAAGACCCCTATTCTTTTAATAGTTCTCTCAAATATTTTAAGTTCTGCAGTCGCCTACCCTTTCTTTTTGACTTTAAGGTAGTTTTTTTTTACAAAGGGCATAGTTTTGGCCTCAACCACTCTTGCTTGTTCAAAATTGATTTCTGAGGTAGGAAAATTTTGATGTTTGGCCTGAATTTTCAGAACTATAAACAACAAATTGCCCTGTTGTAAGTGGTAGCTCAACAATTGACAATATATACAACAGTAATTTTGATCTCCCTTTTTGTTAAACTAGTCGATTTCATAAATATGTATTATTTTAACTTGACCGATTCTTAGAAGAAAAATTACGCAGATTAATGGCTGTGATTCTGTGTGACTTGAACACTCATTGAAATCGAATGCAATGTAAAAGTAAAGCGCTTTTTTTCTATTTAGAATAAAGTTGATGATTCTGTTATCGAGGAAATGAAATCTGAAATTAGACTTTTACAGAGAAAGAATGAAGCCCATCTTTCTGAGGTAATAATAATTTTGTTGGTAATTCAGCTTTATTTTTTAATACTATTCCAATCAACCACTAGAAAATGAACTATAGACCATTTTCTGGTAGCAGAGAGTTTAGTATATTTAGAATCACAGGAGCAAGTGGTCTTGAATCAAACGAGGAGTAAGACAAGGATGTGTTCTGTCACCAGATCTGTTCAATCTGTACAGTGAAGTCATCTTGAGAGGGATGAAGAACATGTCGGAGTGAAAGTCGGAGGTGTAAACATAAACAACTTATGATATGCTAAAGACACTGTATTGATAGCTGAAAGTGAAGTGGATTTACAGAACATCTTAAATAAAATAGTGTTAGAGAGTGAAAAGAAAGGCCTCGAGATTAACATTAAGAAAACAGCATGTATGGTGATATCAAAGAAGAGTATATCCCCAAAGTGTTTTTTAACTATCAATGGAGAATTTGTAAAGAATGTTAAAAAGTTTGCTTATCTTAGTAGTTTGATAACATCAGGTGGAAGATGTGTGAACGAAATAAAGAAACGAATCACTTTAGCGAAGGATGCTTTTAGTAAAATGAGTTTAATTTTCAAGAACAGGCAGCTGCAAGTAAAAACTAAGATTCGAGTCCTAGAATGTTATGTGTGGTCTGTTTTGCTTTATGGGTGTGATGCTTGGACCATGAATGAAAGCATGAAGAAACGAATAGAAGCAGTGGAAATGTGGTTCCTGAGAAGAATTCTTAGAATATCTTGGACTGACAAAGTGAGCAATGAAGTGGTATTAGAGAGAGCAGGAATGAAAAGAAAGTTGATGAAGGTAATTAGAAAAAGAAAACTGCAGTTTCTGGGTCATGTAATGAGATGTGAAGGAATGGAAAAATTGGTGTTGACAGGGAAGATTAAAGGAAANAGATGTGTGAACGAAATAAAGAAACGAATCACTTTGGCCAAGGATGCTTTTAGTAAAATGAGTTTAGTTTTCAAGAACAGGCAGCTGCAAGTAAAAACTAAGATTCGAGTCCTAGAATGTTATGTGTGGTCTGTTTTGCTTTATGGGTGTGATGCTTGGACCATCAATGAAAGCATGAAGAAACGAATAGAAGCAGTGGAAATGTGGTTCCTGAGAAGAATTCTTAGAATATCTTGGACTGACAAAGTGAGCAATGAAGTGGTATTAGAGAGAGCAGGAATGAAAAGAAAGTTGATGAAGGTAATTAGAAAAAGAAAACTGCAGTTTCTGGGTCATGTAATGAGATGTGAAGGAATGGAAAAATTGATGTTGACAGGGAAGATTAAAGGAAAGAAAAGTAGAGGAAGACAGAGACTGAAATTCATTACCAGCTTGAACAAGGATCTCTAATTCAAGAGGAGTGACTGTGAAATTTTAGCACTGACAAAAGGGAGAAAGAGATGGAAGATCATGATCTCCAACGCCTTGAAAGGATAAGGAACTCAGAAGAATAATGATCACAGAACACAGCAGGACCTTATAATTATTAGTAAAAACTATAAGACTGCGAGATCTCAAAAATATTTTTTTATTTTAAGCACCTTATTTTTGGTCATTGTTTTTCTTCCCATTATATTTAGGTTACATGGACAGTAATGTTTGTGCCGATTCTGTCAGGTCTTTATCATCAAAAGTAAAAAAACTGAAAATAAGGTCACAAAATATCGAACTAATAGAAACTTAATGGCAATAAAGAAGACACTCAAATTTTAACAAAAATATATAAATACTGGAAGTGATATTATGTATTGAAATTTCGAAGTGTATCGGTAGTTTATTATCGCCCTTGCTAATTTATTCTTTTAGTTCAGTGTATTTTACTTAGATTTACTTTATAATCCATTTGAATACCATTTTTCAAATCAAAAATGCAAGAAAGCAGAAAAATAGTTTATAAAAGTAACTCCTTGAAAAAATATATGTGTAAAGTTACAGAATATGTTTTGCTAATGTTACTTCTTTACGAGGAATTAAGATCCTAAGCTGTAGCTCTTACTTATTACTTGCAGCGTAAAATAAACTGGTAGTTTTGCAGAAATATCTTTGAAGTTTATTCAATATAAATTTTCTGTAAATGGTAAGCAGAAGGTTATTAGCACCACCAAAAGAAAAAAGAAAATAGTTTGAAGTACCTCAAATACTTGTAACTTAAAATCTTATTAAATGAGATCGTTTTGCCTTTGGCGGTTGTGAATGGGACATTAGATGGGACATTTAAACCACTGAAGCGGACATTCAATGATTTAAAAAAATAGTTAAAGTTTTGAACGAAAACGTTAAGATAAGGAAGGAAAAAATGGTCCAAACAACCGACAATTCAAACACACCAGGGTTTTGAATAAGTTGGGGACAGTTAATAGCGGTGTTTTAGATCGTTAGTTCAAGATATAGAAATTAATTTGACTAAATGGGAAGTGGAGATCCGAATAAAAGGGAGTCTGATGTACAGATATTTTTAATTATAAGTAGTTCCTTATTATTTTCTAGATTTCAATACAAACCAATTTTTAATTTCCCAATAAGTTGCAATATTTCAATAGCTCACTCAATAATAGCTAAATTTTATGCCTCTGTCATTTTGAAGGTTGAAAGAGGAAGAACCAAGCTTTGTGCAGCTGAGAGTGAAAATAGTTCCCTCAGGCAACAAATAGCAGATTTTAGCTCAGAGGTAAAATCACTGATTTGGTGAATATGTATTATTGTCTTATACTAAACTGAATTGTTGTCAATTTCTATATATTATATTCCCAGGAAATAACTTCCTCTGTCGCCAAATCTCATGTCGTCCCGACCCCCGTTCCCAAACACACGTCTTTTGTAATAAAGTACTCCTACACTGTAGACTAAATGCATTAGATGAAAAGCGTAGAATATTTTTAGTACATATGTGGAACTTCGTACTGTGAAAAGATTAAGGCAGGCGTATTTAATGCCCCACGACTTAGGAAATTGGTGAAGGATTATCAGTTACCATTCTCAATGACGATCATGAAAAATTCCCATGAGCTGGATTTAACACAAGTGGTAAAAATGTTATATATTATAATTATAAGTTATTCTACAGGAGTCTTTATTTGTATTGTCAAAAGGATGGTAGAAAGTTTCCATAAAGTAAATGCAATTAGTGCGGAGATGCATCATTTTTTAATCCTGTAGACTTTTTGGAAGTTTCCACCAAGACAAGGTGACAGAGTGGAAATAATAAGCACGATAGAATGTCTCTGTGATGAATTTTCTTCTTTGGAACCCATAAAGAATTGTTAAACCGTATTCGAGAAATTCGTAGTAATATTAAGAATTTTCAATTTTTGTAAACAACTTAGGTAAGGTTTATTGAAGAGTAAAGACTGCCTGTAGATTTATGGTTTACCAAATTTTCTTCATATTTTACAACTACCCTGTAGTTTCTTATTTTTTTAATCGAAGACAATAGGTAAGGTATTATATCAGTTTCTGGGTTTTATCAACCTCCTTAATAAGAAAAATTGACTGTTCCGTTATTAATTTCTTCCAAAATAAGTTAGCTACAACCGATTACAAAGATTCAGCTTTGTCTTGTTATAATTTTTTATTAAAGTTAGTTTCCAACCTAGTTCGTTGCTGAAAAAAAAGTGATTTCAGATACGAGGATTATATTATTTGAGTTTTAATTCCCATAAAAAAGGTGATTTTAACCAAAACTGGGTATATTTGTATGCTATGAAAACGAGAAATGATGGTAGAAAACCGATACAAACTTCGTAATTCAGTACTTCAACGGTATCCACAAACAAACAGTTGTTAAATTGAAATAAACTTAGCATTTATAAGACTGTTGTTTGTGCAGTTTTTCCCTGCCGCTTCACATGGATATTGCTCTAAAGTATTTTCTTTGCTTAACTAAATACTCGCTGAGTATAACAGTGTTTCTTGATCATATGATTAATTTTTTATGGCATTAAAAAATTGGAAATGAAAGATATTGGATTTTTCCCCCACGCATTAATTATGTTTCCACCACAGCTGACAAATGCGACATGATTTTTCATTAAGTTGGTGGAAGGTTTAGGCTAGTTATTTCGATTGTACTAGAAGTTTTACTACTTTTTTATAATACCTAACATATTAACTTCACTGACTTATCATGCACTTACTATTAGGTAACAAAGTTACAGTACGAGCTACACACAACAAAAAACCAGTATGATGAGAGAAGAAATGTACTTGCTGGAGAGGTAATGCTTTTAATGCATGTCTCATTCATCTGAAGTCGTTACCGTGGAAATGGTTAATCTCTTAAGCCGGTTTCTACAATAATTCAGTATACTTCATATGTATTGTCATAGTAAAAACCTTCCTGTTTTATAGTATCCTGTTGATCTAACCATTTATTGAACTCATTTAGCTTAACAGTGTTGTATATTTATTATAAGACAAGTTTTTTTTAAATTTTAGAATAAGCAGTTGAAGGTTAAATTTTCGGGTAACGGATTCGTTAAGAGCGTCTTCATTATATCGCTAAATATCCTGGCTATTTTAAATCTAAATAACTAAATAATCTGGAAATGTAGTATCCAAAATTTAGTATCAAATATTAATTTGTATTTCAATTAAAATCACTTTTACTTTGGTGGAAAAATTTTTCATCAGCACTCGACTGTATCAAGATGCTACCATAATAAAAAAAAGACTGTATCAAGATGCTACCATAATAAAAAAAAGACAAGTAGCTGTTAATAACGCTAATGATCCTTTGCGGAAGAAGCTCAAAGACCAGATATGGCACCAGAACGTACCCAAGACCATTTATTGAACGTTAATGATAGCTATTGTTCATTGTGTTCATTGAATATTTCGAATATCTCATTGTTCTCCTCCTCCTCCTCCTTTTTCTTCTTCTTCTTCTTCTTCTTCTTCATCTTATTGTTATTATTATTATTATTATTATTATTATTATTATTATTATTATTAT
>RDPX01000073.1:228085-261233 GCA_003991215.1 Morbakka virulenta
ATTTTGTGTCTGGCTGTTTTTATTGCCGAGTTCTATGCTGACAGGCGGGCCATAACAAATGACCATGGGCTACCAGCATTTTCTTTCTCAAAACTCCAGTACTTTTCGCAAAATCCTGGCTGTTCCCAACAACGTTGTCCTTTGACGTACTCCTAAGTTATTATTATTATTATTATTATTATTATTATCATCATTATTATTGTTATTATTATAATTATATTTAGCTATTTAGATAAATATCGCTACATGATCACCAGGGTAAAATTAAACCAACTTAGGGGTCTTCTTGTTAATGCAACGTCAGTGATATTTGTACAGATCTGAATGATTACGGCGATGTTGAGAACTTTCTTAAAGTAAATGAGCGCTTCACTTAACACGTTCGTATTTTAGCGCTCTGAGCTCAACGCGGTAAAAAAGATGAACGATTTTACATCAATTAAATTAACGCGAATGCAGGATCGAAGCTGTTAACACCGATGTAATTAAAGTGATTGGCCTATCAATAAAAAATAGCAATAATAATTATATTAATACTAATCATCATCATAGAGTTTTTACATAATAAATAAAACAAAATTAAAGCAAATACAGGCAAGAAATAACTCCTAGTTTATAGTAAACATATACAATCAAAAAATGGAAAATGGTCAAGTAAACTGACTTTTTGCCTGAGAAAATTGATCTTACGACACCAGAAGAACATACATTTATAACAAACGGCAATCTTTATTGACCTAATCGAATTAGCGTCAAAAGGTAATTAAAATCAATTTAATTAATCCGCTAATATCCTACTTACCTTTATTGAATGGATACTTAAGTGGTTAATTTCTTTAGGTAGGTAGTTGCTTCTGCATGTTTCGGCTCTGCAGTTGTCTTTACTCTTTAAATTTTTTGTGTAGGCTGTTGTACAAGAGGTATGAACCTTATAACAACACTATTGAAAAGAAATAATGGAGAGGTGTCGTAAATTTCCGTTAATACTGTAATGCAATGGAATTACAGTGAACTTACGTATTTTTACGACGCACTAGGTTTTTATAACATTGTTAATAGCTTTATTACAACGTGGATCTTCTCTTCTATAAACTGACCGATCAATATCACTTACTGATCCAGACAAGTACTTATAGAGAGTATTTGGAAATTAAAATTACTTAACATTTTCAGGGAGCTATTACAGCCGCAGGCACTCATAGGGTAGTTCGGCACAATCTACATAGTCCTTTTGTTTTTCTTCATCCAATGGATATCCCTGAATGGAAGTGTATTGGGATGTAGCCGAAAAGCAAAAGAGCCTTGTCTACCAAGAAAACTCAGATATTCTTCACATATCACTTCGTATATATATAAATAAATAAATATATATATATGCTCAATCTGCAGACAGTACTGTTTCGCCCTTTGTGGGCTCATCAGTGCAGCACAGAGCTTCTGAGACATAACTCTCTGGCCATGTTGCCGGAGCAATCACAGCTAAAAGAGTTATTGCCAGAGTGCTCAAACCACGCATGCGCAGTGAGCATTGCATTATGCTAACAACAGGTTCCCATCTCAGATAGAGTGCTCAACCAAACTTTCGTAAGGGAGCGTAATATATATATATATACTTTTTGGCATATATATATGCCAAAAAGTTTACTTATTCTTCACATATCACTTCGTATAATGAAAGAGAAAGTAAACATCTGAAATTGCTACTTGATTGAATCGAATGCTTTAATTTCTTGGAGTGTTTTAGTTTCTGTTCTGTCAATACCTTGTTTAAGTTTTGTACTGTTATATGTATTATATCTTTTTTCTTATGCCCATCGTATTAGAGCTTTCAAAGAATACTTAACAGGATTTTTTATCCTGCGTTACATGTTACCTGTTTTGTACCTTATTAAGTTATAACTAAGTAGGTAATGATACGCAAGTATGCTTACTGGTTACTTCGGGAGAATATTCCTCCCTTTCTTACATCGGCAATTTTCTTTCGAATGTTGCAGGTAGCCGATCGTCATGATACAATCAATAAACTCAGCGAAGAAATTTCAAAGCTAGAAAAGAAGAGTTTTGACACTGAATCAATGGTAAAAATAACTGTTATTTTATTTTTCTTTGATCGCATCTACTTAAATTAGTAGGTTATATTTTTAGCAGTTAGCATGTTTTTGTTTACTTATTTTATTGGCCTCATTTTTCTCTGGGGGCGTTGAGTAGCAATACCATTGCAACTGCCGTTATCTACAGCAATTGCTAGAAATTTCGTTCAGGGTATGGCTTCTTTTGCTGTCTTTTTTAATACCTTTTCATTAGGAATATGGTCATCGTCTGGTTATTCCTTTTTAAACTCCCCCCCCGTTTCTTCTGACTCCTAGTTACTTTGCTCGCAGAAGCATATATTTTTCAAATACCGTATTTCTCAGCGTATCGATCGAATTTCCAGTTCCATGAAATACAGGCGAATATTTCCATGGGCTTATACACCCGCCAAATAAGCCTGTTGTCAGATCTTTTTATCCAAATACCGGGTTTGTCACCAAATAACTTGTGCTTTGATTAAAGTTTTACAGTTAACCAACTCTTTTCAGTGTTTATTCCTTATTAAATATGTTAAATGCTTCGAAATAAATTGACAGTGAGCATGAGTTTGGTGGGTTTTTTTACAGTGAACAAGAACAGTTGTTGAAATTTGGAAATGGTAAATAAAAGTGTGCTATCAAATTCATCATATTTTCAGCTAAAAATTAAGGGTCGAATTTTTTGCCGAGAAATACGGTACATCTGTTTATTAGAGGTAATGACAATGTGTAGTCTATGATTGTCAGGATTATCATCCGGTTTTGAATCCATTGAGCGATACGAACATGACGTTTGAATGAAAAATAACCAATTACCTTCATCAGGTTTCCTGTCTCTTCAGGTCTGACTAAGATAATTAATTCAAGTTCCTAGTGATCTATCAGGCAACGTTAACTAACCGCTATTGCGCCATCGAATTTTCATTCTGGAACATCTGATCCCAATAGGAACGGGAAAATTACGAAAATAGTATTAAAGGAAAGGAATTGGACATACAAAGAAAATATAACTTGCACAGAACTTGGTTCAGTCATGCCATAGGTAGTGGCATGATACAATTCCTATCATCTTTTTTTTGTCTGGTGCTAAGTTTTATATATTGTAACAGAAAGTGTGAATACTGTAACACTCGTGTCGATTTGAAGAACAAAAACCTTCGTTATATCCTTAATAACTTTGACAAAGAAGAACTCAATGAAAGTAGGATTTGCTTTGTGGATACCAGATGCCCCATCGCAGTTAGTTTACTGAATAAACTTCTGAAACCTTCCATGAAGATCACAAAGAAATTTATCTAAATTTACTTCCTTGATAGGTATCTCCGAGAAAATGGTAGTGTAATTGCATCATCGGATCTAAAGCGGATGTAGTTCACCAATTATTTCTGATAGTTTATCTTCATTTGAGATCATTAACGTCTTCTTACCGTTTCTGAACTTTCCCCCAATTTTTTTCAAGCTGCTCTAGATTTAATTATGAAAAATAGTTGCAGGGCAACATCTTTTAGTTTTAAACTGTTTATTTTAATCCTAATTTTAGTAAATATTTTGAATGGTATCGATTTATACAGTATCGATATTATAATTGCTTATGAGGTACAAAGTTGATACTAACATACTTATTGGAACTTTAAGTTTATTAACTTTGGCAAAAGTAGAGAATTTTGGGATGTTAGGGACTGGTTGCAATATAAAGAAAAGTAGCACCAGTCTTGTACATTGAATCTATTTGATACAAACTGCCATTTTTTATGAGTAAAATGTATTGATTTTGGCCACATAGTAATTTGATCATTTTATCAACTTCTAACATTTGGATGCTTCTTCAGATAATTGAGTAAATAGTCCTCTGAAGGCACTAAATTTTGAGCATCGCTTTTTTTCATATTTCAATTTTTCTGTGTTTTGATTTTGTTAAGGAGATATTGAGGAGCCAGTCTACCTACCGTCCTAAAGGAAGGGGTATGCCTGACATGGTCAGTTGGCTTTTAAAGAATAATTATTCATTAAAAGTAAATTTGAAATTACTTTCAAAAAGGAAAAACAAAAACTTTACTGTAATTTTAAACAGTTTCTCAACCTGTTTATATGCATTTAAATTCCTATAATGGACTCTATGTACTAAATATTCCTGGTTTTTTCTAGGTTAAGTCCTATAAATCACAAATCTCGGATCTTGAAGGAAAATTGCATGCCGCAAGCAACAGGGTATGTCATTTGTGATCGTTTTATTTTCAATTATAGTAAGTACATCTGAGACATCGACTTTATCCATTGACCAAGAAATTATACTTAAGACTACGCTGTTGGGAAAGCTTAATCTTCTTGCCCTAAATCTATGATATAATTTTGAGTTGTTGTAGCAAGTTGCTCCGCTCTATATTAACGTTTTATTCATAGCACGAAAAACTGGGTTAGTTTTATGGGTAGCTAAGCAATGATCTTTGGCTTTAAACCCATTAAAAAAACCTGGAGCTTTTCCGCATTAGTTCTGACTGCCACAGAAGCTTTTTAAATATCTTAACACATTTCAGTTAGTTTTTTCATTGCCAATACATCCTTGTTTTTAGTCATTGCCACAAACGTTTTTGATTACGTAAGAGAAGTTTCCAAAATATCGTGCAGGCAGACCATTAGCTGGTGTAAAACTATTTCAAGGTGGACTAAAAGGTCTTGTAACATGCAAACCAAGACGGTCATTTCTTTCCTCAAGACGTAGTAAATGTGAATTTAGGATTCATAATCGCATGGTAGGAAGGGGTAGTTTTGAAAATTTCATCATCTGGGGTCGTCGTATTAATCGTATTAGTCGTATTATTATTGGCCAGTCTACAGGACCCAAACTTATATCAAACAAATTTTTTTCAAGGTTTGGCCATTTGAGTTTTTTTGAGTAAAATTACGAGTAGTACTGATTATGCCACTGTATACTGCAGCTCAAGTCACCATATACATTTATGTTCCCAGCACACGAAGGATTTAGAGCTAAGAGCAGTGTCAGAAATAATCATAAATGCATATACCTTATTCGAACTTTTGTGCTCGCCTTTCTGAGACTTGGAGGTCCGTTAAAAGAGCCCAGGTTGTTTTGTTGTTTAAAAAGCACTGCTTTATCACCATATCTTAGGTAGATGAACACAGTTGTCGCCGAAAACTTTACAGAAGTGAGCTTAAGCGGGAACATGCTATTGTATTTTCTGAGCAATGATGTTAAATATAGGGGTTTTTGGTGGTGACAGCAATAAAAATCCCTTAAGTTTTGTAGTGAATACTTTTTTTCATGTTAAGATAACACATTTAATTTCTTATTCTGCCGTTTAACTTTGTTGTGTTTCCTACTAATACTAGCTATTGTGTAAATACTAGTGATCATTTAAAGATATAAAAGCTAGTAAACCGAGTCTTGTTTACTGTCTTATCTTTGTTTGGCATTTCTTTTTCTATCAAAGCCTGCAAAATACATGGCATTAAAAATTGCGCCATATTAAAGCTCTGTTAAGTTTACTACTACTTTTTTTCTTCTTAAAACTATGCCATAGGAGACGTGATAGAGTCGATGGTA
This sequence comes from Morbakka virulenta, assembly GCA_003991215.1. Lineage (NCBI taxonomy): Eukaryota > Metazoa > Cnidaria > Cubozoa > Carybdeida > Carukiidae > Morbakka > Morbakka virulenta. The sequence continues at coordinate 233,717 of RDPX01000073.1, forward strand.
GCGACCAATCTCATAGTTTTTATAGAATTAATTTTCCGATCACACTTTATTTAATAATGAAAGGAAATCTCGCGTTTTACTCATTCTTTATAGGTGTCAGACAATATTTTCATCGTTTCCATTGAGCTCTGGACGTCAGTATAATAGCAAAATTATTTTATTATAGTAATTATTATTATATTCCTATAGGATGTGTATAAAATGTTACATTCAGAGCCCCAACACATAGACACCTTTTGTAACTTAACAGAAAAGAAATTTGTATAGGACAGTTTATATTACATTACTTTAAGAGTTTCTTTGTACTTGTTTTGTTTTTCCTGTATCTTGTGTCTTTCTCCTCATAAGCATGCAGTGTTTTGTTTTTTGTACAGGTAAAAGAGTTACAAGACCAGCTTGATGTGAAGTCGGCTAAAGTGAAAATGTCAGAAGATAACTACAGAAAAGAGGTAAGGGTTACTTATTATGTAGTAGACAGACGGTTGTGATAATGCCAGTCATCAGCGATAGCATTCTGTGTTACTTTTATGATTGCTATTTGCATTGTGGGCTAAGCAATCAACAAAAACATTCTCTTACCTATTATTAATTGTTGGTCGCCAAAATGGCACCTATTTGAGAACCACAGATTTCCGTAAAATGTAGCCCCAATCCCCTCTGCCTCATCATTACTTCTTATTGTTGCCTTTCACTCAGGCCATTGTTTTCCCAAAAATTTACCAACAGGAGTAGATCTTAACAAATGACCAAAGATTTTGTGGTCTGATCCCGTCATTCATACCACATTTTCTTGTTTCTTGCAGTTGCTAGCAATACCTGCTTCAGGACGTCAACTATCAATATTTCAATTTCATTTTTGTAGCCATTTTTCCAGACCTTTTGAAACTGTACCTAATGCTTCTATAACTAAAGAAACAATTTCTCCTCTTCTTAACCCCCATACTCTCATAATTTCGAATTTTATGTCTTTGTACTTGTTTATTTTCTCCCCTGGTACTACAACGTCAATGATAATGGATTATTATTATCATTATTATTATTGTTATTATTATTATTATTATCAGCTATCAGATGTTCGTATTATTTATATAACCGGCAACTCAAGGGTTGGATTTTACCGAAACTACTCCTCTTTGTATTAATGTAAACTCAGTTGATTCTCTCGCCCTGTACTTGAGAGACCACGATGTGAAATTGTGATTAAATATTTGAATTGAAATAGATAACATTTGAAAAAAAAAGGATACTACTACTACTACTACTACTACTACTACTACTACTACTACTACTACTACTACTACTACTACCTATTATTGTTACCATTATTATTATTATTATTATTATTATTATTATTATTATTATTAGTAGTAGTAGTAGTAGTAGTAGTAGTAGTATTCATTATTATTCTGGTTCGTACAGTATGGGTGTTAACTTCCGGTTTTGACGTCCTCAGTACCAGGTCCGTTTCATTGGACTTGAAACACTGAAGGTATTTTAGATACTGAGAACTTTTTGCAAAATGTGTGCGGTTCCCAGTAAGGCAGACTTTTGGAGAGTACCGATATCATGCTCTTTGTTCATTTTCTCCAGAAATCTTTTCAATCTGGGTGGAATATTTCCCAGAGCTTCAATAATGATTGGGATGACAGTTGCTTTAACATTCCACATACGTTGGGTTTCAATTTTCAGGCCAGAGTAGCTTAGTACCACCTGGACAACTTTGATTCGTGATTTTCATTCCAACTTTTCGAGGGTTAGTCTCGTAAATCTTTCCAATAGCTCTAGATATATTCGGTCAATCTTGTATTACTTTCAGTGAAATGTGCAAGGCTTTCAACAATGACAACAAACATGCGGGCTTTTTTTCCTTAAACTTTTCATTATGATCATTCGAACTACGTATCTCCGGATTGTTGTTGCCCATGAATCACTTTCCAGCTGACTGTTTTGGCTTTCCTTTTGCCATATAAAGAACAAACTTTGATTTTCTAATGAAACTTAAGTCATGTGTCTTTTTTTCTTGACATTATATAGGTAGCAAACCTACTTAAAATAGTAAAGACAGTTTATTTCGTTTAGTCACAGACTCTTGTCTTTATGTTTTACTGAAATCTTATAAACAATGACGTAAATAAAAAAGCTGGTGTAGTTATTTCATGACAAAGATAAAGAGGCATATAATCCCATTTTGTGTAATTTTGAAAGGCTTAACATTGTAATAAGCGAATATGAAATTGTTATCCAAAAACCTGATTAAGGTCAAAGGAAGATAACGTCTGTACTCCTAACAGCAGTGTTAAACAAAGTTAATGAGAGATAATCTACCTTACACGTTCAGTCACACTCCTGACATTTCACCAGAAAAATTCAATACAGGTTTTAGGAAATAAAATTTTACTTTGGAAAGGAATGATGGCAAGGGTCTATACGTACAGTTGACCGAACTTAGATGACACAGATTTGTACTTTTAATTGTCATTATATCATTATATAGGAATCGAATATTGTTATGATACTCAGAAAGTGTTATGGTTCTTAATCATGAAAACAATTTTCACATTTTTTAAGCAAACATGAAAGAAGTTAATGATCCTTACACACGTGCTATATGTAGCACTTAGTAGAACCTGGAAAGAACACACTATTTACAACGAATAGCATGGAATAATCTTTCTTATTAGCACATCAGCTCGCCAACAGATATTAATTGCTGACTGACATTGTTGAATTAGTTATTATAACATAGATGTAAGTGCTTTATCATGTCATTAGTCGTAAGCTTTTTCTGAGCTACGTTTCGAGAGATACTTCTCCCATCGTCAGGCTACTGAAATGATTAGATACGGCTATTTTATACTTTGGTAGTGCGGACGTGAGTGTAGACAGGACTGGAGTTGTTTCGGGAAGTGGCGCCATACCTATGTTGTGCTTGTTGTGTTTGTTGTGTTTCTTTCTTCAGTGCTGGAAGACATATTACTGGAAGGGTGTAGGATATACTGTTGATGTGATTGCTGCATTGCAAAGTTATTATAACAGGTTGGCCATGTTTTGATATAAAGCCTCTCAAGCAGGAAAAATCCTAGTCCACCAAATATACGCTGACCAACTGGTAGCGGGGTAAAAATGTATAAAAAAAGAAATACTAATTACCAGAGGTAGAAAGAAGTCATAAGAATTTAAGCCAGCTTGCTTTTATCATTTTGTAACTTAAAAAGACCATTTACTTAAGTAAAGGCTCCACCAAATTTAGTAGAATTACCAGAAACTGGATAGTTTTCAGTAAGCTATTTGTTAAGCATAAGACAATTCGCACTGATATAAAGTCACTATGAAATTTTAATTAAGAAATGACGGCCCATANTGAGCTACGTTTCGAGAGATACTTCTCCCATCGTCAGGCTACTGAAATGATTAGATACGGCTATTTTATACTTTGGTAGTGCGGACGTGAGTGTAGACAGGACTGGAGTTGTTTCGGGAAGTGGCGCCATACCTATGTTGTGCTTGTTGTGTTTGTTGTGTTTCTTTCTTCAGTGCTGGAAGACATATTACTGGAAGGGTGTAGGATATACTGTTGATGTGATTGCTGCATTGCAAAGTTATTATAACAGGTTGGCCATGTTTTGATATAAAGCCTCTCAAGCAGGAAAAATCCTAGTCCACCAAATATACGCTGACCAACTGGTAGCGGGGTAAAAATGTATAAAAAAAGAAATACTAATTACCAGAGGTAGAAAGAAGTCATAAGAATTTAAGCCAGCTTGCTTTTATCATTTTGTAACTTAAAAAGACCATTTACTTAAGTAAAGGCTCCACCAAATTTAGTAGAATTACCAGAAACTGGATAGTTTTCAGTAAGCTATTTGTTAAGCATAAGACAATTCGCACTGATATAAAGTCACTATGAAATTTTAATTAAGAAATGACGGCCCATAAACAAAGGCCGCATTAACGTCACTAAATTTATCTTACTTTTGAATGATTTACAATTGGCTCTTTCCCTCTAAAAGATAGAGGAAAAAGAAAACGTCATTTTGCAAATGAAAGCCGATATCCAGAAGCACCAGGATGACGTCAGCCAGATTTCATCAAAGGTATGAAGTTAAAACGTGATTCTTGTGAAATATTAGAATACCCAAATTATTTCTCAATTATTTTGGATTTTTTACTTTGTTCACCGCTGGAAAAAGGCTTTTTCTGTTAGAAAGGGGGAAAGCTAATATTTTAACATAATGTTTGGGCTGTTTTTTGCCGGTTGTCGAAGAGTGATACCAGAGGAGTTGTCTGGCACCAAAAAAGTGTTTTTATTACGCAGCAACACTGAATTTCATCCAGAAGGACCACCTGTATATTGAGAGGTACATAGTGTTAAGTGGATATAGGTATTTTTGTTTTGTAGTAAATTTCTTGGAAGTGAAAAACCACCAGTGACCTTACAACCCCAATAGTGAAACTTGACAACCTCTTCAAATTTCTTGTGTTTTTTTACCCTTTCTTCACTCTAAGCTAGACTGGAAACCATACGAGTCCAGATGATTACTTTTCTTATCTATTTAATTTTTTACTCTACACTTTTTGATCTTCTTATTTGTTGCTTTCTTCCCTCTCCCAATTCTATGTCCGAAAATATGTTAAATCACAGTAGTATGCCACTTGTAACGAAGAAACAAATTACGTTGCAAATTTAGAAAATTAACTGTTTGATATAAAAATGGTCTACTTTTTTTTAAGTCAAGTCTTTTGTGGCCAGTATCTTGAAGAATGCACAGGATGTTCAGTCATGTTCCGAAAAGAAGGCCCCATGAACCAACCATTAACCACAAAATGATTACTTTCAGCTGAACCTAAAGTTGATACATTTTGTGAAAGATCAGAATTCCTTCGAAATCACCTGTTGCCTAAATGCATACCAACCAACGAGCACTGTAAGTTGGAAAGAAAAATCCAAGCCGTTCCGTTGTATGCAGATTTTCCAAACCTATTTGACTCCATTCACAGAAGTAAAGTGGGAATAATATCAAGAATATACAAAATTCTTACATAAACTGTATTAGTTACAATTGTATCAAACAAAAACACCTGTCAGATGACTAGGATGTCGACACTGAAATTTGTGATGTATTGCTGAGGTGCTACAAGAGTTACTGGAGCCTCTCGTTAATTTATTCTCATCCAAAACTATTCACTTTCTTTAATAACTTTCTTAGATAAAAAATGCCTGGCTTTAGATTCAATAAAAGACAGCCCAGCAGAAATCCAACCAACTATATTGCAGACATTGATAAGGCAGAAATCCAAGTTCTCCTTTCCAACACAACGTCCTGCATTATTAAACTCTTTTAAAAACTTGAAACATCTTCCAAAAACATTCATCGTTATGTCAGCGCCTCAGAAACAACTTGTGTGTTTTTGTATCAGTAGGATGACCCAATAAAATCAAACCGATTACTTATCCCACCTTGGTATTCCAATAAAGATATCCAAATTTGAGGTACAAAAACCTGGAGTGTACCTTCTTCAGTAAAGCCGTTTCCTTTCATTAGAGGTCAACAGAACATGTTTTCTCCTCCACTTCCCCTACCCAGTGGCTCATTTAGCTCTACTCCTATTTGTACCAAGTCTCTTTTTACAAACAAACACAAGAAACAATGGGAAAATGACACGAATTCCAAAAGTAAAGCTTGAGGCTGCTCGCTCATCCTTCTACTTTCAAGGAGCACTGGCTTTCAATAATTTGTCAAGAGAACTTCGAATTGAAAGAAGTCCTTCAAAATTTAAAATTTTGCTAAATAAACCTTAATTGAGAAGATCCTATTAGCCAGCTATCTGATCGATGCAGCTCATGTGATATCTTCAACTTATATTTATTTATATTTGCTTTGTAAATTTATAATTACAACACTAATTTTTACTTTTCAACTATTTATCTTAAAACTTACTTTTTGATCTTTTTGTTTTACAGGACTACTCTTGAAAACAGTGTAAATATTTTGATATATTGTACAACTGACTGTATTATCCTGTATAAATATTTGATAATAATAATAATAATAATAATAATAATAATCATGCTAACATCGCTAAGCTGATCCATTGGATGTTATGTGGAAAGTATGGTCTCGACAGGAAGGAGAAATGGTACGAACATTGCCCGGAAGGTGTAGTAGAAGATGAAAATGTAAAATTGATTTGGGATATCAATATCCAATGTGATAATTTGATAGAAGCGAGGAGACCAGACATAATATTACTTGAGAAGAAAACGAAAGATGCCATCATTATAGATGTTGCTGTACCTGGTGATTGTAGGGCACATGAAAAAGAGAATGAAAAGGTCGAAAAGTATCAAGATTTAAAAATGGAGCTGAAACGTCTTTGGTCGTTAAGAAAAGTGAAAGTGGTACCAGTAGTTGTTGGTGCCTTAGGCTGTGTGAGCAAAAGATTTAATAGCTGGATGGAAATGTTAGGTCTTGAAGTAAATGTTGGAATTGTGCAAAAAACAGCCTTATTGGGATCTGCAAGGATAATTAGAAAAGTAATGGACATTTGAAAGAACCCTCTTGGCCTTTGGCCACTAGTTGTAGCTCGCCCAAGAGGAAAATACTCGGCAATACGAACAGCCTGTGCGAAAGCTTTAAAACAGATAATCATGCCATCGCTGTCTTGCTTTCTTGGTCAGATTTTGAAGAGTGTATGAAACAACGTAAATACCTAGGGAAAATTTCGCGTTGTTCTGTGATCGGTTTCTTTTAAATGAACCCCAAGACCATCCTAATGTGTGGGGGACCGTCTTTGGCATTAGCAATGCATTGAAAGAAAAATTAAATACGATTTGTACCCATATGTTTTCGACAGTTTTGTTTGAGCAACTAACCTACAGGGCCACATATTATAAAAGTACTCATCCATTTTCAGATACATTAAGAGGATACTGTCTACAATGTATTGACCGTTGTTTTTGAGCCAAAGGTGCAAGATATTAAACAACACTACTTCACATTTGCCCTCCCAAAGTGTCTTTTCGTCCCCTTATGAAAATAACCTAAGAACAAGAACAACATGAAGACCAACCACCGTCCAACAATTCTACACATTATCCATTATAAAGAGTAGTATAATTAAAACGCACTTATGTTGAACAGAAATAACTAAAACACATTGTACCTCGATTTCTTCGTTGGACTAGATATTGTTTTTAACTGGCAGCTTGAAATAGTTTGATTTGTTACGCTACTCTGCCCTTGTATAGTTGATGAGTTGATACAATCCAATATAGTTTATATCAGTTAATAAATTTTCTTTTATGTATGGTCAATGGAAGTTAGTACAATTTTAGGACCGCAATATACAATCTTATGATTTTTTCTTTCTTGTTACTTTATAAACAGTTAAGCTTTAGAGATGATACACTTGAACAATTAGAAAATCAACAACGGGATTTTGTGGACGAGGTATGTTTTCAACTTCTCAAAATTATAGTCATGTTCAATACTTACCATCGGTATATTACAATAAATCGTAAAATGATCTTGCATTGACTGGGTTTATTGATTAAAAATAAGAGTATTTTTTTATCCTTGAAATAGGAGGTCTTTAACCAGCGGGTGTTTTCCGATAAACCTTCGTGTCGTGCAGTACTATTAGGCACTAAGTGTTTTGACCCGAATTTCCTTTGCAAATGTTGTGAAGAATTTGTAACTGAAAGGCATTTGCTTCATGATAAGAACGGACTTAAGTATTTTCAGTAGTGTTTGACCCATAATTATAGATATGTGTTATATTTCCGATTGATAATGAAGATCAAAGAGCAACCTTTGTGGACTGCACATGTATCTTTCTAAATATATATATCGATTACTATTTAAGGCTTCAAAGAGAGAAAAAAATATCCAGGAACTTGACCTGCAGTTACTTAAGGCACAAGAAGAAGAGCGTAAGCTTGGTGATCAGGTAATGATTTATAAAGTTGTATTAGTAGTATGGATTTTAAGTAACAACAGGTTTTAGCTGATCAATGCCATATACCTGTTGAAGTGGTTTAAATATGTGTCTACCAGGTGAAAATTGGGTTTTATCATAGATGTTGTGGTTCCTTGGTGGAAATACCAATTCGATTTTCAAGTTAGAACTTTTCGTTCACAGGCTATTCTGTTTTTTTCCAACGTTTTGCCTGTATATCATTAACCCCCGTTGATATATTGTCATATCTATGTAGTTTGATACTTTTCCTTGATGGTCTTGTAGCATAGAGGCGTTGTGATGGTAGACAGGACACTGAAATGCTTTTATACGGATTTGGTTGACATTTCTTTTGATAGACAGCTTGTTTGTGCTTCGTTCACTGACTGCATTTTAACCGTAATCGGTGCTGAAAGTACATTCACCTCGTTTAAGGATTCTGAAACCAAATTTTTTATTACCATATTGCAAATACTGATTTTACCAATTTTTTGGTAAATACCTTTTGTATCATTTGTATATGAACCTGTATTTATGTGTATGGGTATGTACATATACTTCTGTGTGTATGGCTATGTATAAACATATCTCAGCAGATCAACGGAGGTCATTTTCATTGTATTATCTACTCGAGGAGAACATACACAGAAGCGGTATATGGTTATTATCATTTAAATGCAGTAAACGATGATGGGTTTTAACATTATTTGTAACTAGCAGAATGTAGTGTGACACTAATGTCCATGTGGATCGCAAATCACTTTTACATCAAGTGAATAATTCACTGCGCCCTCTCAGTTGGAGCCAGACACATTTTGATAACAGATGATTTTGAACTTTTTTCTCTGTTTTTAGTTTAGGTTTTAGAAATTTGAAAAAAAGTGCAGTAACGAGTAAAATAGACCAGTATTTATAGCAACTATTTCGACATTCGGGTTTTTTGTTTAATTAAGGCTAGGCCACTCCGTCGTTACAGTACCAATCTCTGAAATTTTGCCATTTTGTTGTTGTTGCTACATTTGATATCTTAATGGAATCCCAGAAATATCTATGTACGTAAACTTGCTTTTGGTACAATTTCGCTGCAAGTAGCGTTGAATAAGATATATATATATATAATTACGCTCCCTTACGAAAGTTTGGTTGAGCACTCTATCTGAGATGGGAACCTGTCGTTTGTGTAATGCGGAGCTCACTGCGCATGCGTAGTTTGAGCACTCTGACAGGATCCCACAATAACTTCTTAAGCTGTGTTTGCTCCGTCAACATGGTCTGAGAGTTATGTCTCAGAAGCTCTGTGCTGCACTGATGAACCCACAAAGGGCGAAACAGTACTGTCTGTAGATTGAGTATATGTATATATACCTTTGTGTTGACTTAGAATAAAAAAAATCCCTGTTTTTATGTACTGTTGTCACATCTGCACAGTTACTCCTTCATCTCAACTTGTTGTTCTTGATCGAGGTCAGGGTTGTATTTCTTAACTTAATAGGTTCAGCCCTTGCTACTACTATCCAACCATTGTTTCTGCGACGAATTGTGGCGTGTTTTAGCCTTTTTCTATTGGTATTATTATGAGACATCATCCAATGAGCTTTCCTCGCTGGTACTAGTTCGTTTTGTTGTATCACTCGTAATTCGTTTCTCTTGACGTCTTCATCCTTATACAGTTGTTGCTTCTCTTTGTTGTATATCTTTCTATGAATGTAGTTTCGTTCCTCGAACGGGCTAGTTTGTGGAACGTTTTGGCTTCTGATTGGCTTGAATGGTTTTAGGTCCAAGGTCAACTCATATCTTATGGTCTAACCTTTTTTTTCTGTCTTTTTTTGGCAGTTCCATTCATTTCATATTTTTTTTATGTCATGCGTGTTTTGTTTTGGTTTTTTTGTTCTTAGCTATTGAAAAAAGCAAATTAAGAAATTGTCTTGTATTATTTGAAGCATTACAGACCACTTAGGAAAGAACCTGGTCAACAGCAAACACTTCTACTATTGTTGATTAAACATCTTTTTCTTTCATTTCTTATCAGTATGAATTTGTTTGACTAAAGACTGATATTTATAGAGACCACAACGCATTTAATAGTATCACTAAAGTGATACAAGAATTCCGCTTATGAGCATACTATTTTTTCCGTAAATTGATTGTGAAATCATTCATTGATTTTAATACATCAGGTTACAAGGAAGCAAAAGGTTATTGAGGAATTAGAGAAAGAGCTGATTGGTATCAAACAACAGCAAAAGGAAACTATGGAAGAGGTATTTGATTTTTTCGTTGGATTTTCAACTCAGCAGTAAAGATTTTTCCTCTTAATTTCAATTTCAGTTCAAAACGTTTTATTAAAATGTATCACACTAACAAATTTAATTAGGTCTCTCTTTTGTAGTGATAATTTAACCGATATTTCAGGTGATGTATTCACAGGAATGGATTTTTAACCTTGTTTTGTGCCTTTCTGTTAAAATTCTAAGAAGCTACAACATGATATACCTAGTTTTTTATTTGTTTTTGTCATACTTTATTGTAACTGTACTCTTGTGGTAGCATATTTATATATTTAAATAGGGTAAATTCTACAACCCTAATGTCAAATGGCGTAGGGTTTGTGTTGTGATACCAATAAATATCTCTGACTATTTCTTTGTAAACCTAACATGCCAGCAGTTGCTACCTTGTTTGAATTAGTTCATGTTACACAGCTGGATTTTATCAACGTATCACAGGAAGCCCTTACCTTGACAAATTAGTACTGATTCCGTAAATGTAGGAAGGGGATCATGCCTGAAAGTAAAATATGATTTACTGTGGATCAGATGTTTGTGACATGAACAAAATGTTTACAAAACTGAACTTTGAATGTGAAGTGTTCTTTGTTAGTCTGTATAAATAGGACTTGAAGATCCATTGAGATAAAAGAAACATGAAATTAATTGTATTTGTTTGACAGACAAGGAAGCCATAGTTTGGTGGATAGTACATTTAAGTAGTGTAAGGCAAATGGTTGAATTTAAGAAGTGTTATAAAGCCATTGCTAGGTATGGACAAGAGTATACAATCAGAAAACCTTTCATGTTGTAACAAGTTCACTTACATGGATAGCATTCGTACATACAACAATGGGGAAAAGGACATTAGAATAAAAAACTTTCGAAAAGAAAAAAATATTTAAGATGCCTTTAGTTTAATAGCCAATTTGTTGCAAGTATCTCTGATATCTTTATATCTTGTATAATTTTTTATATTGGATGGGCTTCCTATATTAGCCTGTGATCTCACTGGGCCAGGCAGCCCACAGTTTTTAATCAACATACAAATGGAGAACAGCATGCAAATATCATAGTGTAAGAAGAAAATGAAGAAGACTGGTGCTCTTAAAAAAACTGACAGGTTCTCTTACTTCAGTACAGGAGGCTAAAAGCACAATGTCTCATGTGAGTAACCGTCATCTCCCTAAAGTACCTGTATAAACATTATAGGGTACTGAAAACTTTGTGCAAGAGAATACTGCCAAAAACTATAAAACTTGGGTATCAAAACTACGCCAGAATATATTGTGCAAAAAAAATCCCATTGTCTGCGAAGAAAGATGTTTATTTCGATGTTCCTGCGTTTGTTTGGGCATATTTTAAGTAATACTATAGTCAGAACTGTTTTAAAGTTCTCGTGACTAGGAAATAAGTAGAATTGCACTTTTGAACTGCAAGGTGCATTATATCAGTGACTTAAAGCATATCCAGTAACCTTGTGATATTTTATTTCTTTCTTGTACTGTCTTTGAAAAAATGCGAGAAGCATTCATAATTGAGAGAAGTTATACTGATCACCTGTAGCTATTTAATAAAATGACACGTTTTATTCGTAATTTAAGAATGGACGACTAGAAGCAAGAATAAAAGCATATCACATATCTACACAGAGTGAACACGACGTTCTTGCGGAAGAGGTAAGTGTTGTATCTTGGTCCATATATTCAGTTTTGACAGAATTGGCCGAACATCAATAAATAAACTTGCAATAAAGCATTGATTTTTCCAAGGTCAAAATAGATGTCGACAAAACTGTGCCAGAGACTTTTCTTTGATCTACTTTTCTCCCCAGAATACCTCATTAATTTGAGTAAAGCTTTGTGCTGACTGTAAAAAAACCCAATTAAGAACACCAAATTAAGACATGGAAATTATAGCCACTATTTACCAAACCTTTATTTGAGGAGTTCTTTTGATATTAAATTAGTACCAAAGGTAAAAAGCATCTTAATGTTGTTTTAGGTTGCACGGCGTGAGGAATCCCTGCATTTACTCAGAATCCAAAATCTGGAGCTGGAAGAAGAGAATAACAGGATTTCAGAAAAGGTATTTTGCAGACAGCACTATTCTACTGAAAGAAACACATTTTCTTGTTTACCAGTAGTTCTAGATTTTTGACGAAACATGTCTTTGTGATCTCGATTTGAGGGCTAAAAATTTCTCAACGAATTCTAAGGAAAAAAGCAACAGATACGGTAGGTAAAGAAAAAATGGAGTTATTAACATATTTTCTATAATTTTTTAAAACTCTACCACATCCTTATAATTCTTATCACATATATTTTATTTGATTCATTTGTTTTGTATTAGATTTTGTTATTGTGTCCTCTTATTTGGAAACTAAAGACAATTTATCAACGCAATTGAACGTCAATAATTCCTTGCGTTACACCGTAAGTAACTCAGTATTACCAAAGTCAAAAACACTCTTGAAAAACAAAAGTCTAAAGGTAAAGTTGAGTGACAGTAAGCACTCATGAATAAACAGAAGCTTCGAGTGTCACAGAAAGGCCTAGAGGGAATTTTGTGGGGCTCAAATTTAATAATGAGTTTCTCAATTAGGTGATGTAATCTTTGTCTTGGTTGCAAATATGACTGGAAATTTGTAACAAGTTTTTTTATCTTGTTTTTCTCATAAGAAGCTGCTAATAATAATCTCATGACTATTTGTAATAGCTTGTTGTGATATTAGTTTAGACTAAGCGAGAGTAAAAAGATGGCTAATTTTGACTGTCGCGGTATGTTCTTTAGGTAAATATGAAACATTCATCACTTTGTATTTAATTCGCAGTCTAAAATAAATGTCCTGTCAGACTGCGAATCATCATGTAAGTAGCCCCAAGTAAGGAGTAAAGTGACTGTTTATACTAGCATCCCGGACTCTCAAAGATAATAACGCTTTAGAAGAAGACTTGTTGAATAGATGAATTGCTTCTACATGTTTCGACAAGTCACATATTCCTTTAGATTATCAATGCATTTATGGTAGGTTTATTTTTGTTTGGGAAAGCATTATATCGTTTTAATGCTGACACAAAGTTATCGGATAATTTATGTTGTAATGTTTATTTTCCTTAGTTTATAAAGTCATTTATTAGAACAGCATAAAATCATTACGTAGATGACAAGATAATCGTCTTCTGCCTTTACTGCTGAAATCAAAGATGAGAAGCTTTATATTTTGTTATCAGAGCTCACTATTTTATTTTTTTGACAATACTTATTTTACTTAAAAGAGCTATTCTGTTCTCAGGTCTCTATGTTTAGGGATCACATCCCAATCATTTTTATAAAAGTGAGCCTCCCTCAGAACGACGACATTTCTTCTGAAGCAGGATAATCAGAACCTAGCAACAAGGAGTGTTGTTCGATGTTTACATATTTTTAGTTCTCTATGGTTCTAAATCCACGCATCAATATGAATTTTTACAATTTCCATTGCTCTCATTGCTGATGATGTTTCTGAGTTTGAAGGAAAGTCGTTGATTCGTGGTAGGCTCAATGAATTTTGCGAACGATATGGATCTAGGAAAAGTAAGGCACACTTAAGTGAGAAAAACTTCCAAATTCATTTGATGAGGAACATACTGCCATTAATTAAGATGGTACAGCAGATTGCCATGATAGCCACAGACACTTACTCGAATCCACTTCGGACATATATTTTTCACTTCTTTGTTGTTTCACATCCTTTCTTTGATGTCATTTTCCTTAATTATTTTTTTAACTTAGTTAAAAGACCTTGAAGAAAATGCAAATAGCTTCCAGCAGCAGTATTTGGAATGCCTCGAAGAGGTAAACAAGCAAGGTTTTAAAGTTTTTGAAGAGTTGTGGTTCTGATCAATTTTACTGATTTATTTCTCAGTTTTTTCCCTTTTTTTTAATGATTTGATTGTTTTCGATGTTTTTAGCATAACTTTATGAAGAATAGTAGGGGTTTTTATATCGCGAAATAGTACAGATACATTTAAAGTGTATAGTTACAGGTGCTGCAAGTTTTTCCTTGCACAAGTTTTCAGGTCAACGCACACATACTGTAGACTTTGTAGACCTTTATAAACATTTGCAGCTAAATCACTTTGTGATTCCAAATTACTGAAATGGTTGTTGTAACGGTGATAGTGGAAGGAGTAAGAGTTTACTTTAGATTTTTGTGAATTTTTTTTGACATGGCTGGACAGAATCAGTCCTACATAGCAACTATAACAGCAGCATTAGTAGCATTAGTGTACAGTCATTATCAGATGGATTCTATTAGTAATGACCATATCTTGGTGCCTTCTTTAGATACCACTCATTTTTGAGCCACGTGTGACTAAATCAATCCAATTATTTCGTTCTTTGCAACATAAAGTTAAGCGGTTATTAAACATGATTTCTTGTTTGATGCCACTGGTTTTTAAACTTTTTTTCCGCCCGGATAACATGATTAGAACCTTGCAAAAGAGAATATGTAAAACCTTTATGAATGTAGAGGAGAAAAAAAAAAAATAAATTTTTGATTAAAAAATCAAGCATTAAACTCTGTAGAATTGACTTATTCCGCGATCTCATGTAGAAACAGAATTTTTTTGAAATTTGTTATTCCGTTACCCTCCAAAGAGTGAATTTCAAGGTTTTTTTTCCACGTAATAGTGCCTGGTTACATTATTTCTGGAAAGAGATTTAGCCATGGCAGTTACTGGTTAATTCTGGATTTTCAGTTTTAAAAATGTGATAGTTGGAGTCAAGTGTTCAAAATTAGCATTCTTTTTGGGTTTTGGTGTACGTTGATTTTATTGTACCCGAATAAGTTGAGTCGAGCTATCATCGTCTTAAATATTTTAGTAGGTACATCAACGTTCAAGTATTTTGAACTCCCTGGAGTAGACGTAGCCAATCGCTTGCGCGTTTGTAGGCTCGTTCAAAGTTGGAATTCAACAGCACATTGGAGTCTTGTTTATTGCCAAGGTAGACGCATTCTTTAACAAACGTGATGGTTGCCCCTTTGTAAACAACATTGAGATCTTTTCCGTGAAGTATCGTTCTTGTGTGAGTTCCAAAGAACATGGGTTTCATTTTACCTTTTGTAAGGTTTAACAGAAGTTCATTTTTAGTATAGTATATACTGATTCTCTCCATTTCTGTGTTCAATACGTGTTCAATTTTATCGACGTTGTTTCACCATAGAAGATAACAGTTTCTTCTGCATATTTTATCACTTTCACATTAACGTTTTAAGCAAGGTCATTAAAGATAATAATGAATAAGAGGGACCCTAAAACTGACCCCTGTGGTGCTGCACAGAAGATGAGTTCTGGCTTTGACGACATATTTTTGAACTCTACAACTTAAAATATTCCAAAAAGATAATCGGCGATCTAGTCCAACTCATTTCCAGATACACCATGACTAATGGTGTCAAAGGCCTTAGATAAATCATGGTAAATGGCACCTGCCATTTTCTCATCGTTCATTTGCCTACGAATATGATTACATACAAGTGTAGCAGCCATTTCGGTTGATGGAAGTTGACAAAAAATGTATTGGTATTCAGATAGAAGTTTATTTCTCTCAAGGTATGATAATAATTATAAATGTATGACTTTCCCCAGTATTTTGGATAGAACAGGTAACACTGGTATAGGACGATAGTACTGTTTAAGTCAGAATTCCCTGATTTGAAAATTGGTGTGATCGTAGCAGATTTCCTATCAGATTTAATGGACTAGTTTAGAATAAACCATAACGGGTTTGAGGTATGAATTACAGAGGCCGTCAGTAGAGGTAAATAGCATGGGAGTTAAACAAGACCCGTAAGCTTGTTGCGATTTAAAGAGCAGATTTCTGTTTCAAAAACGATCTTGATATCTTGGTCATAGTAAATATTTACGTGGTACGAATTTACAAGAGGAATCGATGCTCGTTTAAACGATAGGATCACAGTTTTATACAATTGACTGAACTTTCTGACTCTTTCAGTCCTTTGGTTGAAGGCTGTGATTTTGTTTTCAGTTTTTAGAGTTTAAATGGGATAAATAGTTTCATTTGCAGACCAAAACTATCCAGGCTTGTCGAAGTTTTTATTTAGCAGGTAACGGTGAATCCAGGATTTTCCGAGACGAATTATTTCATTTGTGCATTTGTTTGAAATTTTATTTGGTAGTAAAACCAGACTTTGGTTCTATTGCATTTTCGGATTTTTCAAAGTATTTTGTCTCGGTCAGACATTTGTTTCCGGAGTTTTTTGTTGAGTATGGACATTTGTTTTCTTTTCTATGAAAAATGCCATGCCTTACCATAAAAAAATTGATTAGTTTGCTAAAAGTATGCTTAATCTTCATTACTATATGATTTACGGTTGTGCAATGCATAAAGAAATTTAATTACCCAAATTCATTGCTGGGGGCTACTTTGATTGTTTTTGATTGAATATTTTTAATCTGTAGGTTCGTAATAGGGATCAAACAATTGGTGAAATGGAAGTCAATATAAATGAGTTACAAAGCTCACAAAAGGAGTACGTTGAAAAGGTACTGCTTTAACTATATTACACTTAACGTTATATATTTTTTAAAGAGTTTTCATTGATAAATCGTTTGGTTCTTCTTACAGTGCAGTGCAGTGCAAAATGATTACTATGAAAATTGTTGTTGTTTATCTTCAGCGGCTGAAATGGAACTGGTACATAATCCTACGGGCTTACCAAATCAACAAAAAAGTCGGTCACAGGCCATAAACGTCACCGTGAATGTTACTTGATGATCTGCAGTCCTAGGGAGTGTTCTGAGATTTAATGTTCTCTTTTCCGAGTTTAGAATTTGAACTTTTGGACTTTTTTAAGATACTAGATCTGATGTATTCTGTACCGTACAAGGTGCCATAATGAAAATAAAGGGGCCATAATGAACATAAGGTCTTCGTGATCTGTATTATGCTACCCCTGCCACCGCTTCTCTAGATTAGCGTCCTGTTTGTTTCGTTCTTTTTTGTTTCTGTTTACTCTTATTTTTTAACTATTTTGGATAACATCATGTATTAGGTTTTTAACATTTACCTTTGAACATTTGTATTTTTTTTGTTAGTGGCGAATAAATACATACATACAATACATACATATATACAATACATATATACAATACATACATACACACATACATACCTACAAACAATACATACATACAATACATACATACATACAATACATACATACATACAATAAATACATACATACATACCGAATTTTGGATACATGTGTATGCAGATATAAATTGTGAAATTTTAGCGTTTATCTTTCATTCACATTCATAATGAGCAAAGGGCTCTTCCAAAACTGTAATAAATTCTTCTAAATGTTTATGCAATCAATCCTTTGTAAAATGTCACCAGGAGAGAAGCACCACTTTGTTTTTCCTGGATAGTTTGCTTTACGTACTGTATCTCAAAATTAATCAATGAATATAGCTGTTCCTTAGCAGGGTGATATTTGTTTGTCATATGCAGAGTATAGCAATCATAATTTCAATTGTAAAAGTTTGCAAAATCACCAGTAACTAAGGAAGGATAGCATAACATCCAATACTTCTACTTTACGGATGGAAGCAAATGAAAGATCGCATATTTACATTATTTGCAAAAAACGATTTCGACAAATCTGAAATTAAACCTTGATGGAATGTTTAAAGAGTAAGAGGATATCGCTGCAGTAACGTTAGTTCAAATTTTCATGGTTTCCTTTTTACATTATTTGCAAATAACGATTTCGACAAATCTGAAATTAAACCTTGATGGAATGTTCAAAGAGTAAGAGGATATCGCTGCAGCAACGTTAGTTCAAATTTTCATGGTTTCCTTTTTACATTATTTGCAAATAACGATTTCGACAAATCTGAAATTAAACCTTGATGGAATGTTCAAAGAGTAAGAGGATATCGCTGCAGCAACGTTAGTTCAAATTTTCATGGTTTCCTTTTTACATTATTTGCAAATAACGATTTCGACAAATCTGAAATTAAACCTTGATGGAATGTTCAAAGAGTAAGAGGATATCGCTGCAGCAACGTTAGTTCAAATTTTCATGGTTTCCTTTTTACATTATTTGCAAATAACGATTTCGACAAATCTGAAATTAAACCTTGATGGAATGTTCAAAGAGTAAGAGGATATCGCTGCAGCAACGTTAGTTCAAATTTTCATGGTTTCCTTTTTACATTATTTGCAAATAACGATTTCGACAAATCTGAAATTAAACCTTGATGGAATGTTCAAAGAGTAAGAGGATATCGCTGCAGCAACGTTAGTTCAAATTTTCATGGTTTCCTTTTTACATTATTTGCAAATAACGATTTCGACAAATCTGAAATTAAACCTTGATGGAATGTTCAAAGAGTAAGAGGATATCGCTGCAGCAACGTTAGTTCAAATTTTCATGGTTTCCTTTTTACATTATTTGCAAATAACGATTTCGACAAATCTGAAATTAAACCTTGATGGAATGTTCAAAGAGTAAGAGGATATCGCTGCAGCAACGTTAGTTCAAATTTTCATGGTTTCCTTTTTACATTATTTGCAAATAACGATTTCGACAAATCTGAAATTAAACCTTGATGGAATGTTCAAAGAGTAAGAGGATATCGCTGCAGCAACGTTAGTTCAAATTTTCATGGTTTCCTTTTTACATTATTTGCAAATAACGATTTCGACAAATCTGAAATTAAACCTTGATGGAATGTTCAAAGAGTAAGAGGATATCGCTGCAGCAACGTTAGTTCAAATTTTCATGGTTTCCTTTTTACATTATTTGCAAATAACGATTTCGACAAATCTGAAATTAAACCTTGATGGAATGTTCAAAGAGTAAGAGGATATCGCTGCAGCAACGTTAGTTCAAATTTTCATGGTTTCCTTTTTACATTATTTGCAAATAACGATTTCGACAAATCTGAAATTAAACCTTGATGGAATGTTCAAAGAGTAAGAGGATATCGCTGCAGCAACGTTAGTTCAAATTTTCATGGTTTCCTTTTTACATTATTTGCAAATAACGATTTCGACAAATCTGAAATTAAACCTTGATGGAATGTTCAAAGAGTAAGAGGATATCGCTGCAGCAACGTTAGTTCAAATTTTCATGGTTTCCTTTTTACATTATTTGCAAATAACGATTTCGACAAATCTGAAATTAAACCTTGATGGAATGTTCAAAGAGTAAGAGGATATCGCTGCAGCAACGTTAGTTCAAATTTTCATGGTTTCCTTTTTACATTATTTGCAAATAACGATTTCGACAAATCTGAAATTAAACCTTGATGGAATGTTCAAAGAGTAAGAGGATATCGCTGCAGTAACGTTGGTTCAAAGTTTCATGGATTCCTTTTTTCTTACATACACTTTCTTTTGTAGCACCAATCAGTGGATGTATGTCATACACAGAGTATAGATAAAAGGATCTTGGCGCATCAATACTTTCATTGAATATTTAGCCCCAGGTTATTGATAGTAGGGTTCTTGGTGATGTTCCTAACATTTTTATATTTTTAAGCTTGTTTAATTTGTAATATCAGTAAGCCTAGTATTTCTCTAGCACAAGCTGCTGCAAAGACTGAAGACGTGGGATCATAATCTCTTCGTGACGTTTTGAGCTGGTGGTTCTGAGCAAGGATCTAGAAGGTTGTAGAAACCTATTAAAAGTTGATAACCTTTTAACTCTGAAATTTAAAGTAGTTACAAATATGATCAGACATTATCCCTTTTTCTCATGTTGTACCATATATGCCCCTCATTGTAGAATTCTGCTAGTGCAATAACATTAAATATTAAATATTCTTTGTAACGAATTATCACACAACAACATTTAGCAAAAGCAAGGGATAGCCGTGTTGTTAATATGGAGCGTGAGTTTGATTTTTCTTTCGTTATTTCCCCCCCCCCCCCAAAAAAATAATTTAAAAAAACCCTAGACAAAACAGTTCAATGGACTTCTTTTTTTGCTTATAGAGAATCTGATATATACTAGCACATGGACGCTGGCTTGTATATTTGTATCGACCACTGGATGTGTACGTGTATGTTTTCTTCTCTGTGTATGCTATCGATTTAACGTAAAAACGTGTCCTACTTTTTTCCCCTTTAAGATTGAACAGCTCGATGACGAAATCAGAGAGCTTATCATCAAGTTAAGTACAACTGAGAGGGAGCAGCAAAGTAAAGACCACGAGGTTAATTTTACTGCAATGTTTGTGTATTTCGAATAATTTTAATAATTTAGATATAGCCTTCCATTTTCTTAAAGGTAATGAAAAATAAATCTTATCGTTCGTTTTGCAAAGAAATAATTTTACTGGAATTGCTTAGATGTGTTTATTTTCTCAAAGCATCTAGATATTCTTATTTTAAGCGAAATTATTGAAATGCTGTATGCAAAGCAAAATATTAAGCTATGTTTAGGAGAATATAGCGCGGAGGAGGATGGAACCGGATTTGTGTTTTAGGAAGAAAAGTAGTTGCTTAAAACAGATATTCAGTTATTGCTCCGCCAAGAAAACAGCGCATTAGGATGCTACCCACAGCATCATATATCATCTAATAAAGGTATACATTTTTTATTTTGCCGAGAAATACGAGAGGTAACTGTTGCAGCTTTAGAAGAACCAAAATCAGTATAAGTATTTAGAGATAAGGAACACCGGGACCTTTAACGCACTAATGATGACTGAGATCATCGAAGCAATGGGGGCATTTTGATTATTTTCTAAAGTTCCACTACCAATTTGATAGCGTTATCAATTGTATTTGATTAATTAAATATCAGCACTGCTTAGACTTTTTGTTAAGACAGTGTACCTTAACATATAAAATGCCATCACAATCATCTTTATCATTATCGTCATCATCACCATCATAATCATCACGCTGGTGAGGCCATACCTCTGACTAGTCACTAGTGAACTGCTCTTGGTCAATCCCATTTCTTGCGTGACGATTGCAGAACAGGTATGCGAAGGACGGTTACATATTACCTCGTGTATGGCTGGTTCGTTAGTTTGCCAGGTGTGTACTGGAAGCAAAACCTTCGTTTTCTAATAGTGGTAGAGATGTTTGGCTTATCAGCGTACAGACTAGTCTTATGGATGTGTTCCTTCGAGTGAATATTCAGTACATTATGGAATTGTTTTACAAACAAACAAAATCTTTTTCTAGGATGTAGTTGTGGGCACTTATGATCCTATTCTATTCTATTCTGCTTGAAAGAACTGAATTTTGAGTTTTCTTGATAAGTTAACTTTTCGGATGTTGTCTATGTTTACCATGGCAGATCAACGTTAGCCCATCTTAATCTCTTGTCTTCGTTGTTGTCAGCTCAAGAAGCATAGCGTTGTAAATGTTTTGCTACCTTCTTTGAAGGGCGTTTGGGCCCTGCTGTTCGTTTTCTTTTATAACAAATTTCTGTCACATTCTAGGCTGTGGTGAATAATTATAGCATGAATTTTTAACCCTTTCTTCGTACATTACCCCGTTTCCTTGATTTTTATAGAATTCAGAGCTTCTGTTTTCTGCCAGAACTTGTGCAGTAGTGCTACCATGTGCTGTAGCATTAGTATGTGCTATATTTGAAGCTCCGAATAAGATTCTAATTCATAATGTATTTGATTCTTGGATTCAGACCATTCTAACTTGATGTTATTTGGCTTGGCTAGCTAGTTTATAGAGAATCCTGTCATGAGCCATAGTGCAGACACTTAGAGTTGAGATTTTTATCAAAGTCCTGCATACGTCAGATTTTCTAGTATCTCATTCGTTTTGTTCTACTCTGTATGTCAACAGGTGGATGCATCCCTTCAATCGACCCTTGTTACTGGCGATATGGAATGGATCTTCTTCTGGACTCTTTATCAAGCTTTCGTTACTTCATACATACTTCTTTATGTTGTAGTTTGTAATGTACATGGCTGTTTTATCACTTGGGAGTTCTTCCTTCCTTTATATGCACACACCACATCGAAGCATACATTTACTACAGTTGTAGAATAACTTAAGAAATAATCATGAGTTGGATTTTTTTAGATATACAGAAAATATAAGAAAAAATATTTATTGTGTGATTATTTTGCCTACAGTATTGCTGTTTTTGTGCGAGAATACTGTTAAATACCTTTCTAATGCAGGGAAAATTTTATTTTAGCTGAATGCACCTTCCAGGAGTGTATAGTCATTTTTCCTTACACCCTTAGCTTATTAAAAAACAGGACGCAATAGATCACCTTGAAGCAGAAATCGAGTCACTTCAACAACAGTACAGGACAATTACAATAAAGGTATATTCTTGGCTTGTGTTCAATTTACGTTATGCAAATAAATTTGGCTGCTTCATTGAGAAGAGTCACGATGCCTGAAATGCATTACATGAAAATGTCAAATGTAGGTGTACTAGTGATTTTTGCCTTCAAGGAAAAGTGTTAGCTTTCTTCTACCTAGGTGTTTTTTCTCAGTCACGTGGTCATAATATTACGTGGTAACCCAGTAAAAAAAAGGAGAAAAGGAGAGGCAACTAGTGAATTTGGGGAAGGTCTTGAGATAAGTGAAAACACACTGGAAATAGTTTACATGGGTTGGACAAGGAAAAAAAGACATTACAAATAACATCAAGGAAATAATGTAATCAGACTTTAATTTAATATTCAGTAAAACTCAGAAAGATGGATAGATGTGGTCGTGAAATTAAGGGTTCGTAAGGCTAATCAAGATTGAAATTGACCTTTTCTTTTTTGTTGTACAATTTAAAGTTATATTGGCAAGACAACATTGGTTGGGTTTTTATTTGATATCTCACTGTAATTGTATGCATAGTGGGGTACCACGTATTGGGAGAAAGAAATTATTAAAGTACAAAATAATTGAACAATTAAAAAAGTGTTTTATTATTATTATTATTTACGAAATTTATACAGGATAACCAATTCAAAAATTTTAGAAATGCATACATATTTACAATAACTTCTGTTGTCAAACGGGTCCTGTTAAATATAATTATAATTATATTTAACTATATTATATTTAATTATAATTCTGTTTTGTTGAAGCAAACAGTATTAGACAGATTTACCTTGAAGATGTTACGAAACAGAACTTTCTTATAAAGCTTCTTCAACACCCCTCTGCAGCCTCACTTTTCAGAGTTGTCTCTCTTCACTGATGTTTTGCAAATTGAGAATGGTGCAGAGTGAATGACGTCATTCTCTTCAGATCATCACTTGGAAGGACTGAAGTGCAGAGTTGGCACATATATAACCTTGAACAAAGAAAGCGAGTCAACAAAAAGGAAAAATCAAAAATCAATTTTTAACAGGATTTCAAATATGAAAATTTCCAAGATTTTAAAATATAAAATGCTTTGTTACCTAATATAATTGTTACCTAATATAACTGCAAGTGTTTATGGATACCGGAAGTTACTGAATATGGCATTACAAGGGTAACACTGTGAATCTTGGGTCTATTTACCTTTTATGACTTGCCTGTTTGCAATGATGTATTACTTCCGTTTTGTAATCATTAGTAATCATTAAATGTAAAAATGAGAAATATTTCACAAACCATCAGCAAACCTTTCAGCGAGTCAAGAAAAAAATTGGTAATAATGGAATTTTAAATTTTTGAATTTGAGTTTTTGAATTGAGATTGACAATTTGGAGACAAGAACGTCGAAGCAAAGCAGATAAACTAAAATACCAAAAGTCTAAAGCCTCTGGGTGCACTTGTTTCTCATTGTCTTCAGAGAAGGATTGTACCAGGGGTCTGTAGGGCATATTAATATTTAATAGTGATATTTAGAATAAATAGTAATATTTGAAAAGTGGAGTAGCTGACACAACTTATAAAAAAGGACTTCTACTTATGTTTTATAAGAGCATTCTTTAGTTTTAGCGGTTTTCCTCGTGCAAATGTCTTTCGCTTTACATTTGAGTCGACATTGCTTTTCACTAATGACAAGTAAAAAACATGAAGCATGAATCTAGATGACTCCTTTTTTAAACGATCAACTAGATTCCTTGTTGTCTTTCCTATTTTTCCTATTCACACTGGCCACTTCAAACTTTGTTGTCTAACTTTCTTCATTATTCTTGTTTTATTTCTTCACCTGGTGTATTTATTTCTGATACATTTTTCACTCATGTACCAAACGCTTCTCATCTACCTATATTTTAAAGAATACTTTCTAATTCTTCAATTTTATTTCTTCTTTGTTACTGCTTCAGTCGGTTGTTAGTCGAGGCGTATCTCTTTGATGGTATGTATTAACTAGTTGTTGATAATAAGCGTTTGTTCATAGCATCAGGAATTGTCTTCGTTCTTGGCAATATCAGTATGTTAAACATCATGTTTCATTTTTTTCTTCTGAGCTGGTAAATTTTTAATACCATTTTGGCCTTTACATGTAGTATACAACTGATATACTTCTCTTACGATACATTTTAGTTGTCACTACCATTGCCACTTCTTGCACATTTTTTTCCTGCTATATATTCAAATTCAAAATTCCTTGGTCTGCTGTTTTTGTTAAATAATAAAATCTTCGATATAGGAGGTTTTTTGTGCCATAACTTGTAAAATTTTTCTGAGCTAAGTTTTGAATAGTTTTGCTTCTATGGTCCGGCTGTTAAGTGACCGAGTACAACTCTTTTTTCCCTTCAACAGTGCAGAGCTGTAAAATAATTGAAATTTTTAGGGACTATTAAGTAAATAAAATATTACGAATGGATGCTCTATGTTCAATGAACAATATCTGCTGCGTGAAGCAACAGAAATTATTTTTAGGTCTTGCATTTTTACCTTCTGCACCTCTGGATCGACCCTAACTGATGCTTTGTCTTACGTCCATCGACTGGTATTACCTTGCTATGTGTTAGCGGCTTTTTGTTCCCTCGTATTATTATTATGAAGCCAGTTTATGTTCTGTTGCCACCTTTATTATAGGTATCAAGATTAAGCTAGACCTTAATTATATTCTATAAAGTATTCCATACACTTGGTGACTTTTATGGTTCTTAACTATAACAAATATTCATTTTACATTGATTTTTCTTTGACTAAGCCAAAATCGCAATGTGCGTCACCTTTATCACCACAAATGTTAACCCACCTAACAGTGGTGCAAAATAGAGTTTTTATGAAAAGATTTGAAACTGATATCCTTTACTAATAATTAATCATTTGTTATATCGTTTATTGGTGGTCTGAGGTATGTTTATTATGCTGTTAGCTTTCAGATCGAGATGATATAGTTAGTAAATTGAATAGCGATTTGGCCTCCCTACGAGATACAGAAAAGGAAAAAGAAAAAGAGGTATGTAACTAAGCATCATCTGTTAATATGTTGGGTACATTGATTGATTTTTTATGGTGTTTGTTCGTAATTCCTGGATTTATTTCAACTCTCTGGTATCAATTTTTAAAGGTTAACATGACTGATGGCCCTCAAAGGTCCATTGTATAAAAATGTAACTATGCAATTTAAATAATCCTATCATACTTCGATAGAGCAAGGACTTCCGTTCATAATTGAGAAGCTGACCTTGTATCATTTCTTTGAACAAATTTTTAATTCCATGTGGAGTAAGCTTGTGAATTATTTTAGTTCATTATTTTAGTACAAAAGGTGTAAGGAAGAGAATGAACACTCAAAAACTCCTTTGTGTGGGTGAAACAATATTTTTTTATTGGAGATGAAAAAACCTCAACATAAACCAAAAAACTGTCGAAAATTTATTGCTTTATGTTGCTGCCGTTATGATTTTGATACCGATAACTTACTTTTAGATTTAGAAATTTCTGGAAAAATATATTTTCCACTCTTAATTTGTGGAGCACCAAGATAATCGTGGAAGGAAACCTTAGGTTGTGACTTTGTTAAGTACAACATGAATGAAGAAATAACTAAAAATCATGTTATGTGGCATTCAATGCTGAAAACTGCAAGTCATACAGATACCTAACCTGTCCACTGACTATAAAAGGATTGTGAGTGTGTGTGAGTGGATGAGTTTGGACAAGAGTGATAAAAATTGCAATTAAAATAACGTTGATTTCGGTCTATAGTTACTTTGGTGGCACTCAAATGGACCAAAGGCGCCAGAATAAGAAAGCTGAACGCAAGTGGGTTATTTATTCAGAACTGAAAACAATGAGACGATCGAGAAAGCCCGCCACCTTTTTTGTGAGGAGCTGAGGAGAGCTTGTCACTTTTGGTGACTTGCTGCCTAAAACAATTCTAAACTATAAACAAATTCTTTGTTGAAAAAAGAAGGTCATGAAAATTGAATATTAATTGCCTCTAATGTTCCTAAATGAAAAAAAATGTTTTGGTAATACGAATAGAAATTGAAGAAAAAAGGAAGAGAAAAATTTTAAACTTAGCATAAAATATATATCAATACTTTCTCTTTCTTATTTATAGTGACAGTAAATTGTATAATACAATTCTCCTCGCGAGAAAAGCTCCTTTTCCCCTTGATTATAGCTTATCATGCTAAAATTCAAAATATTTTAGTTTTTGTGGTTTTCTGTATGTTTTTTTCTTGAGAACTACATTTTTTGAATGCAATTTCTTTGTTACATTAGGGGCTTAAGCAAAATATTTAACAATGTATTTTTCACCTAAATACAGAAAACTATAGATGTACTGACACACAGTCTCACTATTCTTACTGTACAGATTCGGCAAAATCTTGAAGCTATTTCGAAGCTAGAAAGGGAGTTATCAAGGTCTTGCAAAGAACTCGAGGCCCTTCAGCAAAAGTCTACAGACGATGTAAGTTTGTAAAATAATATCTTTTTTGCCCTACAGAAGAGTCAAAGGTTTCAATTATAATGGAAGCTGGACTCGAGACAAATCGTTTTTGTAACTTCAGTGTAGTTGGTTATAGTTAAGACAATAAACAGGTCAAGATAATCTGTTTTAAAAGTTTGTCCAAGACTTGTAAGACTTGCAAGTATTGGACAAACATAGTAGTATCAGTGATGAATCTAGATTATTTTTTCATCATTTTGCATGATACGCGGCTTCTATTGCTTACCACAAACTATATTTCACTGGCATAGCTGATTCCCGTATAAATTAGAAGAACATTTTATCCCTTCCCTTTCGTCTGCCAAACACATCCACAACATTGTTGATGTTTAGGCTTTTGGTGTGACCTCTTTCAACGCAGAGACGTGCTGATGTTGCGAGCCGATCTTGGCTAATAGTCGATCACCAGATAGATTTAAGTCTT
>RDPX01000073.1:261369-292810 GCA_003991215.1 Morbakka virulenta
GCAAAGAACTCGAGGCCCTTCAGCAAAAGACTACAGACGATGTAAGTTTGTAAAATAATATCTTTTTTGCCCTACAGAAGAGTCAAAGGCTTCAATTATAGATGAAGCTGGACTTGAGACAAATCGTTTTTGTAACTTCAGTGTAGTTGGTTATAGTTAAGACAATAAAACAGGTCAAGATAATCTGTTTTAAAAGTTTGTCCAAGACTTGTAAGACTTGCAAGTATTGGACAAACATAGTAGTATCAGTGATGAATCTAGATTATTTTTTCATCATTTTGCATGATACGCGGCTTCTATTGCTTACCACAAACTATATTTCACTGGCATAGCTGATTCCCGTATAAATTAGAAGAACATTTTATCCCTTCCCTTTCGTCTGCCAAACACATCCACAACATTGTTGATGTTTAGGCTTTTGGTGTGACCTCTTTCAACGCAGAGACGTGCTGATGTTGCGAGCCGATCTTGGCTAATAGTCGATCTCAGATAGATTTAAGTCTTTTCAAGAATGAGAATGACCTCTGTTGAATGGGACGTTTCAGGTATAGTTGCCATGGTTTTCGCCGCTTCATTAAAGTGTGGCAAAGCTTCACAGAGAAAATTAGAGTGGAAATGGTTTACCAAATTGTAGACAGTTTTTAAGTCCACATCTTCCAGATTGTGAAAAATGTTAGCCTCTGCCTTTAGAATGCCTTGATCGACACCGTAGATTTTAGACACTGCCTTGAAACTATCCTCTGCTGCTTTGCCAGCACTGCACCTACCAGTGATGTCAGAATATACGTATTTCTGCTTGCAAATATTTCTCATTTCGGTGAGAACTTTGTCAGGGCATCATAGTATACAAGCCTAGCACTCTGATGGTCTGTTAAGGAGTTCTTCAGGATTTTCCCAAAATAGTGCATGGAGTCTCTTGGATGATTTTTTTTCGCCTGGAGTAGTTTTCCTCAATGTCTGATGCAATCTCCAATATGTTTGTAGCATTTTTTTTTGTCTTTTCCCAGATAAAAGAGAACATTTCTTCATCCCTGCACTCTGTAAGGGTTTCAATTGTAGCATCACACAAAACCTTTGTAGCCATCACCTTAACCACATGACCCTGCAGGTAACTGACCAAAGCATTTGTGTTGGAGAAGATCACTTTTTAAATGTGCAAGCCAAGAATAAACTGGAACTCGAACATAGCTTTGACAAGACCTTTAGCATCGAAAGATGTTTTGGTATTTTGTCCTTGGATGGCTCTGTTAGAACAGGCAGAATTCTCTCGCTGTTGTTCTACTGCTTTCACGACCTCCCAGCGCTGCCTGTCTCTCTCCGAGACTTCAATTTGTTGTATGGACTGTACTGTTCCGAATCAAAGTCTACCATGTTTACAGAACGGAGAATATTTTTTCGATTTGGCATGTTGAAGATGTTATGGATGGACTGAAGAAAACCAAGTGCATTCCTTATGACTGTGTTTTCTTGCAGGTTATCTTGTAGTGGAAGATTAAATAGGTGCCCTTTTTTCTGCCTGCCTTATCAGATGCCCTATCGTAGCACTGCCCAGCCACATCCCCTTTTCTCAGTTCCATCCTTTGAAGTGTATCCAATACCAGTTTGAAGAGCACCTCTCTCTTTGCAAACTTAACTTAAAAAGCCAACAAAGGTTTCTGTTGGCTTGCTATTACCCACATACCACAAACACACAAACAATTGCTCCCTGATGCTAACATCTGTTATTTCATCCACTATTATGCTAAACTTTAAGCTTTTCGCCCATCTTTACATGTGTCCTTCCGAACAAGATCTGATATAATATTAATATCATTCAGAATCACAGGCGACACCCACTGGTGATGTGCTGCTGGGTTTAAAGTTTATCTCTCGTCAAGTCGTGGGATCCCTCTACATCGAAAATGCAGGAGTTTTCCAAGGTTTACTCAAATAACATCTGATTGATCTGCAATGTCGGACCTGTCTTCTAAATGACCCCTTTGGGAAACGTTTTGTTGTGCAGTGTAAAGAATAGACTCCACAATGGCTTTGAGATAGGCTCTGTTCTTTTGGATTACGTCTCTGTGGGCACTGTCAAGTTGTACGTACGTTTCTCGTCTTTTGTTTATCTTGGCTACAATCCATTTTGTCATAGCTACACTGGGTGTTACTTTGAGCATGTTTTGGGACAGTGTTAGAACGATGACTTGACTGTTTTGGGACAGTGTGATAACGATGACTTGATGACAATTTTGTAATAAAATCCAAAATTTGATCTTTATTAATTTGTTGTTTTTTCTTGGCTTGAATTTTGTGTCTATAAACATGCACGTTTTCGGATTAACATTTATCTTTTATATTTTGATATTGTCGACAGGAAAAGGTTTTTGGTGTCCACTATTCGTGCCCATTGGAACAAATTTTAACTGTAGATTGCTGTGTATTACCCCATAGGGATTTTTATTTATAAACTGTGGGTATTTTTCTTAGCCCTATTTAATTCTGTACCGTAATTGTTTAATGCCTTTTTTTATTAGGTGTTTTTGTGGTCATTTTTTTCTAATGATCTGTTACTAGTTTCGTGCAGTTGCATGTTGGTTGATGTGGTCTTTAACTAGTAATCTTATAATTGTAACATAACTCACCAGGTTTTTTCCTACCATTTAGAGTTCACTTGATCAAATAACTTTTTACGTAATAAACTATCATTTTTAACTTAATCTTATGTTAACAATCATTAAATAAAAAATTCGAAATAATCAACTTTAGTCTTTAATGCACTTTTGTTTTTAGTATTTTAGTAAATTGCTGAAACTTAGCTTTCTGGATTTTAAGAGTGCATGAAACATTTGCCTAAAATCTTTTTTTTTATTTTCTCAGTTGTCCCTGAAACAACAAAAAATTCGCCAACTCGAAGGCGAGTTAAAGATGGCGCAAGACCGATACTCGGAAGTCTATGAAGAGGTAAGTAAATATTGCCTCGGAGCCAATATTATTTTATTTCAGAAAAATATATTTAAATTACGCAACTCACACTTAGTAACATACATTTAAAAAACCACACAGGGAGGACCAGAATTTTTCCTTTTTAGTGATTTTTTTTCACCACTACGTATACTCCCTCTGCCTAAGTTTTTTGTTATCTTCTCAACTAACGATGAAAGAATTAAGAAGTTTTGTTTTTTGCTGTTCTTGAATTCGTGATTTTCTTTACATTTTGTGTATTTATAAAAGCTGATGATTTTTATTTAACTTTGGGGATGCTCTAAATCACACACTGTACTTGCTTCCGTTGATCATTTACTCTGCTACAATAAACCCCTTCAACGCGTTTTGGTGATTGTTTTTTCTTTCAGCGTTAAGTGGATTTCATATCTTTTTAACCATACACTTCAGTGTGTTGTGGTGTCACCAATCACAGCGAGTTTTTCTCTGGAGTTTAGCTATGCTGACATACAGTCACTACCAAAAGTTTAAGACCACCCTTAATTTTGACTCTGAAATGACACAACTGATTATATATCTATATTAAAACTGATTTATTGTGGATAATAATTACTTTACCCACAAATCTCATATTTTTTAGTATCTTTTGATTAAATTTGCATCCATATTGATTGTTCTTTCCTTGATATTCAGTATTTGGTGGGTCCACCGCCACTTTTAATTATTGCCTGCAGGCGTCTTGGCATACTGTGTACTAGATTTCTGCAGTATTCCTGCGAGATTTCTTTCACCCACACTTCTTTTATCGCTTCCACAAGGTCCTTAACACTTGATGGCTGTTTCTGGGAAACTTTATCTTTCATTTCCGTCCACAGATTCTCTATTGGATTCAGGTCAGGGCTGTTGCCCGGCCAATCCAAAACATGAATCCTGTTCTCAGTCAGAAAAGTCATAGCAACTTTTGATCGGTGACAAGGGGCACCGTCCTGCATGAATATAGTACATTTATGTATGTCCATGTGAATTTTTAGCTTATCCGACAGCAATTCAACGTACCGCAGACCATTCATAGTTGTTCCAGATGGCAAAAAATACAACCCAGCAACTCCATTTTCCGAAATTGCACCCCATATCATTTGACTTGGAGGGTGTTTCATCGAAGAAATCGTGTATTTTTCATTGAATCTCGTTCCAGGTGGCCGGCGAACATGTCGTTTCCTCACCACAAACTGCTGTAGAGTGGACTCGTCCGAGAACATGACTTTACCCCACTGTGCTGGTGTCCAGTTCTGGTACTTCTTAGCGAAGGCTAATCGTTTTGCCTTCATTACCGGTGTCAGGCGTGGTTTTCTGGCAGGCTTGTAGGATTTTAGACCGAATTCGTGTGAAAGACGTCTGGAAACAGTCATGCGACTTACACTCACACCTCTTTCCACCAAATTAGCTCGAATTTTGTTGATGGAACTCATTGGTGACCTCGTAACTATCCTTTTCATCAGGTGGTCATCTCTTACAGTGGTTTTTCTTGGCCTTCCACTCCGATGTAAGTCTTTGTAGCAGCCATACTGCTGATACTTTTTAACTGCTTGGTGGACTGCAGTTTTGCTGACTTTCAATTTCGTAGAAATATTCCTTTCAGATAGTCCTTCTCTATGCAGAGCAACAATTTGACCTCTTTGAACTTCACTGAGGGACATTTTTCGACCCATTTCTGTAGCAATAAGAAGTATAAAAAGTGAAAAAATTTCCAAAGTAAAATCGATTCAGATGTCCGCAGTGTTAAAGAAGAACGTGTAATGAGCGACCAGAGCGCAAACAATTAGTATGATGCAATCTCAACAGTAGGATGATGCAATACGATCTCATACCGAGAAATCTACGTATTTCCATGAGTGGTCTTAAACTTTTGGTAGTGACTGTATGTCGATATTGCCCTTAGGCAAACCATAGATATTTAACTTTGGTTATTCTTTTCAGGAATACCTCAGACCAATTCTTTCTCGTTTGACGGAGCTTTTCGTTTTTTTATTTTATGAGTTTTTACAAACTTAACTAAGAAATGCACCTCACTATCCAAAGAGAGGAAACAGAAGGAGTCACAACTGCAGGCAACACTAGTAAACTGTATTGTATAATCAGGAAAGTAGCAAGCATGGCATAGCTGAAGTTACTTAAGTTATGCATAGCTTACTAGGAAATGCCAGAATGGGTCTTGAGAAAAACAAGAAGGCCGGGAAGACTATTTAGCTAAACTTCTAAATCGGCTGCCACCACAAATATTGAATGAACATACGCGTTTCTCTTCTATTCGTTGCGGGCCTCCTTCTTTCAGTGAAGCCAGGAAGACAGTAACTGCAATACAGAAAACCTTTCCCTTGGATGCGATTCTCTCTATGCATGATTGTAAAATGTGGGTCGAGATCATACCTGGGCCCATGCCTTGGTTTAAGTACTGGAGAATGTGTGGAACAAGAAAAGAATCCCAAAGAAGTGGGAGGTGACTGCGATGCCTCCTCTCTTTAAGTAAAGTAGTAAAAATAAGTGCTTTTGAGAAAACATGGGCTTGGTGGACTTTGTTTATGGCACCCTCAGCACAACTTTTCATAAGAGGTTGGCGAGAGAGTAAAAAGAAAGAGTAGGGATACTTTAACTTCTGCCTTTGCCGAATATGTGGTGACGCAACCGTTAGAGGCTGACTGCAAAAGTTGATGCAGATTCTTTAGAAGGTGAATGTAATCTGTAATAGTAGATGTAATCATCATACGTTCTGGGATAGAAAAACAAAGAAGACAAAACCATTTCTCTAATATTTTGACTGCTTCTGGAGCCTGTTATGATTTTGATAGCTCCTGCCTACCGGAACTTAAAATGTATGAATGGATAGAAAAAACCTTCTTCGAAGGATTTTATGGACAACGATTCGTTATTACAATACACTCCCAGGTCTTCGATCAGAGCCATGTCCAGAATCCAACCCTGCCATAGAGGAATTGTACTCAAAATTCGAATGAAGGCAAGTCTAAAAATGAGTGGAGTGTGAATGAATGGTTAAAATTATGATAAATAACAATTACGAACTTAAAAAGTAAATTAATGCTCATTTTCACGGTAATAACATACATCTAAATTTATCTCATTTTTCAATAATAAAGTCCTATTCAATCAACGTATGAGCTTGTTTCCAACTGATTTTGTCACTACATTTTGTCACTTCTCTAACCATCTCTGACAATCGTGAGTGCAGTATAAACGTCTAAGCTTGAAAAACAACTTAAAACTACCCATTAACATCAAAGACGTTTGTTAGGTAATACATGGTTTTCACTTAAGAACAATTTTCGTTAGTTATTCCTTCACAATAGTTAATGTTTGATACTTGTGTTATAGGCTGAGCTGATAAATAACACCTTAGTTCGAGTATCAATTTATTTCATGTTGTACATAGGTATTATAAGGAAATAATTTTCTTGCTAAAAATAAAGTTTACTTCATCCTTTCTGTTTCAATTATAATTGAAATGAAAATAATTATTTTCATTATATAGTTGACGAAAACGGAAAATGAGGTTCAGAAACATAAGGATGAATCTACTTCCCTTCGGGAGAGAGTCCAAACCGATGGAAGACAGGTAAGGTAGCATGTCCCTTTTTCAACAGGATTTTCCAAAGTGACCTGAGGAATTCTTAAACCTCGTCTTTAGAGAAGCTTTTAAAATTTGAAAACTTCATTACTTATAGGACTTAAGTGGTATATGGGGTTATTGGTAAGGGGTGATGGCTCTAGTTAATGCAATCACTATGATTATGCTCTATTGAAACTCCTTTAACATTTATTACTATTACTATTATTATTATTATTATTATTATTATTATTATCATCATCGTTATTATTATTATTATCATCATCATCATCATCATTATTATTATTATCATCATCATCATTATTATTATTACTATTATTATTGTTATTGAGCAGTTACAAACCATCTATTGATAAGTGAGAACAAAACCCACATTCAGCGTCCTCCAATCAGCCAGGAAATGTAATTGCAGGAACATTCACTGTAGTCATAAAAATGAGATTGTTAACCAAAAATAAAATCGCAACATCACCTCATCCTTGCTAGTTACACCCGTAACAACCAAGGAAAGGCACATTACACTGGTCAACACAATTTTTCAGTTCGGCAAGGTAAAGACTGTTTTTAGGTAATTCTGGGGTGATGATTACGAAAATCAAATCCCTTTTTTTCTGTGGCTAGCTCTAGTTTTACTGATGGGCCATATACCTCAAATGTGAAAATTCCTGCAGCTTGCCTTTATTCTACAAGCATGTTAAACGTTTCAGAAGATTTGGATACCATGGGCACTTGGCTTCACGTGCAAAAAGTGTTTTATAACACAGCAAATCATAGCTAGATCACAGAAGTCTTTTGTCTGGTATTTTTATTGTTGTTGTATGACATGTATAACAATTTATGACTACAGTACTCCACACTCTTACCCTGATAACTGTTTTATTTCAACTTTGTATCTTAAGTGCATTGGTACAGTCATTGTTAAGGCGGGCACCAATCAGCATTATTACGGTATTATTATTATTATTATTATTATTATTGAGTGGTGGAGCAATACGAGCCCACTGGAGACTACAGGGTAGAAACCCCAGCAAATCCATCGGACTCCCAGCCCGATAAGGGTAAGCTGGGTGCATGCATCACACCAAAGTGTGTGCGATATTGATGTTAATTAAAACAGCACATGACCTTGCAGGTGGGGCCTGGTTAGGTTTCCCAGTTTAGGTGACCCATTCTGCTTAAAACGGTCTCCGTAGCGAGGCTTCACCCAAGACCTTAGGACTAAGTAACAAAGTAAGAGCTCGGTACTCAGCTCTTCAGAACAAGAGATCCACGCTCACGACACCTAGATATGATGCTCCCCCACTACTCCTGCCCGTTGAACAGAAATGCGTGACGTGTCTGCCCTTTCGGTACATCCACAACCGGTTAAGGTCAGTCAACTGACTGGCAAGTCTACGGTTTGAGCGGGAATGTTTGATCTAGCCAATTCATAATTACCAGGCAAAACTAGTTCGTGTACCCCACCAATCAATTAAGATCAGAGGTCATACGTCGTACGACGCTACGCCACTTGCTGACAGTAAGAGTCAGTGCCTGGTGTAATTATCAGGGCAATTTGACTACACAGGGCAGGGGGATCAAAGCCCCTGTCCAGCAATACTAGGTGGTACTAAGTTAAGCCGGCCCATTAAGGCAACTTCAACTTTTCCCACTATTCCCGCTAGGTTTGCCCAGCTCGACCAGGGCAGGGACGCTGCTCCCCGAGGAATTGTTGTTGTTGTTATTATTATTATTATTATTATTATTATTATTATTTGAAATTTAGCCATTGCTCCGGTTGGTGGAATTGCCGATATTTTCCTGTTGGGCGAGCCAGGGGCAAACAGGTTTTTTTTAAATTTCACATGTCAAGTGCCTTTCGGAGGATTCTGGCTGTTCCCAACAAGGGAGATTTTTGAACCCGTGCAATATTTATATGGAACTCCAGTTTCTGTATCCAAGGGGCATGCGATATGAGTGAGAGTGCAATGTTTTTCTTTCTTGTTTACAACAATAATATCCGGCCGCCTTGCCTTTATTTCGTTATCACATTGGATATTCATATCCAAATGATTTTCCATCCATTGTTCTCAACAGATCCTTCTGGACGGTGATCGTATCACTTTTCTTGTCTGTCTAAACCATATTTTTCACAAAGTTTCCAATGTATCAATTTTGCCACATTGTCATGACGTCTCTTATATTCTCGCTGGGCTAGTGTGGTGTGTTCACTAATTATATGTTCCACTGTTTCTCCCCTTTTATCACGCATCCTGCAGAAAGGAGTATCAGAATACTTTGTTGCATTTGACATAGTTCGTCCTTACTGCTTGTTCTTGTGCAGCACACAACAGCGCTTCAGTTACAGCCTTCAAATATCCACGTACTAGCCATTTCCAGGTATTCGTGTTTTCAACTACGTCGGGTAATTGCTTCAGAAACTGACCATACATCACCTTTTCACTGCACTTAGCTTTTAACTGTTCTCTCCGTTCTCGTTTAAATTCACTCTTTGATTTAGTCCCTTCCGTCTTGATTGTCCCGGCTCTTTTCATACCTTTTAACAGTTTTTCAGTAGAGTTCTTTACATAGAGGTCAAGGCAATTTTCTACCCCTTTAACAGACCTTTCCACACCCATCAATCCCCGACCTCCTTCTCTTCTCTTCAGGTGCAACCTGACCAGGGTGAAAGGCGCCACACATAGTCATGGTTCTCCTTGTTTTTCTGTCTAAGTTTTTCAATTCATTGCTTTTCCAATCAATAATACCTGCTCCATATCTCACCAAAGCAACTACCCATATGTTTATAGTATTAATTTTATTCTTCCCATTCAGTTTTGATTTAAGGATCAACCTGAGTCTTCTCGTGTATTCGTTGGTAATTTTCTTTTTCATTTCACTTTCCTTGATCTTATCCAATTTTAGTTTTCCAAGATATGTATAGCCTTTATCACGTACTTCTTTCATCATCTCTTTACTTGGAAGCTGTATTCCATCGAATTTGAAAAGTTTTCCTCATTTAAGAATTGCAACTCCACATTTCTTTAAACGAACTTTCGTTCCAATATCTTGGCGAAAAACAAAAACCGTGTTTTCAAGAGCATCAATTTGATCTTCACTTTTTCCATAGAGTTTAAGATCATCCATAAAGAGAAGGTGATTCAACTTGAATTCCTCTTCTTCCCACTCATAAAACACAGTAGCCTTTCTAAGCAAAAGAGAAAGACTATTTCCTTGGAAGATTCCTCTATTTACATCTACATTACATAGTTCCTCTCCATTGTAAGAGCCTCCATTGCTTCAATCTTCTTTCTAGAAACTGTCGAACATATTTAGCTATCTCAAACATTTCCAGGCATTCGTTTATCCAGCTATTTGGAATAAAGTCATAAGCCTTTTTGTTATCGATTCACGCCATAGCTAGATTTGTATGCCTCTTCTGGCAATCTTTTAAGACAGTTTTGTCAATCAATAACTGATCTTTGGTACCACGACACCCTTTTTACACCCTTTTTGTTCTTCAGGGAAAATACTTTCGTTATCTAAGTACATGTAAATATCTTCAGCTATCATATCTATTATTTTTATTCTTCTCTTTCTTCTTATTATCCTTATCATTACTAATAGCAATACAGTATTTTGGGGATCAGTTAGTAGTCTGATTAAATGTCGTGCATACAAACATTTTAACGCTATTAGCATATACAGCTTCAATTTGGTTCTACATCTCCCTGGCCGTTAAAATGACAACCGACTTGTGGAAATATTACAATTTATCGGCAAATTTTGTTTTGCACCATGCTGAGTGTTGGTTTTAATTCTTAGTTCTTTTAAGCATCACTTGTTTGGTAGGTGGTACTGTTTTTAAAGGAAGTTTAACG
The DNA here is from genome assembly GCA_003991215.1 of Morbakka virulenta. Lineage (NCBI taxonomy): Eukaryota > Metazoa > Cnidaria > Cubozoa > Carybdeida > Carukiidae > Morbakka > Morbakka virulenta. The sequence continues at coordinate 271,795 of RDPX01000073.1, forward strand.
TGCGTTGCATCTTATTTGACCTGTATTTGCTTGATAACGCCGATTTCAAAATTAAAGTAGTTTGGGTTTTCTCGGAAGTACGGTGATTAACATGGCTTTTGCGCATATGTTCTGCTATATGTATATATTTTAGTTCAAGTTATTATGAGATTTTTTTTTAAAAAGTCCTTAATGAAAGGGCGTAGCTGATTCTACCTTTTTAAGCTTACGAAGTTAAGCTTGCCCTTACAGGACGATAAGAATACAGCTGTCTTCTTCAGCTGTCTTCATATCTGGTTGTTGAGATATGCGGTATGCTAATATCTTATGAATGTCAGTTAAGCCAAAAAACAATGCAAATGGAACAAACGAATTTGATTTGTCCCTTCGGGCATGAATAAAACAACTCAATGACTCAATTTTTTGGTTTCAGTAGACGAGTGACTTGATTAATATAATTCCATATGGCTCAGGGCACACTTTAACTTGTTTTATGTGATTATTAACACAACCTGTTATGGGAGTACGCTATAAAAACTGTAACAGGGATTTTGTATTAGTTTTCATTGATAAATATATTTGTCGTTTCCAAATTCATAAAGATAAAATAAAATTAAAAGAGCGTAACACTATGTTAGAAGCCCTTTATAAGTTATTTTGGCATTTGTTGACTAGTAAAATTATATGTGTTAACACATATCACCCTTACAAATATATTTACATAGTCGAGTTAGCTGATATATGTTAGCAACATTAGACCTTACTTAGCAGGGAAAGTTTGTTGTAATCAGTTGTTGCTAAAATAGGATTTATTTAGTTACAAATCTATAGTATTGCACAGACTATAAATTTGAATAAAACTGAAAGGTTATATTTGCGAAGAAGGTAACCTGAGAACTATAACTTTTAATCGTCATGTAGTAGTTATCTTTGAGGAGTCGTGGCTTAATGGTTAGTGCAACTGCACAGTAACCAAGAGTTCCGGGTTCTATTCCCCGAGCTGTCGAGGAGAATTTGGAACTTTGCAAAGTAAAAAAAGCCATTGGTTGGCGTCAGGAAGGGCATCCGGCCAAGAAATTCCTCACTGCCAAATCAAAGTCCCTCTGAAGGGCACCGTCTGACCCCCAATTGCTGGGGAATAATGACATTAAAACTTAAAAAAAAAGAAAGAAAAAAAAAAAGTAGTTATGAAATTGGACCTATTCAGTGATTTATTTTGTTGACTAGTAATGTCTGATTGCAAAGCATCGTTGATCAAATACGAATAGACAGAAATGTGAAAATTAACTTCATATTGCTTGTACTACTTCCTTCAACATCTTACAGATTTCAAATTGTAGAAAGTGTCTGCGTTTAGCCCACGTTATCCCATACTTCTGTTATCATTGGCTGTTAATGGACCATTCAGCTGTAATAACTGAAAGAGTGATGATTGTTTTCTTACGATTCATACATACGATTTATGAATGAATGTGTATTTTGGCGTAGAGTTTTGTTTATTTTGTTATCCTATCTATATCCTTATACAGAAAGGAATTTGTTACGGTTTTTTGTCTATCTTGTAAACAGTAAAGCCAGACATCATATTCGTTAATTTTGCCGGAAAATCCCATACTTACAGTCGTTTATAACTTTTAACTTAAGAAAATGAGGCTATATACTCTACAGAGATTATTCAAATACATACAGAGAACTCATTGGTAAATCGTGCTGATCCGCTATACACCATAGCACTGCACTTACGGTTTTTTTACATCAACTGATTTTTGCATCAATATGAGTGAAAGTTTTCACCAACCCGAGATCAGTCGATTCTTATGTTTGTGAATACTCGTTACGTATTTTTCATACGGGAAGAATTACTGCGGTAGCTTTCCAATTATCTTTTGTACAAGACCTTGAAACTTGGGGCCCTCTGAAATCCTTGGCAATTTATGTCAGGGGTTTACCTTTACAAAATTCATTTATCATCATCATTATAACTACCATCACTATTGCAGTCATTGTTGTAATCGCTCTTATGAAAATAATCACCCTTATTACCCTCTCACTTTCATCACTGATACTATCACCATAATCCTTAGTATTGATTTAGTAACAAAGGCAGTATTTGTATCATTTGCGTGAAATTTAGTTTTGTGATGAGGTATGGTGATGCTCAGTATAAGATATATGTTCTTTGTTCTTAGGAAATCTTTAGAATTTTTGTTTAATTTGCTGAGTTTATGAAATCTCCATTTTTTCATGCTTACTGTGACAAATGTACTCATAGGTCCACATAATTGTGTATGGGATTTATGCCAGTAAATGTTTAAAAAAATATCCTTAAGTTGCCTAAGTTGACTTGAATTGTAATATTTTTAATAGTTATTTGCAAATCTTAATGAAATGTTGCATTTCATATTTTTTCAGTTATTAACCTCAGAGGAGACCATACAGCAACTAGAGCTGGAGCTCACGGTAACCAGAGAAAAACACAAGACTTGCATTCAAGAGGTTATTTCAATTCTTTAAAAACATTTTGTGTGTGTGTGTGTGTGCTACAAATTGCTCTAAAGCCCAAAGAAGATCTCTAGTTTTTAAACTCTAGTTACAGAAAAACCATAAAAATATTAGTTTTCATTTTAAGAGATGAGGAATGACAAGGTAATGGAAGGCAGATCTGAAGATAAGAGATCAGGAAGAAACAGAAAATCAATGGTGTATGATTTAATGAATGAGAAGACAAGCAGGAAATATGGACTGATCGAGATTGGCACTTACTTAAAGAATCTGGCTAAGGATAGAACACTTTTGATAAACTCCTTTTCCATTTTCGGAACCCCACTGTTTAGTGTTATTTAATCTAGTGGAGGACTCCATTTTTTATTTAGATTTTTTCATTTCAGAGTGCCTTTTTGATATCTCCATAGTAAGCTTCCTTCAATACTTTTCTCATTGGTAATGTAGCAATTCCTTGCATTACGTCTTGTCAGAAACTATTCTGTTGTCTAAGTATCCCATAACAGTTTTGTATAAAAGTATTAAAAACATAAAAACATAGTTTGGCATAAAAGATTGTACCTCGTCAAGTTTGCCTCTTGTCCAACCCCCAAACAGAGGGAACCACGGACGTTAAACCAAAGAGTAAGAGTAAGTAAGTTCCCATCGCTTACAATTTTTCTGGTAACTAATTCATATTTTCCCTTTTTACTTTTACTCTTACTTTACCCTTTTGCTTGACATTTGAAGGTTGCAGTGAAAGATGGTTTGATCCTGAATTTGCAGTCAGAACTTGATGCAACTCAACAGGAATTCGAAAACACTGTGGAAGAACTGGGGCTTCGAGAGGATGAGCTTGAAAAGGTGAATAGCCAGTTTGAACAACTAAAGTCAGAAATCAAAGAACTTCAGAATGATAAAGCTGAGCTAGAAGAAAAGGTTTGTATGACTTTAAATTTGGGGTAATGTTTCTTGGTGAATTTTATGTAACTTTTGCATTTTTCCCGGTGATGTAATAAACGTATTTAATTCAAACACCTTAACATAAGGGATACCTTATCGGAAAAGAACACTCACACCATTCTTTTCTCAATGTCTTCATTTGTAACTTTAAATTTGGGGTAATGTTTCTTGGTGAATTTTATGTAACTTTTGTATTTTTCCCGGTGATGTAATAAACGTATTTAATTCAAACACCTTAACGTAAGGGATACCTTATCGGATAAGAACACTCACACCATTCTTTTCTCAATGTCTTCATCTGTAACTTTGCTAGATCTTTCAGTAAATTATTGGTAGGTTTAGGAGATTACCGCTATTAATCCTTCAGATTGGTTTGTACTTTTGTCAGTTGGTCAATGAGTAGCTTTTACTAAAATGTTTTATAACCTTCATATTTTTTCAAGTTCTTTGACTTTTTGTAACTAACGTACTAATTATGTTGTAGTTTGAAATTCCCTGTATCTTGAAGCAGTCGGCGTTTTCTATCAAATCATGCATGGCGCTTTGGTTAAACATTAGCTCGTAAACAGCAACTGCGAAAAGAAAAAAGTCTACATTTTTAAAACGAATTATTTTGAATGATACCAATGCCTGTTTCTGACTAGTATGGAAAACTATCTCTTATTTTGGATATGAAATGAAGGAGGTTTTAGGTTCAACTACGATATATATGTATATGCTATATAATGCTATAATTGACAAGGCCACTATTGTGAGTGGAACATTTTAGGTGGATTCAAGTAAATATGTTGACTATTGTAATAATACCAAGCAATCGATAAATATTACAAACACTTTATTCTAATGGATGGTGAAGAGTAACAGGTAGACAGGACCCACATTGATAACAGCATATCTTTTTGTTGAAGTGTTTTTATCCTGTATAAAGATTCATTATAAATAAATAAATAAATAAATAGATAAATAGACAATATTTGTCCTTTTGACGGTTATTTCATTAAATAAGCCTAAGATTGAGTAATGTTCGTCGATGCAGTGTGGTTCATTGACAGTTGCTTGCTTTATCTACTCCCAAAAGGACGGTATCAGTGGTGCATGGTCATTTTAAGTAGAAATACTGTACAGAAATTGTACATAGTTTTTTTCATAAATAGCTACAGCTGAGTGAAGCTTCGTTGAAAATTTACCTGATAATTACATTTTTAGACAACTTTAATATTTTAATAAGCAACATTAAGAAGATTGAAATTAAAGATAAAACATTAACACAAATGTTTTGATACAACCTTTGAAAATCACAGCGATACAATGCTCTGTTGATTTTGAAATGTCAGTTATAAATTTGTGTTAATACAGAAAATTTTCAGCTTTTACCGCAACCTCTGACTGTTTGTTTATTTTATTGGTGGTAAAAATATTTTTTCGATAATTTAAAAAAATAATTAATAAATTGATGAAACTAATAGCTTCCAAAAATTTACAGTGTGTTCTGATAATCGAAAAATTGCCATTTTTGAAACCGTTACAGTGTTGAATTATTCTTCTTTGAGTTTCGGATGCTTCGGTTAGGGGTCGCCACAGCGGATCAATCTCCTTTTTTTCCTTTGTCTAACGTTTCCTGCTTTTGTACACCTGCTCCTCATTTGTCGTCTGCTATCACATCCATGTATCTCCACTTTGGTCTTCCTCGCTTTCTTCTCCCCGGCACATCCATGTCCAATATTCTCCTACATATTCTTCCTCTCTCCTAGTGACATGTCCGAAGCGCCTGAGCCTTGCTACCCTATGCTTGTCTCTCAGTCTCGTAAGATTGGCTGTGCCTCTTAAATACTCGTCCTATCTCCTATACAGCCGCGTAACCCCAAATGGCCACCGTTACATTGTTGAATAAACAAGTTAAAATGTTTCTTTCACTTCTACATAGTGTATCATTGTTTTAGGTATCTGTGTGCTATATTTTTAACTGCATTAAACTCATTCAGGAATGTCTACTATTGCCTTAAATATTTGAAGTATAGCATCGGGCTTATGTTTCAGACCAGAACTTCTGTATAGATCAAATGATAAAACCTGAAGTTAATTCACTCTTATTAAATATGGTTGATAAATAATCAAATTTTCAATAAATGAAAGCAATTGTTTAGTGTAAAAAGTCCCACGTCCAAGAGATAACCCAGTTTTAAACAAAGCTTATGTTTTAATCCTGGTAAATTGTTCAATCGGTATCATACTGTGTAGCTACGTCTTTACCTTCTGCTTACCATGTCAGCTGTTTGTAAATACATTGTGTCTCTGGAATCTGGTTTTTGTGACAATAAAACAATGAACTTTGATAGATCATTCCAACGATTACATGGAGTTTAATTTTTTTAAAATCAAAACCATTCTTTTGTAGTTGGGGGATCAGTCGGAGACTGCTGCCAAACTACAAGTAGACGTCAATCGATTAACTCAAGAGGTATTTGATGCCATTTTTGTCTTGTTGCTTTCTGTCAATGTATGTATTGCAGCTCTTGTTACTATCAGAATCACTTCTTGTCAATGTCACTATACTGGTGGTAGTCTATTTTGAGATCTTTTATTTTATTCTATCATGAAAGTGACTATTTGAATGTTATGATATTTTATATTTTATAGTTGGAGGAAAAAGTAGAGAAATTTGACGCATTTGTATGCAAGAGTGATGGAGAGAAAACAGACACTATTCTTGAGGTACACTTTGTTTATATCAATTCATTTTGTCTTGGGTATGTTGGGGCATCATGTAGTACTTACGTATATATTTAATCCTTTTAAAATACTCTCTTTTATTGCTCGTCAAGAAAATCTATTCAGACAGGATGATAATGCATACTGAGGCGGTAGCTTGTAAGTAAAGCATTTTAAGGTTTTCTGACGTAAAAAATATCTATGGTTTAGAATTGTTGTGTTAGCTAACCGTTTTATTACTGTGAAACTGTTAAAAGCTCACATGAACAGGATTTTTTCATATGTAGACAGAGCTGCTGACATCAATTCACATTACGAAGAAGAGCCACCTCCTATCCGATATTCAGTTTTTTAAAAGTTGTATCTTTTCTGGGGCTACAGGTTCTTTGATTGAAATTCAAAATCCCCCCCCCCCTTGTTTTGGTTAAGTGCCCTTTGAAATTACCAAAGTGCTGTCAACTTTCAAGATGTTGATGTTCAGTTGGTCAACAAGTTGTTAGGCAGGTGCCCGTTTACTAAGAGGGTGGCAAGAAGACCACATTTTATTGCACAGTAAGGCCTATAACCCATGCACTAGGTAAAACTGTACCTTGCGCGAGCGTATAGTTATAATAGGTAAAAATATCAGGCCATCATGTTAAGCTTTATCAAAAATGCATTGATCAATAAGCCAGATGCGTGTAACTGCTTTATTTGATGTCTGTTGTATGAGGTGGGGTAGGCTACATTTATCAGTTTGGACAAGCCATTTTTCATTAATGATTTCAAACTATCTTTATATTCTATTGGATAAGTCTCAACAAGAGATTTATCCAAAAAACGATATTTTGGATGCTCGTATTTTCCCCTGTGATTACTTTGACCTTTGTAATCCCGCGTTGCCCGTAATTTATCTTTAGATGAAGACCCTAAAAGAGCAACTCGAAGAGAGCAAAAATGACTTGGAGTCCTTAAATGAGCAATATGACGAGATAACTCAACAGGTAATTATTTGTTTTTAAGTAGGAATCCCACGAAACTTTCCTAATGGTTCCTTAAAAAATTGAGACCATTAGAATAGTTGAGAATCTGTTCTGTTTCAAAAGTTTTGTATGTTTAGGTTTTCAGTACAACAGCTTCTTACAATTATTCATGGATATTGTGTTACTATCACAAATGTGTATCGCTGGTGTAAAACAATTTAAGTAGTTTTTGGACCAGTAATGTTTGTACTGTAAACTAAAGCTTCAATAATTTGGACATCAGTAATTCATTATCATTGGTATCGAAACATATACCACTGTGATTATAATTTATATAGTATAGTATATAGAAGTATGAATAATAGTAGTAGTGTTAGTAGTAGTAGTAGTCAGCAGGAGTAGTAGTAGTAGTAATAGTAATAGTAGTAGTAGTATTAGTAATAGTAGTAGTAATAGTAGTAGTAGTAGTAGTAGTAGTAGTAGTAGTAGTAGTAGTATCATCATAACCATCCTTCCATATGCCCTCACGAACTTAAAGGTCTTGAGTCTGTAAAATAAAACTAGGATAACTGAAGTTCTTGCTACCGTTAGATGACAAAAGTTTACGGTAAGGAAGACTTTACGGTAAGGAAGGGTTTATAATAGACTAAAGGTAACCTTACTTTTGTTTGTCGAAAAAACGAGTGGGTATGCAGCCATACTTTAGTAGTTTCTAAAGTATTTGAATAAAGTGGTAATAAGTTGATAATGATTAATGATAGTGATGATGATAATAATATTTAAAAAATAATAAAATCTTCCTCAAGACATGGAACTGATCGGCTGTGCATTAAAACACCAGAGTAAGCATGCCTGCTTGGAACCACCAGGGTAATTAGGAAAGTTATAAAAAGAAGCTAGGATTAAGACCAAGATAATGTTATTGTCGTAAAGTTCTACGTGTTGTCTGTTACCTAAAAGAAACGGTTGGTGAAAAGCAGTATCGAGCTAAAAAAAAATATGATGATACTAAATTATCAAGTTCGTTTCTACGACAGCCTGTACAAGGGGTTGAGAATTAATCAGTCGTTTCAATCTTAGCATCGGCCGATGCCTCGCAGGAAAGAAATCCAAGAGATGATTTGATGGTTTTTCTCAGAATATTGGTTCCAATAATCTAAAAAATAACCCACCCAAGACACAATGAATATCCAGTTCCATGATCGATTTCACCAATCTACAGTATACCTGATCCAAAGAGCTTATGGCAACTGAGACAACAACGTTAGTAATTATGTACAACTTTCAAACTGTGCCAACAGAGAATAATCACTTCCCTTGTCCACCTACATTTTATTTTCCTTTATATCAGAAAGTAGAGCGAAGCCAATTCGTACCACCGATTCCTGGTATAACAAATGAGAGTAAACCCAGACGATTATGTTTCGTCATGCATTGTTTCAACTAATCTGCCCCATTATTTCTTAATGCCCACATCCTTACTTTTTCTGATCTTTTTCGACACCTCCCTATGTTATATGACATCCCCTTTTTAATCCTTTTTTGCCAACCCTTCACAGGTACTCTCAACATGCCAAACAGACTCTCCCCTTTCGTCACACACCCATACCGTCGGTGACATTTATCCAGCTTGCTATGGTTGGACCTGTGTCGTATTTAATGCCTGCTCCTGGTAAGCTAAGAGATAGGCTTCATTACCTTTGGCCAGATAACCATCACTGACCACTGAAAAAAACCCTCCACACCTTCAAAAGCATTTAAAACTTTTTCATGAAGTGGTATTCCCATTAACTCTAATTTCCTTTCTTTCACAATGCGCTTTGCCTATCCCATCGTAGTCTCTTCAGCTTCGTATTATATTGTAATTTTTTTTCAGCATCCAGTTCTCAATGCAACAAACAAATAAAATTTAATCTCTTTTCCCTGACACAATCACTCATGAGCGTGATGGGTTGATTACCCTACCATTGGCACTTTTCCCCACCATCGTTCTTTAGCATTTATTTTCAAAATCCGACAGTTTTGCGTGTCTTCCTTTTTCAAGGCCCAAGTTTTGCATGCGTAGTTAGCTATTGGAACAATAAGAGAAAATCAAATTGTTTTCAGGGCTATTTATTTCGATTCAATAACATTTTTCAACCTTCCGTTTCATATAGCTGAAAACATCGAAAGAAAAATCAACTACCCTACAAGAACAGTTACAAAAAGTCAGCAAAGACAAACAAGAGCTTGCTATTAAGGTAGATGAACCTCTTGCAATTTTTCAAATTTTTATTTTGCGTTTGACAAGCAGTCATATTACATTTTTTACCTTGCTTTTTCTTTTTAGTCATGAATACATAACATTGTCAAATCTTATTTTTGCCTATTTTGCCTTTGTTTTTATTATGGGGATCGTTGACATTTTAACTAATATGTGGCTATTTTTTACCCAATATTTGTGATACTCTGGAATCATTAAAACCAGCTTCATAGACCCTCCCTTATGGGAAACGTTTAAAAACATCAGGAATTAGTTTTGACTGCATTTGTCTGTCTTATTTCATAAGAAATGTGAATTGGAGTTTAAAAGTACAGATGTTTTAAACGATAAAACGTCCAAATAAGCAACTTGTGTAAGGAGCTATGTAACAAGGGGTTTAGAGATTAAGCAAGAGAGGGAACCGTTAAACTGCAAACTCGACTTCCCTCTGAAGTTGTCACCAAATGATAATATCCGAACATTGTGGAAAAACACAAGCAGTAGTACCAAAATAAAACATGATATTTATAAAAACACAAAAGAAGTTTTGAAAGCTGTGTAGACAGAACACAAGGAGCGTTTACAAAGTCATCTTACTACTTAAGGTACTATTCTCTCAATTCTGTTTGATAACGCAACTTCAAAATATAACAGCTACAACAACTCAGCATTACAGTTTTTAGCAGGTTCTCTCAAATCTCTTGAAGGCTGTACAATATATGCTGATATCTGTGGATTCTTATCGCCATGCATTATAACTGGAGATGCCTTGAGGCCTGATTTGCTTTTAGTTACTCCACAACAACAGCTATACATTCTTGAATTGACGGTGGGGTATGAAATAAATCTGGATGAAAATGGTTCTCGCAAATACGAAAAATATCGTTCTTTAATTCGTGATTTACAATCCAGCTTTTCGAAAGTTAGTTTTGTACATTTCTCCATGGGCTCTTTGGATATATTCGGTAAATCTTGTATTACTTTCAGTGAAATGTGCAACGCTTTGAACATCGACAACAAACACGAGCGCTTTCTTTCAACNATTACAGTTTTTAGCAGGTTCTCTCAAATCTCTTGAAGGCTGTACAATATATGCTGATATCTGTGGATTCTTATCGCCATGCATTATAACTGGAGATGCCTTGAGGCCTGATTTGCTTTTTAGTTACTCCACAACAACAGCTATACATTCTTGAATTGACGGTGGGGTATGAAATAAATCTGGATGAAAATGGTTCTCGCAAATACGAAAAATATCGTTCTTTAATTCGTGATTTACAATCCAGCTTTTCGAAAGTTAGTTTTGTACATTTCTCCATGGGCTCTTTGGATATATTCGGTAAATCTTGTATTACTTTCAGTGAAATGTGCAACGCTTTGAACATCGACAACAAACACGAGCGCTTTCTTTCAACCAAACTTTTCAATATAATCATTCGCACCACATAGTACATATTGTCGTAGAAATCAACCATGGACCAACCCTGAACTACTGTCGTTTTATTAATTTTGTTAGTAAGATATTTAATTTTGATTTTGTTAAATAGCAAAGCCAATGCAAACTTGGTTAGTGAGGTTTGTGATTGTATGTGTTGAGATGAAAAAATAAAAAGTTAAAAATTATTATTATTATTATTATTATTATTATTAATTCAAGATATTATTATTATTATTATTAATTCAAGATATTATTATTATTATTATTATTATTTTACGTCGAAGTTACTTCACTGGGATTTGTGCCAAAGCAAAATGACTTGTTCTTCTCTTTTCTAAAAAGCCATAATATAAATACTCATAGACTGATTAATAAAGTTAGTGAAACGGCCTTACGATGTTCATACTATTTATATACACAAAGAAATAAAACGTGGTTAGAAAAAGGAATTTTGACATTTTACTAAGCTTTGTTAGCAATTCACTCTGTATCAGGACTGTAAGACGAATTTTACTGTCTTAGATAAACTGATATGTATTTTAATGCTGTTGATATTGCATCATATTTTTTTTGTTAAGGATTTTAGACAAAAAACCCCATGAAGTTTGAAAAAAAAAAATTATTATTATTATCACGTGTTTTAAAGTGAATATATTGAGGTTTGGTTTTCTTTTGAAATCGTTTTTCTTTTCTAAATTGTCTAAGTCTAGTTTTAAAATTAAGTTTACATCCTAAAATATTAAGCCTTGNATTTATATACACAAAGAAATAAAACGTGGTTAGAAAAAGGAATTTTGACATTTTACTAAGCTTTGTTAGCAATTCACTCTGTATCAGGACTGTAAGACGAATTTTACTGTCTTAGATAAACTGATATGTATTTTAATGCTGTTGATATTGCATCATATTTTTTTTGTTAAGGATTTTAGACAAAAACCCCATGAAGTTTGAAAAAAAATAAATTATTATTATTATTATTATTATTATCACGTGTTTTAAAGTGAATATATTGAGGTTTGGTTTTCTTTTGAAATCGTTTTTCTTTTCTAAATTGTCTAAGTCTAGTTTTAAAATTAAGTTTACATCCTAAAATATTAAGCCTTGCAGTTATTTGTCCCATGATATCAAAGAAAACAATCAAATAGAGACAGAATGTGATTGAATGATAGCACGTACTGGAATAGGACAATCTGGAGCATTGAGGAGATATTAGCTTGATGTTGTGAGCACTGTTTTGAGATGAATGTAAACGAGACAGCCACCTTTGAGGCACACAATGGTCTGTACAGTTGTAAAGAAATACTAACGAGTGAAACTGTGGAGGAACTGTAAATAGTCTCACTGATACATTTGAGTTTGGTAGAATACTACTCTCTATCTGTCGAAACTGCCCTACTTATTGGATAGCAACAATTTCTCATGACCTTTGGCCAAATTTTGTATGTGTTATACATTCGTTCTTGATTTAATCCCACAAGGTTGAGCAGCAAGCAAGTACAATTCAATCAAGGGGATCAGAAATGGAGGACCTACAAAGAAAGGTAAAGTCGCTACTTTTTCTTATTTTTGCCGTAAAGAAAGAGAATCGATTATCACTTTTTCGTTGAGTTTTGCTGTATTAATTTTTTGTGTATCAAAGTCGCTGCTTTTAGTGACCTACTGACCTTTCGACCTTACCTGTCACCACTGAATCATTTGTTTCTTTTAGAATAATACGCCCTAAGTAACCGATTTAGAAATTTTTTGATGCCTGTAGCTGCATATGGTTTTCGACAATTCTTTGTACTGTTCTCCTTTGGTTGGTAGTGTTTGACCAATTTCTTTACGTTTAATGTATCACATTCCCTTTGTCGCAAAATTCCTCCAAATTTAGTTATAAGTATGGATCGGGAGATTTTTCCTCTTTTGTTATACTTTAAGCCTGCAGCACAGTTTATATTTTCGTTTTGGAAATAAAAAATATTATAGTATTTCTGGTACTTGTTAGTTGAATTATTCTAGAGACGTACATTGATATTTTGTTCTTCAAATGTGCAATGTATAAAGAAAGTTTTATTTACAAAGATGAGGGCGCGATCTTTTTGCAATACTTCTGAAATCTGAATCCATGGAAGCACTCGATCAATTCATTCCTTAACTAGCCTAAACCGCCTCCAAAGACCACTGTCTTAAGCGAGTTGCAACGACGCTGATTTTCAAGTTATTTTACTTTTTTTTCATATTTACAGGGTGTTTTTGGTTTGCTTAGAACACTTACGCACGTTTTCATCATAATGATATAGTAAAAAATTGATGTGTAATGTAAAGAAATTAATTGTTTATAATATACGTGAAAGTATTATTCATTTTACAATAATTGCTAGATGAGTTGAAGCTTTAAATGTTTATTCAACTGCAGCTCCAAGAAAGAGAAAATGAACTTCGCACAACTCAAATTGATGTGCAAAAAGCCGAAAACAAGCTGGGGAATAGTATGAGCCTATTAAAGGAGACACAAGCAAGAGTAAGGAATTTTTTATCCCATGTACGCGAAGACTAAAAGAGAATGTCTTTTCTATATAATTACTTGGAAAATTCAAATTTATAAATATTCACAGAGTAGTTTAGTGAGTATTGAAGGGGAAAATTGTAGGAGAAACGTATTTCTTAAGTCACACTTTATGAACGTGGCATTTTTTTCACATGGTGTAAATTTTCTTGTTCTTATTCATTCGGTTTCTCTCGTTAGTGGACGCCACAGCAAACTGACTTTTTCTATTTTTCTCGGTTTTACTCCTTTTTCTGTTTCAGTCATTTCTCCACCGTGTCTTCTTTCACATAGCGCCTGCTATTTTTGCCAGCTGCCCAAACCTTCCTGGACTTTTTTCTTAACTTCTTTATCGCCATTTTCTGCTATAAATATTTCCGATAAATAAGGCCCTCATCGCATTTTGTCAAATGCGTCCGAACCGCAGAACGAGATTGTGCACCGATGTAGTTTAATTCATTAAGGATCGACACCAAAGGCTGAGGGATGTATTGTGATTGTGAATTGCGGGTGATTAGCGAGTAATACAAACAAAGAATAACCTTAACCATTCATTTTAACACCGTAAGCTTTCATTTTTTTAAGCTTAATTGGTGATTTTTTTACTGGGTAGCCACTGCCTTGATGCTAATGTAAAAATATGATAGTAACTGACAGATATTAATACTAAATTTTAGAATTTCTCACTTCCCAATCCCCCCGCTTTCAAACCTTTTTCTGGCTGAAATACTGACCTAGATTTGGCCATAACGTAAATGATTGTGGCTTTTATGAAAAATAATGTAACCTATGTACTTATTTTTAGTGGTATTGCGCCCGATTCCAATAAAATGAAACTGGAAATTTGCAGCCTACTGTGTGGGCAAGTTTGGTTCAAGTTCAAATAATAGACTTCGTGCTTCACCTCCAATAATTTTCTGTTGCTGGAAGAAATAACAGTCAAGGTTTTATGTTTGAAAATGATAAAAGCACACATTACAAGTGTAATATTCTCCTGGTTAATCGGGGAGCTACAACATCAGAAGTAAGAATATATACATGGAGAACCTAAGAGATAGACTAAAATGAAACAGATCCAATAGTATTAGTTTTGTTCAGTTTCAAAAGTAAGCCATTAGGTGTCCCCAATTGCTTCTTCCTATTTGCATTACTGCTCCACCTTCACTTACCACCTTTTTAATGTTCTCCGTTCTCTCTCATTCCCAATTCTGTGTATGGTATCCAGATCAACACTGTCACAATAAGTATAATTGATAATTTTGTGTGTGTATAAAATTGAAGGCAAAATTTTGCCAGGCAATATGAATTGGTATTCTCTATTTCCCGTATCTCTGTTACCCCAACGGAACTGAGGTTCCATACTCCCATGTTAGACACCCGTGAGGTTGATTTGAATTTTTTTCTTCCCAAAGAGTTCAGCGTTCTTTCGTTTATAGCTACTGTGTGTACGGAAAAGGTTAAATCGAAGCTGCAGGCGTTTACAATGGCAAATGAGTGAGCTGTACCTTACGGTTATTAGTGTTTGTTGCAATGATTACACTGTATGCCACTAAAAAAATAATGAAAAGCTTAGATCAGTTGTTATTGTGATTATGATACACTTAACCACTGCAATTAAGAACTTATTTTCTTCTCCTTGTAAAATCAATAGTTGGGGTACATTGTATAGCTTTGTAAGCTTTATCGACAAATTTTTTATGTATTAACGTGGACTATCTATCTTCGCGCATACGATTAGTATACTATAAGCCTTGTGCATTTTTACTATTACCATTGAGATCTCTATCATTGCCTTTTCTATGCAGGTTTTCTGGTTTTTAATGTAAATTTAGTCTTGTTTAGTTCTTTTTCAACGCCTGATTGCAACGAGGATTCATTTTTTAGTTTTAATTAAATTTTTGTCAGGAGTAATAAACTTTGCGCCACTGCTTTTCTTCCTGTTTAAGTCGATTCGTCGATTTTACCTCCAGTTTGTTTATTCTTACTTTTAAACAGGGCATAAAAAGGGCCTTAGTTATCTTTTAATAAAAGGAATACTTAAATGAGATTTTACAAAAATATGCCAGCAGAAACAATAGTATCCAGCTCCCGTATAAGAGAGGGGAAAGGTTCAAGAAGGACAAATAGTTATAGATGAGCATACAAGAATTCGCTCCAGAAAGTAAGCGGAGCGTCTTCCTGACCGCCTCTTTCTTCTTCCTGAGTTCCCTTACTTTAAATGGCTTTTGCTATCTTTTCTTTTCTTGATACTTATTCTTTCTTTATTGTGTAGCTGGCGTCTTATTTTTAAAATATATGCACCATTTTTATTTTTCCTCTTTAAAGGTAACTCAGTGTGAAGCCCTTATTCAAACTTTGGAGAACAGCGTATCGAATTTGAGACAGGAGGTAAGGGAAATATTTTATTCGTTGAACGTGATAGGTATGACGTGTTCCAAATCCATGGTAAGAAAAATGTTTTGTACAAATTATTTTAAGGAAATTGCTGTTCTATTTTATTTGCATGTAACATTACAATTGGCTACCATTGTGGGTAAATGAAATCTGTTAGGCCAATTCATATCGTAAACTATAACTTTTTGTAGCGATGTATTATTTGAAGAACACTGTTTTGGAGTAATACTCTTGCTTTTTCTATTATTATATACCAAAATTTGATATGGATACTCATCAAACTTTATTCAGATACCCCTATGAAGATTATCGAATTGCCACAGGAATTCCATTAAAAGGAGGATTATTTCAAATGTTGATAGAAAACATATGCAAAAACATGTCTGAAACACTTTTTGTGTATTTATTTATTTATTTATTTATTTATTTATTTATTTATTTATTTACCATTTATCGTGCAATAAGTTGAAGAAACGATTCTGACTGGTAGCACATACAAGATTTTCTATACCATTTTGCATGTGTGTTGGTAGAAAATTTATATCTTAAGCCATCCACTCGATTTAAAAACAAGACACGTTTTACAAAACCTGTAGTTGACACATTAATCCCGATCACAACTTCATGGAACAGTCATCGTGGTATCAAGGGTGTAAATAAAGAATACAGAACCCCCCGTTTTGAGTCGAAAAACTGCACAAAATATTTGTTTTGTTGTCCACATTATTCGTATGGATGTAAATAGTGGATTAGGTAACCCGCGTACTGAAATATTTTTCCATCATCTGTGTAATATGCAAATGACCTTACTCACCCGCCCATTAATTTGTAGAGGTCAAATAAGGAGCAGCATCTCATTTGCAGAGAAAACATATTAAAGGCTACCAACGAGCACTAAGAACTAGAAAATGCACCGGTAAACCCTGGCGTTGGCTATCAGCTGTTACTTTATCCCTATATTAAACTCTGTTTTATGTTCTTAATAATTTTCAAGACTTTACAAAGGATTAAATATCATTATTTGCGTGGTCTTTAGAAAGACAGTTAATGACCACCAAGCCAATAATTTTTCTCGCTATAAATAACCTTTACATAAAGTAATGTTGGTCGTTGTGGAGAATTCAGAACAACGGTTACAATTTCGTGGGAACTACATAAGTAAAACGGAATAGAGAAGCTAACACCTATGGGCAAGATAGAAGGGGGAAAGGCAAGAGGAGGATTGCATAATGAAGCGGGAAATCAGCGATGGACCTTATAAATAGTACGGAAAGTAGAAAAGATTGACATTAACTATTCGCAAATGTCATAAGGCACAAGAAGCATAAGAATGGAAATTTGTGATGATTTGAATGATAATTGAATAATGAGATAATTGAACAATGTGAATTCCGGGGCCATCACCATAGTAAACAATGCTGGTGGTGGGCAACGAAAAAAGGGGTAAGAAAAAAACTCAAGTTCTTTTTCACGTTGTAGTGTACTGGATTTTGACCCAGTACTCCTTTGTTCCTGCACCACAGAAGTACGGAGTACTGTAAAAGACAGTGAAAGACAGATCGCCTTAAACAAGTTGTTCTGGAATAGACTTGCATTAGAATAGTTGCAATATTTCTTACTAAGTAACAAAAGTATTAATTTATATCACTTGTCTGGTTTCTCTGGAGATATATAATAAAATTTCAATCTTAATGAAAACCAGACTGTAAGAACGTAATAAACGACGATGATAAAATAGCTGACTTACGTCAGTGGACTTGATGTAATGATGGATTTAAGCCTGTTTCTTTTAATGAGGGTGATTTTCGAAGGACTAGTTGTTTTAGAAGAGTATTTTGTTTTCACATGATTCTTTTATAACAAGACACTTTTGTAATTTTTAAATCCATAGGGCGTTGTAATATTTATTACTCTGTTTCGACTCTCTTACCGGAATATTTTGAGTATTGGGATTAATTATTAGCCAGTTATTTGATTACCTTATAAAACAATTTTTCTTTTTAAACGTGAAGTCACGAGAATTTTGTATTTTACATATTTACAAGTGTATGGAAACTATTGAAAAGCAACACCAGAATTTGTTTGATATTCAGAAACCTCTGAGTGTTGATAGTTAGAAGCTTTTTACATCAGGATGAAAAGGTGGGAAGTAAAAAGAAAAGGTCTTCAATGTTTAATTACAGCCCCACTGGCAAGTGTAGAGCAAAAGCGTTAGTTAGAAAATTTATTCCTTTGATTGAAAGTTTTCCACTGAGAATACATGTCCATTTACTAATTCGTTTACTGTGATTCGGCCGCAGCGCAGCATCTGTGGCTGGACCGCAAGTGCGGTGAAAATTCAACGGTCAGATAGTTCAAGGTAACTGGCAGCCCTGGGTGTGGCTTTCACCTATAAGCATTAAATCCTATTTATAATCAACTTTCATAGGATTCTCTTTATGGGTAACAATAATTGTTATCTGGATATTGTTGTTTTAGACAGGCATTCAAAAAGGTGGCGGTATGTCTTTGGTCTTCTCCTTGTTTTTTCAATCAATAAAACACACCTTTGTTTGTGTTTTCTTCTTTAGTTGTCTTTGTTCATTCGAATACCAGCCAAAAGCTTTCAAGCACAATAAATTTATTTTTACGTACGATATTCAGTTTTTTCTGCATATTTTCTTAATAAATAACCTGAATATTAGTTTCACCTGGCAAACAAAATCGTAGCTATTTATTAACAAGAGTGAAGGGTTTTTCCTCCATATTTGTAAACAATTATCTCGATAGAATGTGAAAATAAATTTTTCGCAAAGCAAGATCTACCGGGACTTACTTTTAGTATCGGGAGAAATGTAATATGTTTACATGTTTTCTGCGTTCTTGAAGATGTTTTGTAAGTAATAATAGTCATGTTTCTAAATTACCTATTGTTGAACTGTATTAGATTGACAGTAAAGATTCGGAGCTACTAAAGAAAATTGCAGAGACTGATGATTTAGAAACAACTTGCAAGGAAGCTTCGGAGAAGGTACTGATCGCATTTTTTTTTTAAAAAAGAAATGGAATTATTACAACGCCATATATTTTTTTATTTGTGTTCATATCGAAATATTTTTTACTTATGATTATAAGTTTTACTTGTGGTAGAGTAGTTACAGACTTGATTTATGGTCAGTGCGGGGTTTTTGTCACCGAAGAAAGAGCACTGTGTAAAACACACGGAGTAGAACAATCTTTTGAAGTTTTCGTAAACAAAATTTGTTAAGACTTCTCCATTCGGTCTACATGCCGAACCGGTATGAGAGGATGCTGGCAAGGTGTTAAAAGTAGGCTGAGGGAGTCTGCTTGTTGGAGCACGGAAGTGCTGATGACTTGGGCCTGCCCTGTATTGCCGAGCATTCACCATAAACGGGGAACGTGGAAGTTCTCCAACTGATTTTCCTGCTTTACATATGAGTCCACGACTGACTGCTTTGAAGGAGGGTAAACACGATGCTGATGGGCCCTTTGTTCAAAGTTAGATGGTTGTTCTTATATATCTTCCCGCTAAGCTTCGACATAGCAACTACAGCTTTAGTAACGCAAGTATCGATTTCATTGGCAAGAGACATGTTGCTCCTGTAATGGATGTTGGTAACCTTTTTGTGGTCCACCCTGCATGTACTGCGCAATCTCAATTGCCGGGAAGCTGATGCCAATACCTGAACAACAGAAACGAACCAGACATTCTATTAACATCTCAAAACTACACGAACCATCTGGTCCTGCTATCCTTCAAGTCAACGTTGCAGGCGTTACATGGCCAAAATGAAAGTGCGAATCAATGGTTAACCATCTCGATCGACAGAGGACATACAGTAACAAATTTTAATAAACCTCCAAATTCTCCTTTTGAACCTCCACCTCTGTACAGACATCCTGCAATATACTCGGTTGATTTCAACTGCCACCGTACAATCTGGGGCTACTCCAGAAACGACCATGCCGTGGAAGCTCTTCATGGTTGGTCAACTACAATCGACCTAAACCGCTTTACGATCATAAAGACCAAAAACGTTTCATTCTGCTGCATTGAACACTTACACCAACCCAGATTTTACTTTCTTCACGCATGACACCAACAACTCCTTGCCTTATCCTGTACACATGTACACAACAACTTGGAAAATTGTCCAAAGTCTCACTACCGACCTAGAATCAATCACCCTGCTTTGATAGAATAAACACCAACTATAATATATCCCAACATCACCACTATCTAGATGGAACTTCAACAAAGCTGACTGGGAGGGGTTTCGAGCTGCAAATAGAAACATGTGTGACGAGCGCTCACCTCCGAAATCTAACATTAACTCGTTCTTTGATGCTTTTCAAAATAAACTCCTGAAAGATGCAAAAGATACAATCCCAAGAGGTTATCGGAAAACCTACATTCCTTAATGGGACGTCAGATGCGATGAACTTGCTTCCCAACTCGAAAAATCACAATCTGTGGTGGAAAAGTTGTTGCTGTCAGCTCGTCCTATTGATCATCTAAATGCTAAACGAACAAAAACAGTGGATTTATACTATTGAAAGTATCGATATGAAACGGTGCAGGAGGAGAGCATGGCAACCGACCAACAAAATTACTGGTCACAATAATGTCAGCCCGAATCCAAATTCAATGAGCTCCAACTTAGCTCGAACCTGCGGATATAAGGAGGGATAAGAACGTTTTGAACCTTCATTACCGTGTTATTTCGGAGGAGGGTGACATTTTCTATAAATTGTTTACGCATCCGCAAACTAACAACGGACTGAGGAGAAAAGTCCAGTTATCGAAGCGGATGCACTCATTAGGTACTAACACAAAATATACAAGTCCTAAATCTTTGGCTACCAGAACTTGGAGACAACGATGGTAGAACTCGAACTATTGACTTCGTCAGTATATTCTTAAACCTTCAGCGAAACCCCCTGGTCACGATCTCAAGCGGCGGGATTGGGTGCTGTTAAACCGAATCTTTTCTGGATATGGTCGTTTTGCTAGCTTTATGCGTCGAATCGGTCCAAGCGATAATCCGAATTATATATGTGGGGAAATTCAGATTCATCAACATGTTTTGACTTGACGAAGGATTCGTATCCGAGGTGATATCAGAAGTGTTGACGAAGACTTTCGAATGTGGCTTGGGGATAATGGTTTAATTATCTAGTTTTTATTTGTTGATCAAACGCATATATATATATTTATATATATATATATATATATATATATATATATATATATATATATATATATATATATATATATAAATATGATAATTGGAAAGAATAAAAAAAATACACACACTATA
>RDPX01000073.1:357707-392707 GCA_003991215.1 Morbakka virulenta
TCCCCAGACTCTATTAATTACCTACCATGTAGCAGGTTTTGTGATGAAATAAATTTTGTTGACGATATTGCCCTTTTCAAGATACCTTTGTATAGCTATGAACCATGAGTATCATTCACGGTTGAAACTTATAAGTGATAGGGGCTATAAGCTGTGCTAAGAGCTGTGAAAATTATCTCCTGATAACACCGAAACACTTTTACGGAAAGATCACTTTCATACCCCAAAGCTCATCGGTGCCTTCTTGCCAGTGGAGCCCATGTAATGTATTTTGACGAATTAGCAGTATGGCTACTACCTTGGAAACCGGAAAATCACTCTAGAGGTGCTCTTTGAAGCAAAAGCATGAATTTCAATAGCCGAACTAAAGACCTTGAAAGGTAAGAAAATGTAGCAAATAAACTTTGTGGATGCCAACCGTACCCTTTTTGTGATAGGATGATTAAGGTACACAGGAGCGACTTAGAAGATCTGCCCGCCCACACCAATAATATAACCAAGTACTTTATGAATCGCAAAATCGTTCGACTTAAGGAGTCAGCCTGTCATGGCTAATTTAGGCTAATAAGGGTATAGAAATATGTAGAATTATTAAAAATCTTGGCCATTAATAATTCAAGCCAATTTAACTTCTTTTTTTTTTTGCCGTTCCTAGCTATGTATTTTGAATTGGACTAATAAGCATTTTCAGATACATCTATACATATTTCTTTCGAAATATGGGGAAAAATCGAATAAATTTTTTTACGTTCGATTCTAGGGAGTTCATTCGCATTCTGCTCAACAGCAGGTAATGATACAACAACTTAGGAAACGAATCCAGGAAGTCGAGTAAGTAACCATACATTATAGACATTGTTAAAACAGGCGCGGAGCTCATAGACTGACAAGGCAAAATATATGTGCCTATATGTTTAAAGTTTTCTTCTTGAATTCTCGAAAAGTCTAAAACACCAAGTATCTGTAAAAAACGTAAATTGTTTTTTCCAATCAATTGTTACCAAAGACCAAAATATTTCAAATAAACACTCTGAAAAATGCCTCAGCAATCATTTACAAATGTTATATAATATATTAGATATATATATATATATATATATATATAAATATTATTATATACTCTTATAAGAGTATATAAGAGTATATAATATATAAGATATAATATATGAGTATATAATAATCTTATATCAAATAAAACCACTGTTGACCGTTACCCTGCTCCCTCCTCCTCGCTACACCCAAATAAAACTTGATACATGCAAACATCCGTGCAGACAGATTTACCACTAACCACATTACCAATCCCTGCAAAATGGTCGGAAAACAGTAATCTTCATTATGGAGATAATAAGGACGGAGAAAAAGACAAGGACTATAATGACATCATGCATATTTTTGACACTTACATACTGTTATATTGATTTTAAATTTTTGATTGATTTACAATTAGTTCGATATGTTCCGCAACCTGGGAATAATTGTCTCGTACAAATAAATGCAGAATTTGGGGTAATTATATGGAGACCGTCTATATCTATTCGAAGAAATTACGATACATGCTGTACCATTCCTTTGGCATTGTTAAATTTAGTAGATATTTTGTAAGTCAATTGTACTAATCGATGTTAATACAATAATGTTAGTTGTATATCAATTTTTAAAAAAAGAAAGAACGCCTGCTGTATATTTCATTATTTCATGTACCTTGAACCTGTCATTTACCCTACTTTCTGTTAATCTGCTATGGTGATTTGTTTTTTTTCTGAGAAAACACTTAATTTTTTAACGTAAAGGAAAATATGTAATTTAACAAAAAGAGTATATTTAGAAGTTATTTAGTACAAAGTTAGTTAATAATGTTAATGATCATCGCAGACCTTAAAAAATAGTATCCAAATTCTCTACCAGGGAAGAGAAGAGAGTCATCTAGTTCTGCAAGCTAAACCTTAGAAATACAAAATTTATTTGAACAACTTCTTTCACCACGTTTTGTTCTTTCTATTTTTTTTTTCTTAGAAAAAGTATATCTTTTAAGAAAGACTACGTCATTTGCAATTGATATTTATTTTTGATGCTCCTCAGTGATATAGCACCCTTTTTGACATAAACATTGTTTTTTATCACCTTAACCTTAGGCTCTGATCATTGACCCACCCACCCTCAATTTTGATACATCTGTTTTCCATTTCTTCTCATTTGCCCTTCTTGTTATTTCTGTGAGTCTGTCTTGTCTATGCCTTAGCGTCATTAAATGAAATTCTTTCTAACCGGTTTCTTTCTTTTGTCACCTTTCCTCAACCAGGCAAAATCATTTTTGCCGTTAATTTCATTTTCAAAGCAGCGTAGTTGAACTATTTTGTTTGTGTTTTGATAATAATGTGCGACTGAACTTTTCCATATAATGTTTCAATTTCTACTCTTACGTAATTGCTGGTATCATGTCTGCCCCAAACGTTTCTTTCCGCTATTATTCAAAACCTTCTCTTTTTTTTTGACATGCCTTCAGAGCGTATAATATTATGTTTGCGAGCTTTAGGTCGATTTTCGCCATAGTAGATAATTTGTTTGTTTTTTAATGTACCCTTGCATAGGCAGTTCTTGATTACCAATTATGGTTATGGTGTTGTTAAATTTGAAGCTGTTAAATCTCTTATAATTGAATCTAGTTATTAACTTTTTCAGAAATATCCATCTTCTATCATTAAAAGAAGTTTTTCACTATTCAGATATTTACCCTGATCCCTTTAGTTTTTAGACACAGGTACTGCTGGGCATGGATACCACCCCAGCTTTTTTAAACATTAATCACTAAACATTGGGTTTATTGTAGAGCTGACCTTGATTTAGAACGGAATGAAAAGGTTGCTGCAATAGAGGATTTGCATAACAGATTGAAAAATAATGTAGACACAGTGCAGCAACTGCACCAGCAGGTAATTATTAGTAGTAGACGGTTCAATACCAAATGGGTGTATAGTATTCCTCATTTAAGGTTTTAGGGCTTCCAGCAGTATTATTTTGCAACCATTTTTAGCAGTTGTTTAGAGTTTTTTTATTATAGAGTGTGTTGATGAGCATGCCTAAGAATGCCGTGACACACCCATTTGGATGTTTTCATGTTTAAATAGTAGAAACCAATAATCTACTTTTGGCATTAACTTTGCAAAAAGCCTTATTAATTAAATTAGATTGCATGCAAATATACCATTGAAAAATACTTGGAAAATAATGTTTCTGTCGAGTGTTATATTTATATATACTATTATTTATACAGTATTATATATAGCATTATATGTAGTAGTATGTATTTAGTATGATAAATAATTTTATATGCGAACGCTGATTTAGATGGACAATATAAAAGTAAGACTTAATTCTATGGGTAAAGTGCGATATAAGTGTTTCTGTTTTGTTATAATCTGGATCCTAACTATCGCATACGTATTTTCAGATGTTTTCATCAGATGTAGTCGGGCCTTCTATTTGTTTTTGTGCTTGAGCTTGTGGAAATTACCTGTACGATTCAATCTTGTCAGTAGGAGGAACTCTCTATCAGGATTTATTTGTAGTTTATGTCTTTACAAAAAACATATAATTTACCCTACCTTATCCTTACCGTGAGCCAAGAAAGCTGAAATTCCTAACTGTAAAATCTAGAAAACCGCATTTACACAAGTAAAACTATTACATCAATAACAAAGATTCATTATTCCGGTTGCTCTACAAAATTTATTTTTTAAACGTTTTAATAAACCATTCTCATATTTAAAAAATTGCAGGTTGTAATATTTTGGAAGTAATTTTTAATGCCAATAGTTTCAGTTTTTGAATCAGAAGATCCAAGTTTATGAGTGTTGCGACTGCTGGGGCCAACATTGTCAGATATCCATTTCTTGGATAATTAAAATCAGTCTTTCGCCTACATTTGATAACTCACCCAAACTGTAAAGCATCAACAAAGTTTAAGATCTTGCATCATCTTGATGCGGTACGATTGAGATAAGCATTTAGTGTAACAGAGGCAACTTTAAATGACATTGCATTGTTGAAGAATAGCTTTCAGATTTCTCTCCTGCCAAACTGTCGTCATTTCTGTATTAATGCTCATACCAATTAATCCAACACGTTAGTTTTCAAAAACTCATAGAGTTGATGCTACACGGGTAAGGGTATTTTTCAGCATGCAAAATGAAATGTGTGGATTTGTTGAGACAGTGCAGGAATCTGGACCAGTTTAAAAGAGGTTTTCCCAGTGTGTTTTTGATTTTTCAAGTACCTCACATAACCAAAAACAACGTGGTTGGAAAGAGGAAACGGGGAAGACCGAAAAGGCGTTGGCGTGACAACATCCGGGACGATCTGAAAGAGATTGGTGCGACTGAAGAGGACACGCAAGACAGGAGGGAATGGCGAATGCGAATCCGCACTGGCGACCCCATCTAAATGGGATTCAAGCCAGTGGAAGTAGAAGAAGAAGAAGGGCGGGAGTAGTGGATGAGCATCATATCTAGGTGTCGTGAGTGTGGATCTCAGGTTCTGAAGAGCTGCGTACCGAGTTCACACTTGTTACTTAGTCCTGAGGTCTTGGAGAAGCCTGGCTACGGAGAACGTTTCAAGCAGAATGGGTCACCTGAGCTGGGAAACCTAAATAGGCCCCACCTACAAAGTCATGTGCCGTTTCAATTTAGATCAATATCGCACACACATGAGTCTGATGGGTGCACCCAGTTTACCCTTATCGAGCTGGCAGTCGGATGGTTTTGCTGGGGTTGGTTTCTACCTCTGAGTCCTTTGTGGGCTCGTATTTCTCCACCCCTCAATAATAATAATAATAATAATAATAATAATAATAATAGTTCTACCTCCGAAAAACTACGACGACAACAAGACCAGATTTAATCCTTGAAGACAAAGAAGATAAATGAATCTGGATATGTGACATGGCCTGTCTTCAATAGCAAAGCTTAGACACAAAAAGAGCAGAGAAGGGTTGAATCTTCAGCTTTGGTTAATTTGTCATTCGGAGTTTTCCTTCTCCTAGAATGGCTACCAACCAAGGATAATGACTAGGGAACCCGAAATTATGCATCTATTTTTTTGAAAATAGCGGAAAACAATCGTGAAAATAGCATTTAACAGCGAATTGATAATTGTCAAGGTCTTAAGGAATATGCAAGCTAAAAGGCTCGTTTCTATTTTTATTCAAGAAACTTGAGGTCAATGCAGTCACTCAGGTAAAAGCCGTTGGAATAACAAGGGCGTTCATGTACACCTGGTCCATCACTCTTGATTGAAATAGAGAGCATTTAGTTGCTTGATCGTTTCCTCTTTCANTTTGATACATCTGTTTTCCATTTCTTCTCATTTGCCCTTCTTGTTATTTCTGTGAGTCTGTCTTGTCTATGCCTTAGCGTCATTATATGAAATTCTTTCTAACCGGTTTCTTTCTTTTGTCACCTTTCCTCAACCAGGCAAAATCATTTTTGCCGTTAATTTTATTTTCAAAGCAGCGTAGTTGAACTATTTTGTTTGTGTTTTGATAATAATGTGCGACTGAACTTTTCCATATAATGTTTCAATTTCTGCTCTTACGTAATTGCTGGTATCATGTCTGCCCCAAACGTTTCTTTCCGCTATTATTCAAAACCTTCTTCTTTTTTTTTGACATGCCTTCAGCGCGTATAATATTATGTTTGCGAGCTTTAGGTCGATTTTCGCCATAGTAGATAATTTGTTTGTTTTTTAATGTACCCTTGCATAGGCAGTTCTTGATTACCAATTATGGTTATGGTGTTGTTAAATTTGAAGCTGTTAAATCTCTTATAATTGAATCTAGTTATTAACTTTTTCAGAAATATCCATCTTCTATCATTAAAAGAAGTTTTTCACTATTCAGATATTTACCCTGATCCCTTTAGTTTTTAGACACAGGTACTGCTGGGCATGGATACCACCCCAGCTTTTTTAAACATTAATCACTAAACATTGGGTTTATTGTAGAGCTGACCTTGATTTAGAACGGAATGAAAAGGTTGCTGCAATAGAGGATTTGCATAACAGATTGAAAAATAATGTAGACACAGTGCAGCAACTGCACCAGCAGGTAATTATTAGTAGTAGACGGTTCAATACCAAATGGGTGTATAGTATTCCTCATTTAAGGTTTTAGGGCTTCCAGCAGTATTATTTTGCAACCATTTTTAGCAGTTGTTTAGAGTTTTTTTATTATAGAGTGTGTTGATGAGCATGCCTAAGAATGCCGTGACACACCCATTTGGATGTTTTCATGTTTAAATAGTAGAAACCAATAATCTACTTTTGGCATTAACTTTGCAAAAAGCCTTATTAATTAAATTAGATTGCATGCAAATATACCATTGAAAAATACTTGGAAAATAATGTTTCTGTCGAGTGTTATATTTATATATACTATTATTTATACAGTATTATATATAGCATTATATGTAGTAGTATGTATTTAGTATGATAAATAATTTTATATGCGAACGCTGATTTAGATGGACAATATAAAAGTAAGACTTAATTCTATGGGTAAAGTGCGATATAAGTGTTTCTGTTTTGTTATAATCTGGATCCTAACTATCGCATACGTATTTTCAGATGTTTTCATCAGATGTAGTCGGGCCTTCTATTTGTTTTTGTGCTTGAGCTTGTGGAAATTACCTGTACGATTCAATCTTGTCAGTAGGAGGAACTCTCTATCAGGATTTATTTGTAGTTTATGTCTTTACAAAAAACATATAATTTACCCTACCTTATCCTTACCGTGAGCCAAGAAAGCTGAAATTCCTAACTGTAAAATCTAGAAAACCGCATTTACACATGTAAAACTATTACATCAATAACAAAGATTCATTATTCCGGTTGCTCTACAAAATTTATTTTTTAAACGTTTTAATAAACCATTCTCATATTTAAAAAATTGCAGGTTGTAATATTTTGGAAGTAATTTTTAATGCCAATAGTTTCAGTTTTTGAATCAGAAGATCCAAGTTTATGAGTGTTGCGACTGCTGGGGCCAACATTGTCAGATATCCATTTCTTGGATAATTAAAATCAGTCTTTCGCCTACATTTGATAACTCACCCAAACTGTAAAGCATCAACAAAGTTTAAGATCTTGCATCATCTTGATGAGGTACGATTGAGATAAGCATTTAGTGTAACAGAGGCAACTTTAAATGACATTGCATTGTTGAAGAATAGCTTTCAGATTTCTCTCCTGCCAAACTGTCGTCATTTCTGTATTAATGCTCATACCAATTAATCCAACACGTTAGTTTTCAAAAACTCATAGAGTTGATGCTACACGGGTAAGGGTATTTTTCAGCATGCAAAATGAAATGTGTGGATTTGTTGAGACAGTGCAGGAATCTGGACCAGTTTAAAAGAGGTTTTCCCAGTGTGTTTTTGATTTTTCAAGTACCTCACATAACCAAAAACAACGTGGTTGGAAAGAGGAAACGGGGAAGACCGAAAAGGCGTTGGCGTGACAACATCCGGGACGATCTGAAAGAGATTGGTGCGACTGAAGAGGACACGCAAGACAGGAGGGAATGGCGAATGCGAATCCGCACCGGCGACCCCATCTAAATGGGATTCAAGCCAGTGGAAGAGATAACCAAACTTCTGTGCCTAATTAGATCTATACAATGACATTAAATTTTTGTAGATGGTCTGGTAATTAATGAATATTTAATTTCTTATATAAAATGGTTTGGGATTAAGCCCAATGTAAGAAACTGCGTAGAAAGATTTTAGTAAAACAATATATGCTCACTGTAGAATCTTGCATGATCGTATAAACGTGGTGACACATTACGAAACGTAAAGTATGAGGATGTTGTTACAACAACTGTTTAAATATTTTTGTGGTCCTCTGCCTGAGACAGTCTGATAAGCATGTGTATTAAGCTGCTTAGCGCAGAGAATATGGTTGGACGCGGGACGTTATTTTATATAAGTCTATGTTTTATTATCGGTATAGAATATTTGAACTATTCCTGTTCTCCTCTGTTGTTATAAACTTTTGTGTGAAAAAAAGTAAAATCATATGCGTACTAATTTGTCATATTTTATCTTGTATTTCTTTCCCTTGCAGAATAGTAACCTCACGAAAGAAAGTCTTCGACAGAGAGCTCTTTTAGACCGGGAAATAACCGCTAGAAAAGTGCGTAACGTTTTTTGGGTTTGTTTTTTTCTGGTGGTGGTAGGGGGGGGGTTGTAGTTAATGAATATATAAAATATGGCAATTTTTGTATTTTATTGATAAGTTGTAGGTATAATAAGGACCAAGAGACTTAACGATTTAAGTCACTTAAGCGCTTTAACTTAGCACTAAAAGAACTGTAGGATAGGTGCTCGACGACAGACGCAAAAAACAATCAGGCTATATGTTATTTTTATTTTTTAAATAGAATTACAGAAACCACAGCTTTTATAGTTACAAGGTAACAGAGAGTTTTGGGTTTTTTATTCTGATTGTCATCTGGGTGCATAAAGTCTTCTTTGATCTAATAAAGCCCCTTACTAAGATGTTTTAATATTCTTGTCTTTATCGTCATCCTCAACCATTACAAGTTTACGACTGAACAAAACGATACACGTTATTTACCTGCCCCATCGAGTTTGGCCAGCATTGCTAAGTTGTGTGTGCAAACATCTCATTCAAGCTTTCATCTTCGGTCTTGTTCTTTTGACGGTACCTTCTATTGAGGTCCAAGCAAGTCTTATGTCGTCTCTATTTCAGGCTTCTTGTCCAATCCAATTTCTTTTTCATTTCCTATATCAATTTTGTTATTCTCGGAATTGTTATGCCCACCGTTTGTAATCTTATCTGAACTGACCTCAATCTCACTTTTTTTATAATGCTCGAATCCTCTAGTTTTGGATAACAGTCGTAATAATGGTCCTTACCCTCCATCCCATTTGACATTCTTTATTTTTAATTTTTTTTTTATTCATGGCGGCAGGTGGGATTATTTGGGAATATGTCCTGCCTTTACCCTCTAAATATGTTATTAATATATAGATCGAACGTTTTGAAATGATGCATTTTAGTCATACATTTCATTTGTTACTTAATTTTGATGCTATTTTGACTTAAATAGATTTTGAAGTCAAACCTACTGGTAGCACTCTGTTTATGTGGAGGGCAAATGGTGGTATTACGTAGTGTGTAGAAGTAGTCAAGCTTTTTACCAATTAATATTGAATGGAGCTTAAATTTAAGTTTGCTTGTGTCCTCTCTTTTTAGGCATTTCAAAAACAGTTACGATCAAAAGAAAAGAGCATAGAAAATTTGAAAGAAGAATTAAGTACAAATAAACAACCTGATAATCAAACGGTACTTGATGCATTAAAGTATATGGTCATCCATCCTTTTTTTTCTTTTCTAATTGTTGTTTTATGTTTGTTTGGGGGGTTTTGACCAATATTTTTTCATTAATATCAATTAGAAAAATCGGCATTGCGCCCAACTGATTGGACAAGAAAACTATGTTCGAGTTATGCCAATTATTAATCCATTGCTTCATTCCATTGCTAACTTAGAGTTTGAAAGCGGTTTTAACTCCAGCGAGGAGGGGTCCTCTATTTAATTAGAGTGGGTGCTTAATAAGCAATGTTATTTTAGGAGTATATATCTTTATCGTTGATTGTTCTTTATGACAGGTACTTTGTTACATAACTGGTTCCCTGTCACAAGGTGAAAATGATAATAATATTTGGTGTAGTAGTAGTATTCCTAAGTTTATTTCTACTTGACCCGCGCCGCCTTTATCGCCTGAGGATAGTTCTTCGTTTCCTTACTCGAATACAACCCGATTCTGCTATTCAGACAAATTGGCGTCTTCTTTTTGTGAAATTTATAGCTGTGTAATAGGCTACTGTTGGTACCACCCAGTATTTGAGATCAAGCTTTATTGGAATCTTTTCAAGGGTGGGGCTTGACTAATTAGTTAGGGACTAACTAGAGATTTTGAAGTATCTGCAAATCAAATTTATTACAATAGGATTTTTATTGGAACCGTCTATTGCGTCTCCTTTTTTTATTTCTATACATCTTATTTCACACGTGTAACTTATGGTTTGATTAATCTAGGTCGAAACACTTAGTATAGCAGACTCCCTGTACATATCACCATTAGAGAAAGGAGCACCTCGGATTGGAAGTCGAAAAGAAAAGGTAAAAATTTAAATATTTAAGTGCCAATACATAATTTTTCCAGTTAGCAATTGCTAATTAGTCCCATACGCTCATGTGATCTACAGACCTGTGAAGAGATGCCTTACTCTAAATCCTTATCCATTTCCTTTCTTAAGCTAACAGAAAACGTGCTTAAGAAATATTTATAAAGAAGAGGAAACTATATTTATCTGGAAATATGATATTTACTGAAAGAGCATCCAAAGGAAACTCTAAAATGAAAACTTCTGTCTTGATATATTACGTTAACTCAGTAGTAATATTTGTTACAGTTCGATAAAAAGAATGTTTTATACTCCTCTAGCTGTTTGCCCAGAGTCAGCGTATAGTGTTAGAACATCAACCAGTGGTCATGAGAATATCCGGGAAGTGTACGAACCTATTATATATTACATTCTATGTCATGGCAACTTAGACTGACAGGTAAGGTGAATTGTCCTAAGTCCGCATGGACATGAAAAGTGCAATTACAATGACTATTAACTTCGTTGCTTTTGCTCTATGAAAAGTTCTACATTGGGTCATTTAGCATCCAATCCATGGGTAGCCGGAAAACTGCGGGATCGACAGTGTCCCTAAAACACTTGGTAGATACAAACAATCACACTCGGTTGGTTGCTTAGTTAGTTAATTAATTAGTTATTTAGTTATTTAGTTAGTTGTTACTTGGTTAGTTAATTTGTTTGTTTGTTTGTTTAGTCAGGGTAGTCATTCATTCAGTCAGTCAGGGTAGTCATTCATTCAGTCAGTCAGGGTAGCCATTCATTCAGCTNACAATGACTATTAA
The DNA here is from genome assembly GCA_003991215.1 of Morbakka virulenta. NCBI lineage: Eukaryota > Metazoa > Cnidaria > Cubozoa > Carybdeida > Carukiidae > Morbakka > Morbakka virulenta. Next base: position 368,722 of record RDPX01000073.1, read on the forward strand.
CTTCGTTGCTTTTGCTCTATGAAAAGTTCTACATTGGGTCATTTAGCATCCAATCCATGGGTAGCCGGAAAACTGCGGGATCGACAGTGTCCCTAAAACACTTGGTAGATACAAACAATCACACTCGGTTGGTTGCTTAGTTAGTTAATTAATTAGTTATTTAGTTATTTAGTTAGTTGTTACTTGGTTAGTTAATTTGTTTGTTTGTTTGTTTAGTCAGGGTAGTCATTCATTCAGTCAGTCAGGGTAGTCATTCATTCAGTCAGTCAGGGTAGCCATTCATTCAGCTAGTCACAAACTGGTCAAATTGAAGAGTAGATAGAAGATTAACCAAAGTGAAAAAGGTTTCAAGTCTGGAAATCATGAAGCCTCCACAGAATGGTGGAAAAATTAACTAGGGGAATAGTAGACAGATCTGGAAATGCTTTGTAAGAAACGTGAGCTGGGAAGCACGTATGAGATACTATTTAAAAAATAGAATTAAAACAACCTATTCTTCCGAACTAACACCAGATTTTCGAAGCTAATTTGGATAACGTGGAAAATTGAAAACTTAGCACCGCAATGGGCAATATGAAAGACAGAAGGACAGGGTTGCTACTCGCAGCGTTGTGCAAAATGAAAGGCATGTGTTCAAGAAGAGCAACTGCTTGAAAATAATGAAATTACTCGGTTGAAAAAGTGGTTCTTTCCTATTACGTGGGACTGACATATTTGCAAGGAGGCCAGAAAGGACAAAATTTTCGATTTTGCACAGAAATATTAAGTTTATCATTTTCAAGGCCGTTGTGCCATCTCCATATAATCGCTTGAGATAACAATAATTTCATTTCATATTAAATGCCAATATTATTTCAGTGGCTGTAAATTCAGCTCAATTTAAAGAGAATACATGTTAACTTCGGAGAAGTGACGAAAAAACACTTTTTATACCACATAGTTTGAATCTTGTGAAACTGCATCCACGATTATCATTAATCGGGACAAATTTTTTCAACACCCCTAAACTCAGGTACCAATCTGTATACCTCATTCGTTTTTACCTATTCCAAACCAGTGTTGATTCCAAAGTTTTATCTTTGGTATGTATCTTTGGACACGATTGGAGCTTGTTTCTCACAGTCGTATTCCACACATTCGCAGACCTCAAAAGAATGGGGTATTTTTCACTTAATATTTTAATATCCCCAACCTCTCGTCCTGGCAAATGTCGCCACAAGCCGGTCATCGGCTATGTGTCTGTTCTTTAGTAAGTTTTTTTGTGTCATAATATGTAGCGTTTCTTAGCTTTTAATAATAGACAAGAAATTGCCGCTAAATACTGATGGGAGTTCTTTTATTATGAGTCCCTTTTTGTAAGGATGTGCTCTGAAACGAGGTTTGGTTTGTATCTGCCTTCGGTTAAGCTACGGTAACGTTTAGCTGTGGTAACATATAGAAGCGACCATGCTAACACAAACACAGTACACGTCACTACTCAGAGTAATAACATAAGTATTTTGTACTTGCGCCCAGGCTACCCAGTTATATCCTACATGTTTGTGCAAAGTTGGAATATTGGAAATGGCGAGTTGATTTCAATGTATTTTGCTGAAGATTTATTTCCAATATTTCAATGTGTAAAAGAGCTGATATAGTTAAGTAAGGAGACGGCTTCAATATCAGCCTTTAGCAAGTTTTATTTATCAACTGATTTCCATCATGTTGTTGAATATAATGTAAAATGTCACCAGGGAGTCGTGAAAGTAAAAAATGTCGTGTTTTTATATGGCCAATGTCCTACAACATTTTGTTATATATACCAATAACATACCTAAAAGTTTGGATAACAGAACTTGGTTACTTGGTTACTATTCTTATTTTTACTATAGCTTCGCTCAGCGGTGGACAAAGAGCTAGAGAAGGCAGGAGTCTCCACGACTGAGGCTCTCGATAAGTCATATTGGGTCCAACGAGTTGGTGAGGCAAGTATTGACCATTTTGACTGCCAATTTTTAGGAGGTTTTGTAGGTTAGCTTTAGTTATTATTACCATATTCAAGTGGAGCTGAAAAGAAAAAAAACCACACCTTTCTATTCATCATAAAGGTTTTTATATTCTCTTCTTGATTTTTGTCTTTAGAATGAGAACTTGTAATAAGAACTTGAAAGTTGTAGTTTTTTTCCCTTCGCAATATGAATTTAGTGAGGTGCTGTGATCTGAACCTGTTAGGAATAGTTATTTTTTGTCCATTTAGTTCACACTATTCATTAGGGTTGGCCGGCCAACTATCGTGGTGTTTGAGTAAGTCGGCATCCCCAAATGTCTTTACGAGTAGTTTTATCTTCCACTTCTTTTAATCAATAGTGTGTATTTATGCCAATTATCAACTAAACAATATTTGTTGCACGGTATTTTAACATTTTTATTTGGTAAATAGTATTTTCTCGGTCTAAAAGCTATTTGAACCTGAATAACACTCTGAGCAAGTTAGTCCAAACTATACCCTTGACTCGCTTCTAGAAATGTACTTGCCTGTATTGGACCTTTGACCTCTATTTAAACTTGTACCGACCCTTGTTTAAGAACTGTTTTTGGTAAGGAAACATTTGGTGGAAAATGTCTTTGATTCCGAAATGACAGCAAAAAAACCCAGAAAAGTCCGCAAAAATTAAATAATTTCTTGCACACATGAAATACTAAAGGATTTTTTATTTAAGTATTAAAACTGTTAAAGTTAGATTGCCGTAACAAGCTAATCTCTTGCTTCTTATCTTCCCCACTTAGTTATCAGTACAGCTGCAACAAAGTAGTGAATACTGGTCCCACAAGGTGAGAGATCTTTCTTCGCAAGCAGAAAAACCTATTTCGCCAAGGTAGCGAAGATTTCAACGTATCGTCTTACCAGTTTCTTTTTGTTCCCTTTGTGTCTTGTCATTAATGCAATGAAATCGTGCCAATGAGTGCAAAGCGCCTTTCGAACTTCAGGGATAAATCTTTGGATTTGATGTAAAGATATGTCCTCATACTGAGTGACTGATAGTCAAGGAACAAACGTATACTCAAAATACTTTCATGCTGTATATATATCTTTAGGTAACGTTTTTACTTTTGTTTGCATTATCATACATGTAAATGTTGATTTTAAGCGACAATATTGTAACATAATTTAATGATATAACATTTATGAAGTAACAGGTTAAGAAAGATTTTTAATGAAACTATTAGATCGTTGTTATCGTTATTCTTATATTCATCTTGAGTTTTGATACAGGTGCAGGACGGAAAATTAAAAACAGCAATATAACTATTCCAAAAAAACCCACAGTGATATCTTACTGAGCAGCTTATATCTAAAGAGCGGAAGACTAAAAGAAAAAACAAAAAAAAAACTCATTGGCCAACCGCTTACATTTTGTAGCTAGTGTTCATCGGAGGCACTTTTTATCTAGGAGCTTCTCTAGTTTGATTCAATGGTTGCCAGATGGTTTTGGAAAAGCTAAGATATTTCAGCTGTTCAGTGCAAATGAAAAGTACTATAGAAAATGTCTCTTTAATAATATACGAGTTACTTTGGAAGTGACTGTACACTTCAGGAAAAGATTAGCTTTGCTAAAATATTAAAGCTTTTACCTAGATATTAAATGTCCACGCAAGCTTTTTCACAACCTGTTAATATGTATAAGAAAAACCAAAATAGGCCAATTGTGCAAGTTAGCCACCTGATCATATTTAAGACAAGGAAAGCCCAATTCTGCTAACGCGCATTATTGCCTACTTTTAGCACATTCCGTCCCTTAAGTTCTGTTTTTTCGTGTGTAAACTTGAACAAAATGCCCTACAAAAAAATTTGGATTGCCTTTTCGGATTTATTTTCCAAGGCAAGAAAAACAGAATTGGTAATATGATTTGATTTGGTATCCGATACTTGCAAATGTAAGTATGTTTTCCGAGGTTCCTGAAGCCAAAATGTGTTATATGTATTATTTTAGTGCAGTCTTAAAACCATGCGTTAAAGAGGAACAACTTCTATATTTCCATAAGAAAATGCCTTGGCGCATATTTTGATTTCACTTTCACAATCTTTGCGCTTTTTAGCTACTATTTGAGAGAAGCTTGTTTCGAAAATTTACAAATGATAATTTGAAAGTCAATCTTCCATTCATCATTGATTAAGAGACTTCGCTCTATATCGCATTTAACATTAATCCTGTGAAATTTGGATCTCACGGATAGTTACAAGCAAAAACGTGTATCCTATTTTCTTCCTTCTTTGCATAACGTTAAAATATCTTTAACTGAGTCGTGGACCAAGTCTTGAAGTATTCACTGTTTTCATTGTTATTCTAAGTTTTGTTTAGACGAAATTGAAAGACAGTTGCTGATGGTCAATCCTTACTTTAACTCTGAAATAAAGGGACTTATTTAGTGCCACCTGCATGATCTTGAGCTTAGTGGGGCGTTTTTATTTTATCCTTGCGACACGGGTTAAATTCCCAAATTTTTGTTTAAAGCCAGTTTTGCTTTGATAAAGATTTATGCTCTACTTCCACTATTGAAGTTTTAAAAAGTCCTCCATGTTAGTCAGGTCACGGATTTTATCTGCTTTTATACTTTACTAATTGTATCTTTTGTACTTATTAAGTGAAAACCCGTGCAACATTCCTTGTTTTTCCTACTTCCTTTTAGCAGCAGCAGTAAAGCCACGGGTAGGGCGACCTTACAAAACATCTGACGCTTTGACATATATAGCGCAGTTACTTGGTACAGTAAACAAATTAAAGTTGGCTTTCTTTGGAACTTGCTTTACCAAAATCATCAAGCGGCACATAAGCAAATGTCATGACAACGGCGGCTGGAAAAAAGTGACTGCAAACTGGTCAATAATAAAAGCAATAGGCCAAGCATATTTGAATCCCAATACAAGACTTGCTTGGATGAGAATTTTAGCCTTTTTCTGAGCACTGCTAAATGTAACGTAAGCCATGAATGAGTTAAGTATCACCAACCTGAGGGTCAGTGACACGCAGTTTTTCTCGTTGTTCAGCTGATGATTTACACTCGAACAGCTGTGTTAACAGTTGCATTTGTGTTTGGTTGGAAATGGTTGAACTTCTTCATAAGATGTTGAAATTATTCAGATGCCTTGAGAATACTTTTACAGCCAGAGTAAATTCTAGGACTGAAATTTTTCATACCGAAAATCAAACTCGGTCAATCAAAGTCAATCGGTTTTTTACAGGCTGAATATCAAAAGCTAGAAGGGCAGCTTGTATTAATATACAATACAATCATGCCAATATTAACGACTTAAAATTTGTTGACTACCAGTTTAAATTACTTTGTCTATCATGTATGTTAAGCGTCCACCATTGCGTTTTTGTCGGTTGTTTTATTCTTTTTGTAACGATATCTAGATGTTCTTTTCCCCTCAGAATGTTCGGTCTTTTTCTGTGACGCTTGAAATTTTTTCCGTTGTTTTAAGTCCAGCCAATTTACCCTTATTTCACTGTCACCTACCTTTTTTCGAACATACCTACCTGATTGCCACCACCCAATTTCTAAAACAAATTGTTAATATTCGTTTCCGTCTGTTTAGTACGTTAGTAATGCTCATATAACATTCCTAACGTGAATACTGGAAGATTATCCCACATGGCCTAGTCAACCTTGGTAAATCGCTTCTCAGTACTATTGTGCCAGAACGATCATAGTTCCTGTGGCTCATGCTGGGAAGACTGTCTGGGCAAGCGGTATAAAGTCAATTCGTTTTTAGCTAATAAATCAAATAACAGGCCTGTTGACAACAAACCAGTCACTGTTCGTATTTTTGGTATTTATTCGTCTCAAGGAAACAGCCTTAAGATATCCGTACAATATCCAGGCTGGACTGTGACAAAGAAAATTCTGTGGATTGTATTTCAAGGTATTATTTTACTTCAGATTTATTTCCATATCTGAATACTATCCTTCCATGCTTTGACAAGACCAATAATTGGCACTTTTATTACATGATGCAAAGACAAAACTTTTTCCAGGACCAAACTTGCTCATCGTATTGGATACCGAGGCAATGCCTGTTCGTGCAATGCTTAAAAGCAGCATTAAAAATGATTGGCATACTGCATTGGTTTGCAGTGGAAATATTGTTTCTGTGCAACCTGCTATATGAAAAATTACCTTAAAATACGTCAAAACTTTGGTATCCACTAGAATGTGATGCTGATCACCTTATAGTGAATTTCCTGTCAATTTAGAAAAATATGAATACTTTATACCACCCCAAGCACTTTTTAATCAGGGATATGACACAGTTATGTAACAAAGCTGTTAAATGACGTTACGTCACTTTCTCAAGCACTGTGCAAGATTCTGAAGCTGCCTTTAGTTTAGTCTATTTACATATCGGGGCAGAAAAGTAATCACTTCTTCTGGTGGGTAGTTATTTCTGTTACCGATAGATATTTGCATATATTTATAGGTTATCGAACACTCGTTATTGTGATCTCCAGTGGTGTTGCGGAAGAATGTAACAGTATATGACATTAAGAAAAGATTCCTTTATCGAAATGATCCAGTGTTACCTTGATAATACTCAAGTTTTTGGTACCAAAAATCAAGGATTTCGAAGGACTAGTTTGAATTGCAAATGTAGTACGTATCTTTCCTCACATCAATGCTGCATGTCAGATACTACTTAAGGAAAGCAATCTTTTAAAAACGTTACGCTCTGTTAGCAAGAGTAATAAGAAATCGGTGGAATTCTGATGCATCGAATAACACATTGATGGTTTCTATAGTTGAAAAGATGTTTTACTGTGCTTGTTTGAACATGGTTTAACATTAGGGCTGCTTTATTTTTTTTATTACTAAAAATGAAGCCGGCAGTATCCGAAAAAGGGTTATCAACTGTACGATCAACAAAAATGGATTTCAAGCAGAGAGATGTAAAGGTAAGTGCATTTTTAGTGAAAAATAGATACAATTTATTATGGGTGTAAAGAAGCTCAAGACAGGCAATAACATTCAGATTACCATCAACAGAGTCTGCGTCTACATACAATATGGTTACTGTTTATAAAACCACAAGGAAGCTACGGATCGAAGTACTCTCAGTGGCTCTGATGACTACACCAAGGTACAGAACTACAACTTGCTCTGCTTTGTACTTAACCAGCAACGCATATATTGGTGACACTAACTAATATGTGATGTATGTCTAGAGAACTTGAGTATGAAGGCTATAGTTAAGATGTAAACCGAGTTGGGTGTGGAAAAAGGTTCACAAATTTTTCTTAACAGTTCTAAACAGAAAAGAATTCAAATTTAAGACCAAGTGCGATATAGAGCAACCTTAAATTCCACCTGATACACCCTGGAAACATCCGAGGTACGCAACGAGTAATGCAATATTATGCAGAGTTTGCAGTTTGCAAATAACAGGCGCTTCTTGCAAAAACACAACGGCAGTAGCAAAAGAAGTGACAGAGGGCTCAAGTTTAAAGAGAGCACGGCTTTATTATACAAATTCTACAGTATAATAATAGGGCGCCTAATACAAAATCTGCTCTGAAGTTCTGAAAGCATCACCAGAATATTGCAAAAGTCTGTTTGTGCACGTGCCTTAAATACTGGCTATATATATCAAATGTATTTACATACTGCAAGCCTATATCGATAATTCACAGTTCATCAATATAATAATCAAGCTATTCCAGCTTAATGTACACGCCCCCTTACATTTAACGCACTGCAACGTTTTTTCTTAGTCACCTACACAAAAGCAGCAAGTAGCCGACTGACCTTTACAATTCTTCTTTTATACGATAGTGCATGGACGTCTTTTCTCCTGTTCACAAACGGTCGAGTCCAGAACAAACGGATATGTCCCCCTACTAATTTTCCTGTTTTTCCAGCCTAATCAATTTTCCCCAGAGCCCTTTTCTATTTTCGAATCAATTTACTGCCGACTTGTTCATTCGGACTTCTCCATTTGTCTTGAAACAGGAAGTATGCACATTTGAAAGGGGCTAATAGTAGAGATATATTTAATGGCTGGCAGCAATCATTGCAAAGAATTTCCTTTTTACTTACTTCCGCTTCATCAACTTTGTGTCATCTAGCCTATTTTTATGTTCTGATAAAGAACGAATGACACTTTATCCCGTCACTATTCATTATGGCTCTCGATAACCGCTTTAGGTGTTTTAGGCACAGTAGTTTTCGACAACTCTGTGGTTAAAAAAAACTCCTGGGGCTAGATTCTGGCAAGACTGGAGAAAGACTGCAGAAAAACAAAAAATGATTTACTCGAATATGTACGAAACATATGTGACGGTAAAGAAGACACTGGTCACCAACGACGATTAAGCCTTGCCACTTAAATTCGGGTGATACAGTGGCACCAGATGTACTACCGTTGGTTTGATAGCTCCTTTCTAACATATAATGTCTAAAGAAAACCTGGAATGTTATAACAGAATTACAAATATCTCATAATCGATTATAGCATACGCAGCAAAAACATCCGCACGCACGGGGAGAGGCCTCTTATTCACAAGCACGTCAGCCAGATCATTTAGACTTGCATTCACCACTCTTCCAATGCTGACATAGATTAAAAAAACACTTTGCTAACTCGCTAACTTAATTTTAATCCACATACTACAAAAAATACCAATGCTCTGCATGTTGACCCACAAAACTCGCTTACAGGTCGCGATGTAACTGGTGAAGTTTAAGTCTTGAAGGCACTTGTTGTTGCAATGGTGACAAATAATGAATTATCGAAGTTGGACAAGTCACTTCATCCTGTAAAAGCGTGTCAACGACATTCTGCCAGTGACCAAAACTAATACAAGACGACTGTTCGAGTTGCGAGCAATCCTTTCCACGACGTAAATAGTGAATACGCCAGAATTCCAACAAATCCCTACGTAGCAAAAAATATTAACAAGTTATGCAATGAGATCCCTTTCACGTGTTTTTAAATACATGTAAAATATTTCATTGAACCAAAGTCAATGACAGTAATGAGTCACATATTAGACTACTCTTTCAAGACGTACGTTTAAAAACTACACTTCTGGTAAGGCAATATGGGAATCAAAAAAAAGGTCTTTTTCCAAGCAAAAATGGTTTTGGTTAATAAAAAGAACTACAGACGGAGAAGGTGACCTTGGACTTTGCAGTGTAGCAAACCCTAGATGGTCCCAAGCCCGGATAAACAAAAACGAGTGTGGGGTCAGGAGGCGCATCCCGTCATTAAAACCATGCTACAACAAATTACGAAGGAGTCCAATAACGGCACATCAGTATATCAGAGAATAGTAGGTTGCCTCCTGAGTTAAGGGACGCGCAGCAGAACCACTTTTCCCCAAATGCAACTCAGAACATAAGACAATTAGCTAGAAATGGCATGGTGACGGCGGGAATCATGACAACCTGGAGGATTGAAATTCTTCGCTTGACGGAGATACGGTCGACAAGAGAGGGGTCAAGGTAAAGCCAGGAATACTGGCGATGGGTCAAGGCACTACTAAAACTGAGGTAAACAAACCAACGAAAAGAGTAGGCATAAGCCTTAACAGTTATTGGCATGATAAAGTAATCGATGTAGAGAGAAAGTCAGATAGATTGATGAAGATGAAAATAGTAAAACCTGTGAAGAATTATAACATCATCTCATTGTACCCTTTCCAGCAGGGATGTAGTCAGAAGGTAAAAACGGAGTTAGCCAAGGAGCTTGGACTGTTTACGCCTGATCAATACCTGGTAAATACTGATAAATACTGGTAAATAACTAGTTAAGGAATCACATAAGTGCAGCTGGCTGTTGGTGAGAAGAGAGAAGCATTCCTGAGATTGAAAACAGCTAGAAAGCACGAAGATTGGGGCCATAACGAGGAAACGGGAGAATGCACAAAAAGTAACAAGAATGGAAAAGTGAAGTAGCAAAGGCGAAGTAAATGGCATGTAAAGAACTGTAACAAAACGGAGCCACTAGCTTCTACAAGTTAAGCAAGACAAAAAAGAGGCACTGGATATTGATCAAAAGAAGTTTGTGACGAAGAAGAATGGGAAATACTGTTGGAAAACGACGACACCAAAAACAGATGGAAAGATCACCAAGCAGGCAGTTGTTAAACACAAGGAACTGAAAAAATGGACTAGTATGGGTTGAGAAAATAAAGGTGCTGGAGGCACTGCTCAGAGAGGACCAAATAAAAATACAACTATATCAAATGGGAAAAGGTAAAGCTACTGGACCAGACAAGTTACCAATCGACGTAGTCAAAATACTAGGAAAGACAGAAGTGAAACAGACGACTGCTGTTCTACAAGAGATTAAAAAGAAAGGTATACCAGCACTCTGGAATAAGAGTAGAATCACACCACTTAATAAGCTGCGAGGTGACCAATTAAAATGTCACTAACGTCCCATTAAACGCTTGCGTCACTGGCTCAAACTTTGGGAGAGAATGGTGGAACCAGGGCTCGGACAGACAGTTAAGGGTTTGGATGGGTAGTATAGTTTAAAGAGGGGCAAGCCGACGGTACAACCCAAGTTTTGTCTAAGAATGCTTCAGGAAAAGATGCGAGAGTATCAGACAGATCTCGACACGGTATTTGCTGATCTGGAGAAAGCATATCACAGTGTCTAGAGAGCTCGTCTGGCACTGACTTAAGAATGTCTAAAAAGATATTTGAATAGTACGTCAGAATGACTCAAGATATCTGTCTATCTGAAATGGTAGTTGAGCCTGGGCTAAACCAGGGATCAGCTTTGAGGCCACTCCTCTTTATTATCATCATGTATCACATCACGGTTGACACAGAGGAAGACTGTTCTTGGGCCATTCTCTTTGTGGAAAGCCTTGTTCTGCCCAGAGAGTTTTTATACCCTACTAGTATTAACGAATTCCATATCAGGACACAAAATATCTTACACAATATTTGAAAAATGGCGCTAAGAATCACAGTTAAAGCAAATGTGGGGTAATGGAGGGGGTGGTAGGAAAATTAATGTTGAATATAAGGTTGGAATGTAGGTAAAAATCTGGATTTAAAAAATAAAAATGTATTTCACAGTTGGCATGGGTTTTCAATAAAATACTTTTTATTAAAAAAAATTTGGGGATTTATATTCTATCGAGTTAAAGTGGTCTTTAACCGATTTTTTTCAACATATTCCAATTTTTAAAACGTGCTACTAAATGATAATACACCAGTGGTCAAGGTAGAAAAGCTAACAAGGAAGAAAAAAGAACGATCACAGGAAGTCAACCAACTCTCCGGTACCTCTAATGAGATAAGATAGCTAGTCTGTCTATCATTACAAAACGTAGATATTTAAAAGTACATAAGAACAAAGAGGAAAAGAAAAGCAAGCACTTACCTCAGATTTGACAATATCAGTCCAGGGTGCTTTTGTGCCCTCTCTTCGTACACGAATGCCTGCAAGTACTGTCCCAATTGGCCATGATTATGGGCAAACATCAAAAAAATTAGTGTTGTATTTAAACAGCTCACATTTTCCTATAAAAGATAAGTTTTAATCAGATTCTGTCTAAGTGATAATTAAAAAACATTTTCTCTCAACCACTTAACAATATCAAATATGTGCAACACGATGGCATGGTTTAAAAAGAGGATCTGATTACACTTCTGGGCATTTGAGCTGTGCTAACGGGTATGATATAACTGTATATGCAAATCCACTCCCTACCTAAAAAAGTACTTTTGCTGGGCAGTTGGTTACAGGCAACTTGCAGATCATAACTTAAGTTCAAACAGAAACACTAAGCTTTCGAGGTTTTAATCAAACTGGCTATTGGGGGAAAAAATTAGATTTGTACGAGAATTCAGTTAAAAATTACATAAGAAAATAAATAATAAAGGCCTAAGGTCCGATTAGTCAGGGAGCCCATGGAACCAAAGACGCTAACAGGAAAGAAAAACTGGCCGTACCATTTAGTATGATGTCTTACTAAGACCACTTGTATTAACAACTAATGTAAATACTTCACCCCAACTCTTATTTAAATCCTTTCTGTATTATCAACCTACACGGTTAAGAATGGGCAAGACAGTGATTACTGCAATGGGAATTTGTCATGGCTAGTTGGTCAGTCGGGGTTGGTACGTATATTCCACTGTCCAGTCTCCAGATATTACAGTGATCTCCCACAGAAAGCTTTTTAGGCAACCCATTTCATGTTGTTTAAAAATACACAGTCAAGCCATCATTTTCTCTGTGTATGGTTCATAGACCAACCTTTGTAACTTCAATTTGGTGCCTAAAGGCGGTATGTCAGCTATGTTAATTAAGTCATCCCTTGAACATTGGCAAAAACGTAAGACTCGTTACCTGTGTTAGACTATCCACTGATATCGAAGTAATGAGCTTATACATAAGATACATCTTATGTTCCCAACGGCGTACTAAATCACTCAGACGACAATGAGTCAACTGGCCAGCAGCTGTAATTTCGGGTGATGAGAATTTCTCCAGCGACAGCACAATACATCGTATAAACATGTTGGAGTCAACGACATTTGACGTCATTATGGACACAAATTTCTCAAACTACGACGAAAAAGAAATAACGACTGTTGGTGGTACGATAACATTGACGTTCAATCCTATGCTCTGGCATTTATGTACTAAGAACCCTCCTGCCATTCATAAAAAAATTCTTCAACTTCTACCTCTGCATAATCACATGCTCTTGTAAATCATACTTTTCCATTAAAAATTATCTCTAGAGCGGTCGCGGGGGTCAACAAATCAAATTTTGTAACTAAACTACTAAGGTGCAGAGAAGGGAGAATCTATCATCCATCATATAATCATTAACCTTTATTACTAACTACAACAAACAAGAAATATTACTAATGATTTTCAACATAACATTGTTCTATAATCTAGAGGATAGGCAGTGATGATGGTCCTACCTCGGCCAAAACATTAATATTAGACAAGGTATTATACCCAATTAGAAATGAAAGCACTACCTTGGCTGACAGGCTGACAGAGAGACAGGCTAACAGGCTTATGCACTTACTTACTTACCACCGTGGAATGCGCACGTGTTTAAAGAGCAGATGAAATTATTATTATGGGAAATTTTCTTCTGGATTTTCTCTTCATCCTACTAACATTGCCGTGATTCTGTATAAAGTTTATCCTTCATGTTTACACAGAAACAAACTTCAAATTGAAATAAAGTAGAACTTAGTTTGTCGTAATCGTGACTAGAGCAAGCAATCTCAATGGGCATATGAACTAAATCAAAATCTTTATAAATGTTTATCCGGGAATCGTTTATTACAGAGCAGACCAGCAATCTCACGCCATTTGCTTTAAGCTGCAACCATTCTCATGCGTACTGCTCTATCCACACCCCCTTCCCAATCAAAACATCACTAAGGTAGGTGAAACATTAGGCCCCTTTGACCACATCCTTTGCTCTTGGTCCCAGCGTGATGTGCTTTTTTCCCCTCACACCAGCAAGTATGCGTTGCAGATGAAGAGCCCTGCATGTGCAACATTTCGGTGACCAGAGAAGCGTTTGTGTACCCAATATTCACACTGTGTAGACAGCACAGAGGTAATGCCAACTCCACATCGGTACTGTCCAGAGGGTAGAGGGGTTAGGCTTTTCTTGCCAGTCAACGGAATTTTCGTTTTACCTATATTTATTTTCAGCCCTGTCCTTTCCATAGCTTCCTTCCACCGATAAAACTGCTGCCCCACGTCCTGCATCGATTCACCTGTTAATACCAGACAATTAGCATAAAGCATGTCAAAAGGTTCACCTCTTCTGCACTTCTTGGTAGCTTCTTCAAGGGCCAGGTTGAAGAAAAGCGGGCTCAGTGGAGATTCTTAGAACACATCAACAGAGGCATCGAAAGTACCAAACATGCCACCTACTCATGTCACACACGACCTGGAGTCCATACATAGTGTAATCACAAGCATCACCGGCCTCTCAGGTACCTTCTGCTTACTTATCGCCCACTTCAGAGCACACTGCAGAATTCTGTCAAACGTTTTTTCCAGATCGAGGAAGATTCTTTTCCGTATTTCCGTATTTTTGTTGCATTTGTCTGTTTGTTGCAGCACACACCTTGCATCAGCAGTCGACTTCTTTGAAGTGAATCCGGGCTGGTTGCTTGATTTTAGCCTGCTATCAAGGATCTTTTCCCATACCTTCATTCCATGCTTCAATAGCTTTAGTCTTCGGTATTTGCCATATTGCAGGGCATAACATTTCCCCCTAAAGATAGTTGTGCTGCCTCTCAACTGTATTGGGCATTCTTCAGTAGCCATTATATTCCCGAGTACTCTTGTCAGCTGCTTCACTCCGACCTCACCAGCACAATTCTGCATGTCACTGCTTGCGTCAGAGTGGCTTGGTGCTTTGTTAGGCTTCATTGACTTGGGGCAACTTTCTTCTCCGTGACATCTCTTAGTGAACCCTCTACACATTCCAGCTCTTCCAGCCCACCAGGATTCTCCACATTTGAAAGGTAATTGAAATAACGCCTCCATCTGTCGCAAATACCGCTGTCCGTTGTTGCAATTTCGTCATCCTCGTTTTTAACAAAGTATCCCCCAATGATGTCTTTCTTGTCTCGCCTAAGCTGCTCCTCCATTACAAACATTTTTCTCCTATCGTGTTCGGAGCTCCTTAGCCTTCGTCTTCAGTCTCCTCCTTCCTTTCACTTTTCGCCTCTTCATGTCAGTCACTTTGAAGTCAGCCCTGACAGGACGAATTTGAGTCACACAGCATTCTCCAGGAATGGCTCGGCAATCTACTGGTGTGAAATCACACCCGGGATGCATAAGTACTAGGTCTAGCTGAGTCTTTGCACTTCCACTCAGGTACTGTTCTTGTCATTTTTGAAAAGGGTGTTTAACATTTTGAGGTTTTGGTTCTAACAAAACTCCAGGACTTTCTGGCCATCTCTATTTGAATTACCATAACCACAAGGGCTAATCACCTCCGCAAACCCCTCTCTGTTTGCTCTGGTATGGCCATTTAAGTTGCCACCAATAATAAATCCTTCCATGTTCAGCATTCAAGCGACTTCCTCCTCTAGGGTCTCCGAGGATTCTTCTTTTTCCTGGATTGTGCGTCCTGTTTGTGATGCGTAAGTTGAGAATGTGTGGTATACAATTTTGCCTAGTAGGATTTTGATAGATGAAGATGTAAGAGCTTTATCATCCCTTGTGTCGCAGGCTCATTCTGGCCTACATTTCGAGAGATACTTCTTCCATCGTCAGGCTACTGAAATGACAAAGTGGCTGCTTTCATACCTTGGTAGTGCGGACCTACGTGTGGACAGGGGTCGCGTTGTTTTGAGGAGTGGCCCCATACCTATGTTGTGTTTGTTTTGTTTGTTGTGTTTCTTTCTTTAGTGCTGGAAGCCATATTTCTGGAAGGATGTTGGAAGTGTTGTTGGTCTGATTGCTGTGCTGCAGGGAATGGATTGTGTTTTTATATTTTTCTTCTTGTTCTGTTGATTTCCTTGTCTAAAACCCTTTTAACGTCCCAGTCTGAGGTGTGATCTTGTGTCCAGCAGTGTTCGGCTATTTTATGATTCTTGGTGGCACCTTTTTGAACAGCTCTCTTGCGTTCTTTTTCCCTTTGACCCAAGGAACGCTTTTATTCTCCAATGAGGTGGCAGGTCAGCCCTTACACTGCAGTCTGCAAACTACATTGTTCCTCTCTTCAAGTGGGACTGGGTCCTTTGGTTTTCACACAATCTTCCTCAAGGTCGATGTAGTGAAGAAGGCGCATTGAAGGTTGTTTTGTCGGAGAGTTCGTCTTAGGTGCTCACTGGTGTTCTTCACTTAAAGCAGGCTTTTAGGTATCAAAGTTTCTGTGTAAGGCTCCCTTGACATTCTTAGCATGGTATCCATTGGATAAGAGAACCTTCTGAAGGTGTCTTTCTTCTTTTCCAAGGTCATGTGGGTTGGAAATCACGCTTCTTGCTCTTCCACACTGAGTGCTAATGACACTGTTACGAGCTGTTGTTCACTCTTTCCACTTCTAGCACACGCTCGGTTAGGCGCTATTTTATCAATATCCCAACTCCGGCAGTGACTTCAGCATTCCCACAATAGTCAAGTTTATACTTTTCCCCGTTGCTCCCAAACGATAAAAATACCTTTATTTTTGTACCGGACCTCCTGCAAGTAACAAACATCCACCCCCTCCCCTTCTCGCCATCATCTCCACTACCTCTCTTCGACTCCTAACTAATGTAACAACATTTACGGTGCAGGCTTTTACCAACTCCTCCGACTCGCGCCTTTTATTTGCACCGGCGCTCCAATGAGGGATTCTTTGCACCTTTTCCCCATTCAGGGGCTGCTCGGGACTGAGGGCCATTTGATTTATGAGGGCCATCATTATATATATATATATATATATATATATATATATATATAATAACTCTTTAAGCTGTGTTTGCTCCGGCAACATGGCCAGTTATGTCTCAGAAGCTCTGTGCTGCACTGATGAGCCCACAAAGGGCGAAACAGTACTGTCTGCAGATTGACTATATATATATATATATATATATATNAATGATAATAACTCTTTAAGCTGTGTTTGCTCCGGCAACATGGCCAGTTATGTCTCAGAAGCTCTGTGCTGCACTGATGAGCCCACAAAGGGCGAAACAGTACTGTCTGCAGATTGAGTATATATATATATATATATATATATATATATAGCTAAGATAAAAATATTGTAAGAAAAATTTCGTTCAAACGACATATACACACCTGTTGATCAGTTGTAATACATGAATTGAATCGTTGAAATCCAAAAAAATTAAACTTCATCAACTCTCCGAGCAAATCAAAACTACTCTGAAGTATCTCTTTTGCTTCTGTTTTGGGATTCAAAATATGTTTTAGAAGATGCTGTGAAAAAAACACAGGCAAAAATAATTCAGTCTCGAATGAAAATGTTAATCATTTTCAAATACGAGAGTAGTATTTGCGAAATGGGGTGGATATGGGGGTGCGAATAAAGTGGGAAAAAAGACGAAATAGAAAAGAAGTCAAATTGTAAAAACAAAATGAACTGTTACCTCTATCAGGCCTCTGTGAATAAGAAAATACTGGTCGGGAGGGGATACGCGGCCCCGCAGAAAACCCTCTACGGCACGTGACAGCCAAAATCTGAAATAAAGTGAGAAAATAAGAGAACGTTTAAATATGAGCTATATCTAGCATTGTGAAAATTTATCAGAAAGATCAACCGGAAGGCATAACACTCACTCACACACACACACACACACATATATATATATACATAAATACGTAAACATATATACATAAACACGGATACGTAATATGTTTGTATACATAATATGCCCCCTATGTAGGAATACATAAAAATACATCACGTGTTGTTGCATCTCTTTTGATGCTACCAGTTCATTTCTTATTTCTTTGCAGCTTTCTAAACTGGGGTGCGAGATCACCACGCCAGTGGAGGGCCTTTAATATCTATGGCAAATGAAAGCAGTTTGCGGGTTGTCGGCTCAGAGAAACTTCGTGTGTTTCTTTAAGCAACAAGATAACTGGTACACTATGACGACAAAATGTGTGCATCCGTTGATAGTGTCTGTACTCCCCAATAGTATATTGTGTTATTAAAGTTTCTGCACCAGACAGCAAAATATATAGGCAGTTTTCACATTTCCAGAATTTTATCTTCCTTGACAGGAATCAATGGACATGATCAGAAACACATAATGAACACAAATACAGACATATACAGACATAAGAAAACACAGCCTTAAAGGAATAAATATTTTTGCTTGAAATGAAACAGTTTTTGTATAAACATAAAACCACGGCAGTGGTAGAGACTAACTACAGAATCACAGTAATTAAAAAATAGTCGTTTGGATAGTAAAAATAACAATAATATCGATTATAAAAGTACATGAAAAATAACCAAGAATGATCGTTTTAAGTATTCCACCAAGTTTTTCTTCTTTCAGTTCCAAGCTCAAAAATATCATTAGTTTCTTTGCTTCAATTACGTCCTAGTATGACAGCAATAGAAGCACACCTTTCTTTGTGTCTTTTTGGGTATTGCAGTAGAATAAGGTCCAGGTAGGTACCTGTCGACAGATTCGGATCTACACAAATAGGTATAATTACTTTATAATTAAAATATTTATATTCGAGTAAAAAACTTCGTCTTAGTTGCATAGAAAGTCAGTAGAAATTCCAATGAACAATAGATTGAAAACCATGTTGAAGGGCAAGATTTTTACGAGAAGGAATACAGACGCTAATTCAACATCCTAATCTGAAAACCAAGACTTTCTAAAAACCTCTAAACATGACACGGTCAACGGATTGATCCATCAACCCGGTACTTCAAGGTCTCGGAATAGGCTTACAGGTATTAATTGCCCAAGGATGTCCAGTTGAACACTGAGACAACGAGTAACCTTTATTGTTTACGTCGAAACTACAAAACCGGAAGGTAACAACTTTTCCTTCTTTAGATCCTCCCGCTCCTTTTTGGGTGCCATTTTGGGGTAAAAGCCTATAATTATGCGTCTACAACGATTTCCATCTTTTATCTTTCGTGAAATCTTGAGATTCCTCTATTATGTCCAGTTATATTACTCTTATCTTTTCAGGAATGTTTTTCTTCTCCTATTTCCATATTTATCAATATATATGTAACATATATTGTAATATTAACAATGGCAATTAACTTTATATGACCCTAAATATTTCACTCCTTGACCTAGGATATTAAATCCACTGCAATGATCAAAGCTCTTAAAACTTCCTGGGTAACCATTCATTCAAAATCTGTCAAAAAAGTTTCAATGATTACAATTTTATTGTGTGTTTCACAATATTCAAATTTACCTTAAGGCATTGTTTGCGGACGTCTTCTTTAACACGCTTACAATTTTTGTTAAAAGTCCTCGTTCACCTCTACACCTCAGCTTGCTAAAAATAAAAATATAAAGTAAAATACATTAAAGTGGTATGGAACAAGATCAGTTTGAAGCAACCTAATTTTATTCAATATTACAACCAGCTAGTTTTCAATCCTATAAACCCTGGATGCGCTGGCAAGTTTTCAATGAATAAATCTAGTTTTTTAACTCTTCTTCCAAACCTCACACATAAGTACGAAAAAAAGTTCATAAAGCAAGAAAACCAAAACTGAATGTCATCTTGATAACTTTAAAATTCAAAGTATTGATCAAGAAAATAACCAGATTATATCAGAGTCTAATTTTCGATTCCTTCTCAAAATCATCGTCAGGACAGTAAAAATATATTTGAAAACAAGCTATATATATATAAGAAATTTGTTGCGTAAAAAGTAATTCTTTTATACAAAGAGGCTTTTCATATAAAAGAAAAGTGCCCTGCTTTAAATTGCGGAATAAAAGCCTCTAGAGAGATCCAATTGTTTTATTTTCTTTATACCTATCTTTGTTTCTTTTTCCCATGATTGCTTTCTAATAAATTAATTACTTTTTACGCAACAAATTTCTTATATATATAGCTTGTTTTCAAATGTATTTTTACTGTCCTAACGATGATTTTGAGAAGGAACGGAAAATTAGACTCTGATATAATCTGGTTATTTTCTTGATCAATACTTTGAATTTTAAAGTTACCAAGATGACCTTATTCGGTTTTGTTTTCTTGCTTTATGTTCTGAAATTATCGGTTGGAAAAGGATTAAAACAAGTTCACTGTCCATTTTCTGACCGTTAAAAAATACTGACCCACTAAGCAGTATTGATTTGATATCCTTTCAATTTATTCACCGAATTGTTAAAATAAAGCAAATTATCTCCGTCAATGCTTATCCTGCGATACCATTGATCTGAAAAGCTTGTGTCAATGTTCCTGCTTTCAACACCTTTTCAATCATGCTCTTCAAACTGCATTGCTTACCTACAACCACCTTTGTCCTTTGTCAAACTGTTCTCTTTTTTTTTGTTTTAACGTCATTTTTCCTTCCCCAGTAACTGGGTCTCAGACGGTGCCCTTCAGAGGGACTTGACGCCAACCAATGGCTTTTTCTTTCGTTGAAGTCTCTCGCTTAAGGAATCGAACTCGGAATTCTTGGTTACGGTGCATTTGCACTAACCATTAAGCCACGGCTCCTCTACTATTCCCACCAAGCCAGGGAAAAATATCGGGTCAGTCTCCAAATCCTACTGTACTACTGCACTATAAATCACTTTCAGGAGAAAGCACTACATCTTCTATAAAGGTCATCCTCTCTATCACTATTAGAGCTAAAGTTATTTATCAGGTCAAGCACCGCTATGAAACAGGGCACGTTAGGCTTTACGCTTTTGAGATAAAAAGGCTACTTATTGAAATAGTGTAAAGCTAACCACGTTATGTCCTTGATATGATACAATTGTTTGGTAACTCGTACAGCAAAATTGAGAGCAGAGTTATGGAGTTACCGGGTCTTCATTCCCAGGCGACAACGTCTACCCATTTCCAACTATTTTCATTGTGGAGACTGTCGATTTTCATCATTTTCGACAGCCAAATGGATAAAACGGCAGTCCGTCTTCCATTCTTACAAATCATAGAAATATAAGGCTGGTGGGAATAATGCAGAGGTAAGATGTAAAAGTAATAAAATCTGAACTGTTAAATATAACTATGAAATTACACTCTTCAAATTCAAGTCCTTATTTTATGATGGATAAAAAGCTGTTTCAAAATAAAACCATACCAAATTAATCTGAGCGTCAATGTAAGACTACTCAAAAACTAACGGTATTCTAATGAACAAAAATCTCAAAATTCATGTTCTTGAGAAACAACTTCATACAATATGGTATATTTCTTGTATTTTGTCGACTTACCTCCAGGACTTATACACTAAATATAACGGAACGCTAAAAAATTGACAAAAACAACTGTGTGTTACCTTGAGGTTTTTTCCAACTGGGATGGCTTTTCTAACTTGTTTTTTTCTGACAAGAAAAAGTGACGGGATGATACGGTAAAATTTAAAAGTAATTCAATTTATTACAAAAGTAACAATACTCATGTTCTGGGTGCTCGCAGTGTGCAAATACGGTAAACGTACAATTAAATTGTAATTAAACAAGTTTTAGCTTGACGTGTACATTCCATACATATGAAATACAAAACATCAGAACTATTACTGGGTCGAATGTTGATTGATCATGAGAAGAAGTTGACCCATCGACAGTAAACACTTTTCTCAGGTGACTTGATCTTTGTTCTCTGAACAGAATAAAGCATATATCTATTTATTACAGAATAAGGCCTATATTTATTTATTACAGAATAAGGCCTATATTTATTTATTTATTTCAAGATAAGTTGTCAAATAAATGAACCTCCAAATAAATGGAATAACTGATAACCACTGTTCCTTTCACAATAACGCAATTAAATCGGCATTTAAAACCAGAGTACCTCACTAAACAAAACTTGCGTCGGTGGTGCAAGACACAACTCAAACTGCTTTTAAAAGCTGTTAAATAGTCCTCAAAAAGGATAATTTGAAGAAAGGCACTAACCACATGTTCGCTGAACTTCACTGACTTCACGGCTCGACAANGGCCTATATTTATTTATTACAGAATAAGGCCTATATTTATTTATTACAGAATAAGGCCTATATTTATTTATTACAGAATAAGGCCTATATTTATTTATTTATTTCAAGATAAGTTGTCAAATAAATGAACCTCCAAATAAATGGAATAACTGATAACCACTGTTCCTTTCACAATAACGCAATCAAATCGGCATTTAAAACCAGAGTACCTCACTAAACAAAACTTGCGTCGGTGGTGCAAGACACAACTTAAACTGCTTTTAAAAGCTGTTAAATAGCCCTCAAAAAAGAATAATTTGAAGAAAGGCACTAACCACATGTTCGCTGAACTTCACTGACTTCACGGCTCGACAAAAGAAGATGTTTGCTCCTAAAAAAAATGGTCAAATTGTTAAGATGGCCCCGTTGAGAAACATCTTGTCTATTACGTGTTCCATATTAATCATTCGTACAAAACCCATTAACGTTGTAAATTCGTCCGAATCAAAACAACAAATAATATAATAATATGAATATACAAATAATGGAATAAACAGGAGGGATTTAATAAAATAATAAAACAAACAAACCAGAAAAATAATTCAACTAAACTTCAGTCTTGAAAAGAAACGGAACTTAACACACGGTGGTCACACGAATCGCAATAACATGCAGCTACATAAATGCAACTCTATCAATAAAGGCTAAATATGACATTGATCATACAAGTCATAGTGGTGAAGACAATAATTGCTTTATCACATACAAGATTCAGTTTCAATGAGATTAAACTATTTTGCTATGAATCGTTAGTTTGATGTTTCGAAAATTGTAGCTCAATGATAATTTATGACCGGAAGGGTCACTAAATTTTTTAAATAATACATCAATCATGCGAATATACTCAATTGCGAATGCCAAATTATCGTCAGCCTGATAGTAATTAACCTTCGCGTACCGTATATATGATAGAAACTTACTCGTTATGGTCACAAAAGCTGTGCACAAATCTCAGGAACTGAATCTTTAGGGCACTTTCCTAAGAATTAAACAAAGACGAATATATTTGTAACAATAAAAACCAATTAGTCAAGCCAAAAGCACTGACCCTATTCTATACTTTCCTTTAATTATTATTTTATTTTATTTAAAATGAAAAATTCTGGCTTAAGCAAGTAATATGTGCACAAAACTACATCAGCGTACAATAAACTAACCTCTAACAGAATTTGTAAGCAATAAATTACTTTTTGTATGTGAAACTTCTAACCAAATACTAACGCAAACTCAACGCCAGCAATAATGCATTTAACTACCATAAATAAATTAAGAAATTAAGACTCGTTAAAATGTATGTCAATTTTTAAAATTTTCCACATTTATGTTCATTATAGCTGCAATCTTAAAAAAAAGTAGCATCTAAAATACTATATCCGTTAAGTATAAATTACTGGATATAGACTAGTGCTGTCCTTACCAATTCGATTAATTAATTACAAAATGGTTCAAGAAAGAGTCGATTCACATAATTTATACCGAAGAGTCATTAAGAAATTGATTAGAAACTAAAGGTTAAGTTGGCTCAATTGCAAGTGAATTGTTAACACTCCTTAGGAACCGAAGAATCGTAAAAATTCCTAAGAAATCAGAGAATTGTTGGTCAGGCAGACTTCTTTCGAAATTTATCGAAAGGATCATTACGTAAAGGCCGCCGAGCTTCGATTTTCTCTAGTTTCACATTCGTATTGTTATTCGTAGTCGGCTAAAAATAAAATTTGCAAATTCGATATTGGGAATTGAGGGGGGGGGGGTGCTGGTTACCAAACGTAGCACAGCCGGCCTAATGCCAACACCTTACACTGTATTCTTCTGGTGTGAGGAATTGCACAAAAACTTAACTATGGGGCACAGCCTGCAAATACTTCCCCTTCGCTGTCAATAGCAGCAGTCCACCAAAATATTAGTGGAAACGCTGTCTTTAATTTTCTTTTCAGCTGTTATTAGATACCAGTTGTTTAAATATTACCGCCATCTCTTGGTACATGGTACGCCTTAACTAATTAAATAAGGTTTGGTAAAATTCAAAATGATTAATCGATTCCTGTTAAACAGAATACGATCAACTTTAAACCAGACAACAGAAATTTTGTTGATCGTCGCCTTAAAACTAATGTTATGGGTAAAGCTGTAATTCAAAATAAAAATGCAACACCTATTCCAAACCTTTTGAAAGCACTGCACCTTAAAATTAGTTATAATAGTATCAAAGTATCAAAACGAGCTCTAACTCGGTCAACTATGATATTGTGTTTAAGTGTCTACAATGTTTAAACACCAAAGGCAGTCAAGCATTTTTAATTCTGTAAACCATCGTTCTGTGCAATATGCAA